>VXBC01001519.1:792541-900640 GCA_013399945.1 Ploceus nigricollis
GGCAGCGCGCTCGGCCCCTCTGAAGCTCTGTGCCCTGTCACCTGCCCGTGAAGTGCGCACATGCTTGGCTGCATGGCGTCTTCCCAGCTGTGCGCCCCTTAGGGAATTCAGTCTTAATAGAGCTACTAATTAGATGGAGCCGCTTCGATGCCGTAAGCGACCTTTGCGCCCATAGCTGTGGGGCAGGTCTGCCTGAGGCAGAGGGCACGGTTGCTTGTTTCTCTGGAAGGTATATGAAAACCCAAGCAGGGCTAAGGTGTGTGCATTAGCTATGAGAAGAAAAAAAAAGAAAAATTATCTGAAAATTACTGCATAATTCAGTAAAATAGGGACCCTCATAAAAGCTCCTAGTTGGAGCTCTCTGGGTCTCTGCTTGCCAACAGTTTCCAATGCAACAAGTTATGCTGTTCTGAAACATAATGGGGTTGTTTAGCACTGTCTAAATCTGCTGAAAGTAGATCACGTTTTTCATCTGTATTTTTGGGGGGTATGTTTTCCTTTTTGTAGGAGATCACAATGGCCCAAAGGATGTTTAGAACACATTTGCTATTCTGCTTTGCTATGGCTGCATTCTTCATCTCTGCCCTAGCTGAGGAGCACGTAGGAGAGAGTCAACATCCAAATATTCGCCTTGATAAGAATTTGGTACAAGATAAAGAGTATGTGTTCCATGTTCTAAAAGTGTAAACTTTACTTCTTAATTATTTTCTTATCTCTAAAGTGTTATGCGAGTTGGACTTAAGCCTAGGGCACCCTGTTTTCTCAGAATGTTGTATGATTAGCTAAAGCCAGATATGAGACATGCTTGCTTGATAAATTCATAGAGATATGAGACCTAGAAAGGTCTCTCTGGAGCCTTTAGCCATACTTATGCTATGAAAAATTTCTTACAGAAATCCTGCTTACCCATATCAGCATACTTTAGACAAAATCATATTCCTAACAGGCAGAGTTTATTTTCTCATTTGCTTCTTCATAAATGTGGAACAGTTCTTGCAGCAAATAAAACTCTCTAGAACACTTCATGGTTGACTGGGAAAGATCTTCCTCCAGTTCCTGTGCTTTGGAAGACAGCCAAAAAGAGATTTTGGGCTCTGCTTCAGTTGTTTTGATACCCTGTTAAGTAGGCCAGAAGAAATAGAAATAGTTATCTAAGGTATTAGATGCCTCTACAGCCCCTCTAACAAACAATCTTTGTGCCCTCTTTATCTTGATATCGAACTCTAGCTTTTAGTTGTCCAGGTTGCTTTTAGACTTACAGTATTTGATCAAAGACTAAATTTGCTGTAAACAGAGCATTAAATATTAACTGATGGAAATGTTGTGGGTTTTGTTTTTCTTAGACACATCATGGAACACCTGGAAGGTGTTATCGAGAAACCAGAATCTGAGATGTCTCCACAAGAATTGCAGCTCCATTACTTCAAAATGCATGATTATGATGGCAATAATTTGCTAGATGGGTTAGAACTTGCTACTGCTATCTCACATGTCCACAAAGAGGTTGGTGTAATTTTGTAAGGTCGTATGTGTTTGGAAACAGTTCTGACTCTAAAACCAGCAGAACAGTTGCAACACATCTTCAGTGCAGTTACAGTTTTGCCTGAAAATGAGACTATTTTTCGCCTTATAGTTCTGGTTGAATTTATAAATGTACATTATCACAGCTTTCCATGTCACATTGCAGTTTTTAGGAAGTTTCCATTTTAGTTTAAACTCTAGAATCAGGAAGGGCTCCAGAGTGAAAATCATTTTACAGAGGGCTTACTTTGGCAGGTAGGGATGGGGAGAAAGGGAAATCATCCAAAATGGGGCACGAGAATTTGTAGAAATATCATGTGGCTTTCAATTGTTTTCACCTTCAGACTGTTACTGCTGTGTATACACAAACTATAAAAAAAACTCTTGCACAAAATTTGTATTAGAAGAACTTGGTATGGTCTGTCTCTTCCTAAACTCAATTTCTCTTTACAGTCATTAGGACTGGAAAGTCATTAGGACATAATAGAAACACATTATCTCATATTGACCTTCTGGAAGTTACAATTCAGAATAGTGTAACTTCCTGATATTAACCTGTGGCAAAAAATACTGAGCCAAGAACAGAATAATGACTGGCTGTTTCTTGTGCAAAGGCACCTCTTTGTGTTCCCATAAGGGGTGTTACTAAGAATTTTACTGACTTTAAGCTACAGTGCTGAATTTTTTCACTTCTGTGTTACTGTAAGGTGTTTCTGTAGTGTATAGAAAGTACAGTGTCTATACTACATCAAGATTCTAATTAAGAATACATTTATTAAATGATCATCCATCATTATACATTGTGGTATTCAGCTTTTGGAACTTCTGACCAAGAATGTTGACTGCAGATTGCTTGTTCTGAAGTCCAAAGAACTTTGACTTCAAAGCTTCCATCTGATGAAATTTGCTTACATTGTTATAAATGATTACATAAAACTTAGGCACCAAACATGAACAGCTTAGTAAAAATTAGTTGTCAGTAATCTGTCATATGTGCCACTAGATGAGAAAGACTGCTAAACTGTTCACTGTGGTTTTGTTTTTGTAGGAAGGTGGTGAGCATACCCAAGCAATGAAGGAAGAAGAGCTGATTAGTCTAATAGATGATGTCTTGAGAGATGATGACAAGAACAATGACGGATTCATTGACTATGCAGAATTTGCAAAATCACTGGAATAAGGGTTTGTTTCTCCTTCTAACCACATGAAAATGTGAACCAGTATAATGTGATTCATTACTGTCTTGTATCAACCTCTGTGCTCTGAGAAGGAGAGGTGTACCAGTTCCACCTAAATTTATTTGAAAGTTGTATGTGTCAAGAGTTTTGCTAACTTGGAGTGAGAGCCATGTTTGACTAAACATAATACACATTTGAATCATGAAGCATGGAAGTATCAACAGTACTCACACAGGGTACAGCTGGCAAACTCCTAAGTAGCTCTGTATGAATACTAAACAGAGTCATTAGCATCTAAATTTCAGGTTTTCAGTCATTGGGTTTTATAGTTCTTATTTGCTTACATCTTCTATTTAAAATTATACCTAGAAAGCAAGAAATGATTACTGCATATAGTTGTATTCCAAGGGGAAATGCCTTTACCTTCTCTTTAATTTACAAGAAAATCTGTAGATAAGTACAGGTGCTTGACACAGCAGTTGTAGAGGGAAAGCATTTGAGTGTGGGTTATGTTTGAGTTCCACATGACACCATATGAACTTAAACAGTCTTTGAATAAATTGAGTATTTTTAAATATATGTACTTCCTAGCATACCATTACATATAAATACATATATATGTCTTTCAATTTTTTGTCCTCTACAAATTTACTTTTTATATCTTAATTTACTGGGGTTTTTTTAATCTACTGTCCATGTTTTTTTAAGAAAATTGAAATACTTTTATTACATATTGTGTTAATGCTGTATAGCATTTGCTAGAATAGCTTCTGCTATCTCATTTTGAATCATAGAATGGCCTCAGTTGGAAGGGACCTTACAGATCATTCAGTTCCAACACCCTTGCCATGGTCAAGGACACATTTCCACTAGACCACGTTGCTCAGGTGTTCCCTCTCCAGGGTTAGGGCATCTACAACTTCTCTGTGCAGCCTGTTCCAGTGCCTTTCCACCCACACAGTAAAGAATTTCTTCCTAACATCTAATCTAAACTTAGCCTCTGTCACTACATACTCTTGTAAAGAGTCCCACTCCATCTTTTTTGTAGGCTCCCTTCAGGTACTGGATGGCTGCAATTAAGTCACCCCAAAACCTTTTCTTTTCCAGGCTGAACAATTCCAATTCTCTCAGCCTTTCCTCACAGGAGAGGTGCTCGTCCCTCTGATCACCTTGGTGGCCTCCTCTGGACTCTGTCCAACAGGTCCATGTCTCTCCTGTGCTGGGCCCCCAGAGCTGGATGCAGGGTTCCAGGTGGGGTCTCAGCAGAGCAGAGGGGCAGAATCCCCTCCCTGGCCCTGCTGCCCACGCTGCTTTGGATGCAGCCCAGGACATGTTTGGCTTTGTGGGCTGTGAGTGCACATTTCCAGCTCATGTCCAACCTCTCACCCAGCAGCACCCCCAAGTCCTTGTCCCCAGGGCTGCTCTTGATCATCCCCCAGCCTGTGTTGATACCAGGGTTGCTCCATCCAGGTGCAGCAACTTGTACTTGGTCTTGTTAAATCTCATGAGATTCCTGTGGGCCCACTTCTTAAGCTTGTCCAGGTCCTTCTGGATAGCATCCTATCCTTCAGGACTGTTTTGAAGGTCACATTAACAGTAAACCAGTTTAATATTAAAGCTTTTGTTCATTTTGGGTTTTACAGTATTAGCCAGCAGGAGCGAGCAAGTAATGCTGCCTTGTTAAGGTTTAAGTTCATATTCCTTGACACTTAAATTATGGTATTACTTTCAGGAAGTATTTCATAATTTAACAGTTTCAAGCTACTTGAGTGTTTTCAAATTATCATGGCTCTAGGAATGTTTTCACTGTCTTGACTCAATATTTGATAAGTCAAGCAGTTTAAGAATATTAGAGCGGTGATGTATTGCTGTGTTATTGATATTTGGTGACTGAAACAACAGAAATCTTAAATTGCATTCAATGATTATTCATTAATAAAGAATCTAAATATTAGCCTATTTCTGTAAAATGTATAAAGAGCTATTTTCTATACAAAATTATTCTTATACAAGAGAAACACATTTGTAAAAGAAATTATTTCCTCTCTTTAAATGTTTGTGCAATGAAGCCTGAGTGTTGGATTTTTTTCCTTGTGCTAATTATTTATTTTGAAACCTTTGTGGCCAGCTTTGTGCTGGTTGTACAAGTAATAAAATTAAGCTGGGGTTTGTGCATGCTGATAGGATACACAAGGCTGGAAGTGCTAGTAAGAAATATAACTCATTTGCTGATGTGTTTTTAAGCTTGTCTCTCTTACTCACAGTCATCTTAAAAGAAAATTCTTTCAGTTGCACTTTGGGGTTTTTTTTTTAATCTCTTTTGAGGCTCTGAATGATCTGGAGTGAATGTTGAATGGGAAAAAAGTGTAGGAAATGCTAGTGGCTAAGAGGGCAGAAGAGGTTAAGCTGCTCAGCTTGAGCACTTAAAGCAGGTTGCCTGTAGCCCTGTCAACTCTTATATGCTTCTTGCTCTTGTGGTTTAACCCCAGCTGGCAGCAAGGGACCACAGAGCCACTCACTCCCCCTGGTCAGATGACAGAGAGAATCAGAAGGGCAAAAGTGAGAAAATGTGGGGGTTGAAATGAAGATAGTTTAATAGCTAAAGCAAAAGCCCTGAGTGCAAGCAAAGCAAAATAAGGAATTCCTTCACCCCTACCCATGGGCAGGTGATTGTCAGGAGAGCAAGACTCCATCACATATAATAATTGCTTGGGAAGACAAATGCCATCACTCCAAATAGACCCCCTCTCTCTCCCGTCATCCCCCTTAGCTTTATATGCTGAGCATGACGCCATATGCTCAGGAACATCCCTTTGGTCATTTGGGGTCAGCTGTCCTGGCTCTGTCCTCTCTCAGCTCCTTCTGCACCTCTCACTTGTGTGGTGGGATGAGAGGTAGGAAAAAAGACTCTGCTCAGCAATAATTAATAATCCCTGTGTTACCAACTCTATTTTCAGCACAAATCCAAAACACAGCTCCATACTAGCCACTGTGAAGAAAATGAACTCTTTTCCAGCCAAAATTAGCACAATACTTAAGGCTCTGAGTTTTGGGTTTATTTGAGATGAAAGAGCATGACTCTTATGCACAGTTTTCTTATCACATGCAACCACCTGTAAGTCCATTTATATACTTCTGTTCTATTCACGTGCTTATTTATTAACTGCTATTATTGTATGTGGCAAAAGACATACACCATAGAAGCTTCATATTGGAAATCATAAATGCTGGTAATATGAACATTATTTGCCAGCTATTTTAAATTTGTTTTAAGGGTTCAGAAGTATAAATAGAAAAATTATTTACTGAAAAGGGAAAATAAAATTGGCACCTTTGATATGCGTGAAGAACAAAATAAAATTTCTGCTCTCCTATAAAGAACAGTTCCAAGAAAAGTTACCCAAGCTGAAACCTGCATCATCATGTCTTTACTCAGCCTCCTAAAACAAATACACATCTGTAATTAAGTACAATTAAAGATAAGTGTTTTAAGAGCTGTCTAGGGAGCTTTCTCAGTTATTAAGTAGAAAAGTGCAAAATTGTTGAGAGTGATGGTGAATCAGACTTCTTATTTTTTTCAAAAATAACTGATTTGTGTGCTAGTTGTAGCTCAGATAATACCCCTAAATGTGCTGGCACAGGCCATATATAAATACAATATTTTCTGTTTCATATATATAAAATATAGAAAATAGGGCCTTTACAACAGTAGTACTCATCTATAAAGCAGTTATAGCATCCATAGAACAGTTCAATCTCCATTTCACAGATAAATAACAAAACAGAAGGGCTATTTGTTTTGCTGAAGATCCATCACATCCCTGGCAGAAACAGAAGATCAGGAGAATGCTGTTATGTGTGATCTTCACATCTTCCTAGTCCATGATCTCAAGGGATAAAGATTAGCATTCCCCACTGGAGAGAACACATCTAGCCTTGTGTTACTGTCTACTATATACTCAGTTTAAAATGTTTGGATTATCTGCTTTTACCTCACAAAATATTGCAGAATCTAGCAACTAAAGAAGATACATAAACTTGTTCTTGAAGTACTCCTAAACTGACTGGGTTTTTTAGTAATAAATCTAGAACAAAGTCTGTACAGAAAAGAGAAAGATCTTAACAGCTTGACTAGTGCTTGTCAGACTTCCATTAATGACAGGACTGACTCCCTAGAAGCGCCCCCATCAAGAGTTTTGCCTGCACATTCACACACGCTTTATGACCTTTTTGGGTTTCTTCATTAATCACTTAATGCCCTCAAAATGTCTTAGACATTAGGGAATGGTTACAGACTCACGAATTCCAGTTTTGTCTAAAGTATTTTTTAATCCTGCAATTCACAGGTGAAAGAAGAGTAATTCAGGGGCAGTGTCATAATCGACAGAGCCACTAGATAGCGTATGGACACTGCACATCAGTTCCCTGCAGTATGGAACAGTGATTCAACAACCTGCATTTCCCTAAAGCATCACCACTATTCTGACTACAGGCACGGCTTGCTGCTCTGTCTTACAACACCACATTGACTGCATGATGCCTGCATTTTTATTGGTTTATAGCCATCATAAAAGTTGACTACAGATGGGACTGGTTACTGGTAATTAATTTTCATTATTTATGGAATCCAAATTAACTTGAAGTGATAGTAAAGGAACTCTCATTGTAATTTTGTCAGTAAAAATAATTGTGTAATAGGAAGGCTTTCTAATATAAGCATCAAGATTGGTCTGACTTCTTCATCTGTAGTTGACCTGTGAAAGGGGCCCTGATGTATCTACAGTGGTCTCAGCAAACATTAAAGAATGTTGGAGGGTTTTAGTAGCACCTGAAGTCTTACTGATTTTGCATTAGATATAAGAGCTTCTGTCACTGTTCTGACAAGGCAGAGGTCCAGTATGGTTTGATCAGCCATTTCTGCTTAAGGTGAAGTTTATTGCCTTTTTTCCTCCTCTCCCCCGTTACATGTAAGTTTCACTGTCTGTCCATTGCAACATGAAATCATTGCTTAATGGTCTAAGCTTTTATTAAACTAGGTAGGGCAAGCATCCTTGCATACCTTAGTGTGGAGTATTTATTATCACAAGGAATTTGTGTTTTAAACACTTCATTAGCACAGATCCTCTGTCCACATTGACTGAGATTCATTACAAGGGAAGTTATTAATACCTTACAGAAAGTTCCTCTGAAGTTATATTTTTCTTCCCAATCTGTCTGATAAATTCTGAAGAGCAGCCTAAATCTCAAGGCCTAATATACACTGTAATTGTCACAGTTTTCCTCAGCTGCACTGCAGCTTTGCACGTTGGTAGAGGGCAGTGTAACATACAACTCAAAGTCTGCTGCCACACAGGACATTTTACAAGAAATCAGCACTGCAGGGAACATAGTGTCATCTTCTGCCATCTGATCCAAGTGACCGACAGCACTGGATTTCAAGAAGGCAGATGTCAATAAACTCAGAGAATGGGTGGGGAAGATCTAATAAGAGGCAAATCTAAAGGAAAAACAGATTATGGACAGCTTCATTTCATTCAAGAAATGCTAGTAAGAAACCAAGTGCAACTATGGCATTTTAGAGGAAAGTAAGGAAATTCAGCAGAAGTCAGCTAATTCACAACCTTTTAATAGACCTCAGTTGTAAGAGAGATACCTGTAAAATAGACACTAGTACAGCTGGTTGAGAACTCAGCACAATACTCCATTCATGGGAAGGTGTAGAGGGGGTGTAAACACTTACTAAAGATAAAATGGACTAGATACAACTAACAAAACTTATCAGAAGTAAAAATTTTACAGGTAAGAAGAGAAAAACAAAGGGAAATTTGGACCAGTACTCTATGACAGGTAAGTGCAGAGGATGTTAAGGAAGTGGAAGAGTTTAATGCCCTTTTTTTCTCCCTTTTTCATCAATCTTACTTAAAAGATCAAAAGCAACTAGAGAGTGCAATTATTTAGGGGGCAAAATTTCAGCCTAAAATATGCAAAACTTACATTAGAGAATAACATATCACATTACATGTCTTCCAGTTCCCTAAGCAATTTCACTCTAGGAGTCTTAAAGGGAAGTTGAAGTACTAGCTAGAGATGTCACATAGCTTGAATTTATTTGATATAATTTTTTGCAAGGTCTTTAGTGGTATTTCCTATAATATCCTCATGGACACGCTAGTGAATGGTGTTCTAAATGAAACCGCTGTGGGAAGGGGCAGGAGGTCAAGTCTAGCTGGATACTTGTATCCACAGAGTAATTCCATCCTAACATTAAAATCTGTATGTTTTGTAAGGAGTTCTGTGGGCCTTGATCCTGTATAAGGTTTTATGTTTTCAATGAAGGCATAGAAGATTGAAGTATGAATATGAATGAGTATGAGTATGAATATGTAGATGGAACAAGGAAGGACTGCAGATTTATAGATACTAAAAAAATCACAATGTAAAATGTTCTTGATATGACTTAGATCATCTAAAATGGATGGAATACAATAGTGCAAAATGCTTACACAGAATACTCATCTGTTCTCGCAAAACTGTCTAGGTTCACAAGAGAAAATACCAGGGACTATGTTGGAACAAGTTGAGCATGAAGGGCAAAGCCCTCACATCAGAATGTTTAAAGGGTCTTAAAGACTACTGAAATAGCCTATGTGGGCTGATTCCCATAGGAAAAGATTCACCTGGAAGACCACAACCTGTTTAGTGCACTGTACTTCAAGTAAGAGATGAAACAGTTGGCAGGGGAGATCAGCAAAAATTGACAGGGGTCCAGAAAACATGAGGGAAGACTGCAAGAAATGTGGCTTTTTTCTCTGAAGTAACAACAGAGACAGAGGGTTAATATTCTTCAACTAAAAAGCTGTTGCAAAGAATAAGGGACTAACATGTTCCTGATGGAAAGATCAGGAAGAATAAACCATTAAGAAGCATAAAACAAACAGCTTGGGAGATTTAGATTAGACATTGGACAAAACATCTGTATCAATGATAAGATACTGCAGCTTGGGGTGACATGATTGCAACTTGGTCGTGGGATAGAAAGGTGAAGTTAATAACTTTTCCAGATTTCCTCCAGTGAAAGCCTGTCTCTGAGAGAGTCAATGACTCTCAATATCTGTGTGGACTTGATTTGGGAGGAGAAATCCCTTACGATGGGATCCACAGCTAAGAGCTGAACACAGGACCTGAATAGAGGGTGCCTGTGCTCAGCTCCAGGTCTCAGAGAAATCTTCCCTAAGATCACAGAGACTGTCCCACTCTCTCTCTCTGCTGTAAGGCCTTCCTCATCTCTTTATCATCTCTGCAGACTATCATGGAGTCAGCCATACTCCAGTTTTCAACTAATCCATCTAGATACCAGTTTTGCATCTCTTCTTCTTACCATCATGACACATTTTCCTCCTTGAAAAGTTTCTCCTGTAAACTTACTCAGTACTTCTGCCTTCCAGTCAGGCCATTTTTCAGTCCTGAAAGACAATGGCCGGTGAGACAATCCTGCTGCACTCAGTTCCTGTGCTGTATGGCAGAGCAGTCTGCAACCAGCAGCCTCCTCCTCAGTCCTGTCAGGGTATGATCACTGTCACCGGCATCTAGGTGCAAAACCCTTCGTAGCTTCTACTGAGCACATTCAAAATGTGACTGTCAAGAGCCAGAAGTGAACACTTTGACTACAGGAAATGCTTCATTTGGGGTTCAAGTGCTAGCTCCAGAGCACAGAGAAAAACCAGAAACCCCCAAACAAAACGGTAAAGACTG
This sequence comes from Ploceus nigricollis, assembly GCA_013399945.1. Classification (NCBI taxonomy): domain Eukaryota; kingdom Metazoa; phylum Chordata; class Aves; order Passeriformes; family Ploceidae; genus Ploceus; species Ploceus nigricollis. The sequence continues at coordinate 802,993 of VXBC01001519.1, forward strand.
TTAAGTCTTTAAAATGACAAAGTAAATTCCTAGACCCATTTTCAACAAATAGTCAAATAGTTTTGTTGACACTGAGAATATAGTGTAAGAACATCCATACTGAGTCAAAACCAAGGTCCATCTAGCCCTAGAGCTTGCTTCAAATAGTGGTCAATAATAGATGCTGATGGAATAATAAATAGAGAAAGAATGATGTCATACTTCTCCCAAATACAGACAAGGCTCCAGCAATTTGTAGATCAGGGACTTGGCTTCAACAACAGTGAAACCAATTGAGGTCCGGAGCTCAGAACGATCAAGGCTTAAATGTCAAAGTCTGGGAACATTATTAACCAAACCCAAGGTCTCACAGAACATGTTCCATGTCCCATTGTCACTGGTACGTGCTGGGCAGACCTTAGTGTTCACATTGCTCTGCTGTAACTTTCAGTGCAAGCTAAGGGAATCATCCAGGGGGACCACATCAGTGCAGTGGTATAGCAGAACTGTACTGTTTGCAGATGTCACATTCTTCTTAACGTGAGGGATGCTGAAAATAGTCTAATGAATGTTTGCCTCTGGTTTTGGTCATACTTCAAGAACCATATTTAAAAATTTCCCAATTATGAGAAAGTTCTAAGCACATATTTTACAACGAATCCTCTTTAAGAATAGAATATTATGCCTCAGAACTTACTTTGTCATAAAACCACAAATAAGCCCCAAAACACTTATGCTAAAAAATAATATTAGCTTAAGTCTCATCATGTGTGCCTTGCAGCCATATTGGCACAAATCATTGCAGGTATGAATTTTTTGACCCAGTAAAAAACACTGTTTGAGATGAGTAGACTGAACTTTGAATTCTGTTCCCTTTGAAAAAGGCCTCCAGGGAGTGTGCAGAAGGGACTGTAAAACCATGCTGTCAATTTCAGCGTGGATTGCAGTGGGAATCAGGAAACATACACGTGAGGATTTTAGATCACAGTACTTGCAGACTGGAGCAGCCTTAGATAAGGAATATGTCTGTTCAGGATACATGCAGAGTTGTTTAGAAACCTTACATTGCCACCATGAATTTATAAGTACATTGATATTGACTAGTTAAATTAAGATCTCCAAAGAGCACATAACACATGGAAGCAGGAACCACTTTCAGTAACCAAATAATTCTGTCACCAGACAGCCTAAAGCTATTCAAAGGCACCATTTTTAGCCAAGACCAACAGATCTAAAATATTTTTTGAATCTCTAGGCAAATGAATTTTCAGGATGTTACAAGCCAAAAAGTCTTTAGGAAAATCTCCAAGCAGATGAACTCATTTTTTTAGCCATCATCTCTCTTAAACACCTTGACCAGTTTCCTTCAACCCTTCCAAAAAATCTGTCCCATACTAAGATTATTCCTGTGAAGCTGTAGGTGGATAGGGCTAATTTTGGCAAAGGGAGGAATAGGAATAAAGTCAAATTTATAATGGAAACTTAAAGACATTTGCAGCTTGCTGAATACTATACTGTTCAGTGGGATCTATATAATACATGATCGTTCCATTGCAGCAAAAATATAAAGTGCTTTTATTGTCACTAAGGGAAAAGACCACTTCCTCCATATGAAGTCCTACCTAGGAGAGAAAAAGACCTGTCAGGTCATGCAAGTATTTTTGCTTCCACCCATTAAAATGTTTATAGGATCCAGACTAATTTTCTAAACTCTTGGCTTGAGGATCTGTGCAGTGTATTACACCATGCTGGCAGTGCAGAATGATGACAATTTCTGACTGCAGAGGTGCCTCTGCCACAGACCTTTTTTAAACAGCAGCATGGCATTGACACACCAAACTAAAGCATTAAATTAACCAAGGTACTGCCACTACAGAACACAGCATGCTGCAAAACCCACTCTAAAAGCAGAGCTCAATCCATGGCCAGCTGCTGTTGGCAGGCCACCCTCAACAGTCTTCCTGGGATAATGGACCCAAGCTATCTAGTTTAATGGGAGTTCAGGTTTGTCAGAGCTCTAAATTATATGATGGTCCAGTAGTGCAGGTACTTAAATGAAAATATTCTGTGTGGTTATAAAGTCTGCCTCTAGATAGTTCCTAGGCAATAGCTTCTACACTTCAAATTTTGGGAAAACATAGCACACACAGTTCTTATGGAGATCTGGAAATTTTCTGGTTTGTGTAATGGTTAAGGGAAAACTCCCCTTGGGGACCTTACATTGCCCTTTTCAGATTCCTGTGACAGGTAGAGGCCTTTCTAGGTCCTTGTAAAGCTTACTTAATAAAAGTCTCTGTACGGAATGGGAAAGGGTTATATAGGCTGCAGGCCAGACAGCACATTTCCACCCAGTGTGCAATTGAGTTGTCATGTGCAGATATTACAGAAATACACACAACTCTCAAAGATACTTTAGGTCCTCTAACCCCATCCCACACCTGACCCACATCCATACCACTTATTTCTGGTGACCAACCGTCCTCCCAACACAACCACCTCACTAGGGACTGTTCAGCCTGAAAGCTCTTCCTGTTGACCTTTGCAGTACTGTTTGGAAATGCAGAGAAAAAAGTACCAACATTGATTCAGCGGGCCAAATAAAAGTCCTTCTAAAAACTGCTACGCTAGGTCATGTCTAGTAACTTGCAACTTCAGCCTGGTACTCAGAGCAGCATGGAGATTTGAAAATCTGTTCTTAATCCTACATGACAGGGATTGCTGGTCAGAAATACAACAACTGGACAGCAGTAAAGAACAAAAAGGTTGAGAAGAGGAGAGCTATAAATTCATCACACATATAAAAACCCAAGATGTGCTCAAACTTAAACCATTACATGTGCTCCCTGCTAGCATAACCTCCTGTCAGAAACATGAGTACAATATGGAGCCAAGTATGTCAGTGGGCAAAGTACAGCCTCAAAAGACATCGCAAAAGGTTAAAAGAGTCAACAATATCTAGCAAGTTGGCAGCCTTTGACATGGAGCTTCTTGCATTCAGGCTGTTTATCAGCAGCTCCAACTTCAGCCTGAACACAAACCACTGGGGAGCATATTACTCCAGATGCTTTTCCTTCTCCCTCAAGAGAGGAGAAATGTACAGTTACTCCCTAAAAATTTGTGTTCAAGTGACTTTTCAGTGATACATGAGCTTGGCAACGCCATGACTATTCATCTAGGCCCTTCCACACACAAACCTTCAGTTTCTGGTGACATACGGCATGGGAAAATCCAGCTCAAGCAGCTGAAGTCGGGCAAAATTATAAACAATCAGAAACAAGGTCTTCTAATGGAGGCTGTTAGACAGCATTAGCTATTGGGCCACTGTCATCTTCACAGCCAGAGAGTGATTTAATCTGTCAGTTATGTGAGCACTAGGAGTGATGAATAGGTCTTTATATTCATTCACATCAAGTATGTACCCAGACTGGCATACAATGTGAGGGTTCTTTTGTCTGATAGTCGACTGGATCTCTAAAGAGCTGGGAATTTGCACAAAACAGCAAAGCAGTGCCACAAAAGATACCACCCATGTTCAGAAAGAGGTATTCCCAAGGTGGCTGACTAGTGCCCTTCCTCCGTGACTAAACTTGTCCATCATTACCTACACAACTTAAAAGTCACACGTCAAAAAAGTAGTCCAGTTTTTCACCTCAGTTTTAGCCATCCCAGATGGCCACATTTAAAATCAGGATGGCATAGGGGCACAAGTGCAGCTTGTCCAAAACTGCCAGCAGCTGGTAAGACAGCAGCCACAGGGCTCCTCTGCAGAACCAAGCCACTTAGCCCCTGCCAGCAGCCCAGAGTTTTTGGGTCACCACACTCCTAGAGGCACTCAGCTATGCTGTCAGCACGAGGAGCAGAGCAGGGCTCAGGGCTGCCCAAGCCAAGCTGTTCCTTTACAAATGACTTCTCCAGACATGATCAGTGAGAGCATTTTCTGACTCCTTTCTTTCGCTGCAGCAGCACAAAAGGACAAGAACTGGGCTAACAACTCATATCATGTTTTTACCTGGTATAAATGAGAGCAGAGTATGCTCTATCACAAGCCTTTATAAATAAAGCTGGTCACAGGTCTGCCAATTGGACATAGCAGTTCACTCTGCCCCAGCAGCTGCTTGGGCTGGAAATTGACTGGAACAGGACTACAGGGGGACAAGAGTGAGGTGTGCCATCTGAGCAAGGTCATTTACTAGCTTGGCTTTATAATTCTTGGGAAGCCAGTGGCAGCTAGTCCTAAGCCAAACTCCTTCTGCATTGCCATAAAAAAAATGTTAACACATACAAATTGCGGTAAAATTAAATCATTATAAAGCTTCCAAAGATATTCCCATATTCCAGCTAAAAACTCTCTAAAAAGTCTCAGTTTGATACTGATTGTTACATACTACTTCACAACCCCTCCTCCCAGGAAGAGGGGTACAGGTACAGCTTCTGAACTTCCCTCTGTTGTGGAGTCTATCACTGGCCACGCTTCAACACATCCCATTACATTTTGGCATCACCCACAGATTATTTCTACCATTCAGATTAATATGGCCAATTTATTTTTCTCTTATTCTCATGATCAGTTATTTCTTATGGCCTTATCCCAGTGTGGACAAGGTGCTCAGACTTTGTTAGCTCAGTCAGACCATAAACAAGATGAATGATGCCTTCCCTCTCTTTTCACTTTCTGAGCTGCCCTTAAACATGCTCTTAAGGGAGAGCTGATCCAGGGAGGAGACAAAGCAGAGAAGAGTGGGTGTGGATGACAGGAGATGATGGTATAGGATTTGGAAGGGATGTGCTGGCAGATTGATATATTATGGCCACAGCATAAAGGTTTGACACCTACTGTGCTGCTGGGGTGACCTGCTCTAGCAGAGCATGGTGCTACCAGTAGCCACAACCAGAGAAAGTAGGGGAATCTTTCCCTCTCCTATTTCCCTAGGTCAGACCTAGGTTTCTGGAGAGCACCTTTCCTTAATCCTCAGTGAGCAGCTGGACCTAGGGCCCCATCAATCTCTAAGTGGGATTATAATGAAAGGCTTGAATGGCATTGTCCATCACTACCAGAAAGCAAACCATACCCTCAGGCACAGGACTGTCAGAGCCGGCTCCTTGCTTTTATCTGGCCACTGAAAAAGGAATTGTTGAAGTGCTGGCAAGCCATGAACTATGAGTAGGCACTGAAATCCATCACTGTGCAATGAAACGATAGGAATTAAGTGCTTAGAGCTAAGTGTGTGTTTAAGTGCTCCACTGAAAGGCATAAACCTTGAACTGAGACAGTCTTCAGAGAGTGTGAGATAAGGGGAAGATGAAACATTCACCTACAGCCATTACTTCTGCAGGCACATGAAGGGTCTACTGTCCAATGAGAACATAGCCAGCTTCACTTGGAACCACCAGGCCAGAAATAAACCAGGGCACTACACAGGGGTAGCATCTGCCATTTAAACACAGCAAAGAAAGACAATACAGTCCCATACTTGTAAAGATGTAAGTCACTCCAGACAGTTAATAGGTTCACTGAGCAACCATCAACCCAGATAACTAGAGAGAAGATACCAGCTTCTCAGAATGTTGTGTGCTCTCTCCTTTTGATAGATGAGTCCCAGAAGTCATGCATAATTTTCATAAGGTGAGATAATAAGCTGTCAGTTGTAGGAAGCCTAGAGTTAACCACACAGAAAATCAACAGTCTGAAAACAAGAAACATGTCAAACCGCAAAACAGATTCTTTCTTTAAAAATAAAATAAGGGAGTGATTTGAACATGAAAGCTTTGGCTTAGAAGTAATATTCTAGCTATCAACAAAATAGGAGTAAAGGAGTAAATTTTTGTGATTCTTGAGTGATTTGATATGAAACATGATGAAATTAATTCCTGATATGGATTTGCTTGTCATTCTGTGCTGCCTCACTTCACCCCCGGCTTCTTTTCTTCCCTGTAGACACCAAACTATAGGGGAAAGGGAGGAGAAAGGGAGATTGCAGGACAGGGAGGCAACCTTAGAGTAACAATATATAATACTTCTGTGTGCTTTATCCCATATTTCATACACGTGACTTGACTCTCAATAAGTATACTTACTCACATGTGTACTTATGCAAGTGACAGAGAAGACTTAGATGGTCATGGAATCCTGTGAGCAAAGGACATCATCTTGAACAGAAAGCATGTGGGAAAACTCCTGTAACCCATGGCCATTGCCAGGGCACCACATGGGCTGTGGTGACAGGATGAGATGTGGGTCTGGCTCTGTGGGGCCCTGGCCAGGCAGAGCTGTGGGCAGCTGGAGCCTGGCCCTGCTGCAGCATCACTGAGGTAGGTGGGCTCAGGGAGCTGACATGGGCAGCAGGTCCTTGGGCAGGTTGAGCAGGCGGATGGGCGGGACTTTAGAACCCCTTTGTGCCTCTGAAGCACTGGCAGCCATGGCATAAATGCCAAAGATATCCCAGGCCTATGTAAGGACACACGAGTTAGAGGCAGGTTGTGCAGATACAGCTACCTCCAGCTGTTTTGGGTCAAATTCAATAATGCTAGCAAAGGGAAGACATAAAACTCCATTATCCAGATTTACATGGCAGAGCAGCTCCAAGCACCTCCATTCCTATCAATGGCGAAGGACGGGTTTTTCATGGCCAAGAGTGCCAGCAGAAGAAAGGACCAACCTGCAGCAAGTGCTGTCATCCTCCCCTGCCCCACTCTGGGGCTGCCTGTGATGGCACTTCACAATGGTGTAGAGGAGGAGGAGGAGGTTGGAAAAGCGAGGCTATTGCTGCCTTCTCACATCATATTTGCATTGAGGAGGACATAAACAGACACCCAGGTTTACTCAGGTGGAACACTTTGTTTGAGGCCTTCATTTATTTTTTTAAATTTTTTTTTTTTAGCAGAGAGACTAAAAAACTTGTCAGCAAGTGACAGTTTGGGCTGCTGGGCTTTAGTGGTTTTTAATTTTCTCCTTTCGGTGATTTGTGCCAACTGTTACTTCATGCATATGGAATATACAACTTCCAGCCTTTTCTCACTGGTGTGAAGTAAGAGTTTGGCACGTGCTGAAAACAACAAGCAGAAATTAACTTGCTCTCTCCACCTTTAATGTCAATACCCGCCAGAAATTATTTGGAGAATTAAACATGTAGTCGTCTTGCCGTCACCCTAATACTCCACATTAAAAAGGGATTATATAACAAATTAGCCTGATTTAGTCTATCTTCTAGGGACTTGCCCATTGGTTCACTCTTCTTTATTAAATTAGCAAAGAAGCTTTTGGCTTTCAGACATGTTAGGAAATCATTCCCAAATTGAGACCACCAGTGCTAGGAATTGCTGAAGTGCTTAAACTGCTCTGGAACCACCTTCTTGGAATTTACAGAGCCTGAACTCCAGATGACCCACCACACAGTGAAAACACACGGTAGACACTTGTAATCTGATCTTCTGACATTCGCCCTCCAGTTTTGAAAAACCAATCCCCCAGTTCACAGGGGTCATAGAGTCTTCAGTCTCTTTCCTGTGCTCGTTTAAATATAACCCAGGGCTCAGATTTGAGGTATGTGACAGTGGAATCTCCGCTAATTCTTTCTCTGGTGATGGCTTAGCAGGAAGCAGCAGTTGCAAAGCAGAGCTAGATGTCTTTCCACCAGTTGTGCAAGAACATCCACATCGCCTGCAGTGACAGGGATGTCTGCTGGCCAGAAGGGTGAGTTCCAAAGACACAGCATGTCTTATTCCTCCTCAGCTGACTGTATGTTGGAGAACTAATGCTTCTTTCATACAGAATTTCACAGTATGAAGTCTGCTGATTGCCAGTCATCTGAAGGCCTGATGCAATGCCCACTGGAGCCAAAGGCTGTTTTTCTTCTGCCTTTATAGGCTTTGGATTATCGCCTTACTCAAAACACTAAACCTTTGAGTATTTCAAGCTGCAGGGTCAAACCCCTTACTTTCTGGATTCTTCGCTCCTAGCTGTAACAGCCCATGTCACCACCACAATGACAGCATTGATGGCAAACAGATCTATGAATCAATATAGAAACAATCATGTACTCCTGGTTTTTCCCTCAACTTTCTCCAGCCTCTCCCTTGAGGATATAAATCCAGCTGCTCCAGATAGGCCATTATCATAGGAATTGTAGCTTATTGATTTTAGGCATTAATTTTCAGGTTTCTTATTAAAAATAAAAAAGTTTCTTATCTATTTTAAAGAAAAAAATCCTGATGAAAACAGAAAATAAATTATTCTGACTTTTCCAATACTAGACAGTAAATCTGATCTCCTGTACCCACCTTCTCATTAGTTTGAGCTACATGTCTTTGAAGCCTCAATAATCATCAAAGTAATTAGGTCACCCAAATCTGAGACTGAAATCTGAGACCAAAACTGTACTTCTTAAGGAGTGATGGCTTACCAGCAGATAGGCTAAACAAACAAAATTTTAAAATCCCAGCCCTCAAGTGACAAAACACATGGGTAACAATAGTGATTCCTGCTGTCTCTGGAGATCTTCACACCGAGAAATGAAATAATTTGCAGTAATTGTCCTCCTAATCATGCTATTACATGCAGTGTGAAAATAGCGTATTTCAAAATCCCTCCCATCAAAACTAAAAGCTTCTACGCACTCTGAGTGGATATATTAAAAAAAAAAGTCTTTGAGAAATGGACAGAGATGAAGAATCTACGTAGAAAGGATTTCTACACATACCAAAGTAATGACTCAGTATTTTGATAATGCAATTCTTTTTCCTCATTTATTAACACGTTTTCAGGATTTTACCATGCTGACTTAAACATCTTCAATTATGCAGCCTGGTTTAATGTAACATATCCCACTGGTGATATGAACTTCATGCCTCCTCTTTCCAATACACACAGCTTCAACTCCAAGTGCAGCAGCTTCTACTTTTCCATATAGTGTTTTTGCTTTGGTCCCCTGTGTCAGGCAGTATTGTAACAGTTAAACATAATATTGTTAATATTACACTAAAAACATCTCCTGCTCTTCTCCTGCTCTATAGAATGTGCTAGTCCTGTAGAAGTGAAACTCTGCTGGAATATTCATCACTCAGTGGGAGGCCAAACAATCAGACATTGGCAGTTTCTGCAGAATATTTGCAACCTTTGTTTTTAGTCCAGCAGCATGACGGAGTGAAATTGCATTGGCAAGCACACAAACTTGTCAAAAAATTTCAATCCCCCTCCCAGTGCAGTTCCATGGATTCAAAACACCACAAACAACTTCTGACCTCTCTGAGCAATGATCACACCCAAACATGTTATTCTGCAAACTGGAAAACTATACAAAGAAAACTAAACTAAAGAAAATTGGTATTATTAAAAGAAAGAAAAAAACCCTAAAAAACAACCAAAACCAGCAAAATCAAAACTGACAAACAAACAAAGCAAACCATGCATTCATTATCCACTTAAATATCTTTTCTGTAATATTTTGCTTTAAAAAAAGAGAGGAGAGGAGCTGGAGATTAAAAAACAAAAAGCATCCTAAAGGGTTGATGTACATATTGTCCAGTGAGGGATGTACTCACAGAGGTTTCATGGAAGTTCCTCACATTATCCCTATTCGCAGCAAGCAGAGCTTGTGTTGCAGGGCTTCTGGGCTTGGGTCTATGGGATGACTACAGAATACCAGAGCAATGTCTGTAGCAAGAATAGAGAAACAACCCTAGAGTACATAGGAATAAAACTAAAGAGAATTACAAGCAGATTTTAAGAGCAAGACATCAAGAAGAACACAGGGATGCTGAAAAAATGGAAATAGAAAAACCCTTCAAAATTATAAAAACCTAAAAGGTTCATTCAGAATTGTCTCCTCCAAAGCCAAATATTCCTACTGCCTCACTTCATTGACAATGACATTTCCATGGGGCTTGGAATCTGATCTGGCACATATGATTTACAGAAGCTTATAACATTTATTTACTGTAGCAGCACACCAACAGTGATATACTATGGATTTTAGATGAGTATTTTATATTTCCACAGAAGTCAATAAAGTCATGCCAGCAGAGAACTTGGCTTTACATTCGCATAAAATATTTTATCTCAAAGAACAATAGAAACTCTAATCAAATTTAATCACTTCATATTGTTACAAACTGCAATTAATATGCTCAGACTGAAAAGCCATACGAATTTTAACTGAAAGGCATGTCATTAAGTTTCTCAGTTGTTTACATGTAATGCAACATGACAGGAATTTGTATAGAGATGAGAGAAAATGAGCTATTTGACATTAACTGTTTGGAATTCTGTCCATGGCTGTTTGCAGTCTGCAGTGGATCGGCAGGGCTGATCATGTGCATAAGTGTAGGATTTCTAGGAGGATTTCTCAGACTGAGTTGTTCTTTAAGGAATATTTGGTGAAAACTCACTGTGTCTTTGAGTATTCAAGCCTAGGGAGGAAGTGAAAATGAACATCACCATTTTCTAGCAAGAGTAAATAATAAATCTACAAAAAGGAAATACTTGATTTATATTAAGCAGGACAGGTAAAAAGTAATGTAATTTGTACCTCATATGTGAAGAATGAAAGTTACCTCCCCCAGTCCTTTTCCCATGGAATGTTGAGACAGATGATGGAGACTTGCAGAATGTCTGGGCAAAAATGAGCAGCTGGGCACCACAGGGACTGAGTCTTGATCACAGGAGATGCTGTGCAGAAAGATGAATAGTTGCATTAGGCAAGTACAGAAGAGTATCTGCCACCTCACTTGTACAGAGACTAGTTGGTGTTAGCTGGGATGTAGAGTCAAGGTGAGTGTAGGCTCTGGTCTCTGTGCTTAGGCTAAGGCTGTAGGCAGAGTTATCTTATTTAGTAAAGTTCCTTTCTGTTGTGCAAGTTTTTTTAGCACCTTAACCTAGATAGTAAGTTAGAAAGCAAGGAGAGACAGAAGTCTCTCTTGAAAAAGAATTACATTGAAAACACAAACCTGGAAAATTCAGAGAACAAGAAGCAATTAAAAAGAGCCAAGTATTTATTTATCTGTTTGTTTAAACTTCATGCTTGGCAACATTCAGACAGCCTTCTGAACTGGTGCAGAATCAGAAGCTTGAATGTCTGAGACATATTTTGGGTCAAAAATGAATGATGGTCTTGTTTGCTAATTTAGGATACCTCAAATAAATAGCTTCAGGAACAGAGGACAGGTAATCAGCATTTGCTGTCACTTTACAATGTTTTGAACTGAGTACCTGAAATATTGAGAACCCCATAATCATCAGGCATTTTCAAAATTTTAATTTAAAACTTTTTCTGCCACAGAAGAATAATTTTCCTTCAGAGATGAACTGTCCCATCATCCGGAAAAGTGCATTTGATGACAGGAAAGGAGGAATACTCATTAGACTAATCAAGAAGGCAATTGGAAAACCTAACTTCATTCTAAAAAAATGAATATGTTCATGGAAAACCAGTCTCAAGTTAGGGCTTCAAATGAATCAATTTTGAAAGAGGAAGAAATTACATTACTGGCGTTAAAAAGACAAGTCTTGAGACACATGTCATAATTTCTTCCACTGGCAAAGAGATGATGCTGAGCAGTGGTGAGAGCAGTCACCCTTGGCAGGTCCCATTCCCCTGGAAAGTTTTGTGACTGCACTCAAGCACAGAGGATGTTGTGGTGTCTCTGCCAACCCCAGCATCTCAGCTGCCTTTTACACAGGTGCCATACTGCCTAAACAGCTGGTGGGACTGTGCCCAGTAGCTTTGCTGTGAGACTGGACCAGCCATCAGCACACTCAGGGATTTGCTCAAGACACAAGCTCTGCCTGCCTTCATCTGGGAACCCTCGTGGCAAAGGGGCTGAAGGGTGACATCAATTTCTTTTCATTGGCTGTTTTTGGAGAACTGGATTAGCTACTGGAGTTTTCCATGGATCTGCTTTTGGAGCAGATCTTGCTCACCATCCTCAGCAAATGGACTCTAAAGCACACAGTCAACTTCCATGGAAGATGGATACCCTCATAAAGAAAAAATACAGAAATCTCAGAGGGAACCACAGAAAGAAACAAACCACAGAGCAAAAATTCTGTTAATCTCTAAACTAGTTGTCCCTCAATTAGGTAATTCGATGTGTAAGAGACTGAAAAGGCAGTGCAATAACTTTTCACCATGTCTGAGATGATAAAGAAGACAGATGCATTAAAGCCAGTGGAAAATTATTAATAAAAGAGGCGATTTATGTGCTACTCCTGTTTCTCTAGTTTATTCTTGCTGTTCAACTGATCTGAGTTACAACAACTGGATCTGTAAGTATAAATATTGCATTTCTAGCTTTCATGCCCACTTTGAAGACTGAGTCCAGTAAGTGAGGACCAGTGAATTTATAACGGATATTCAGGTTAGCCTGTAAGACAAATTTATGAGACTCTGAACCTCTGGCAAGCATCTGCATCTGTTCTATTTACACAGGTAACACGAGAGAGGCCACGCTACTAAAACACATCATAAATGAGTTACTAAATTAGGTCATTCAGCCCCAGCATTAAGACTGGTAGCGATGATATATTGGTTTATTTTATTAAAGTAGGCAGTTACCTCTCTAATGGGACTCAGATGAGGATGTTCTTACCAGTAATGCAAAAATTAATATTTTTTAGTTCTTACTGTCTTCTCCATTCTCACTATGTATCTAAAATGACTGAAATCCAATGGCTTCAGAAAATGTAACCTCTAAAGTAGTGCTTTCTTGAAAACAAATTAAAAAAAACCCCAAGGAAACAAAAAAAATATCCCCTGAAAAACTAAAACCACTTGAATTGTACAAAATACCGTGAGAAAGCTTCTCACTAAATAGTTCCTCTGGCAAATACAATAATGGAAGGAAACAGAGTACACTGAATGAAATCTATCCCACGTTTATTATGTTGCTTTTTTCCCTTAGGAAAGACTGCTGGGTATATGGCAGAATACAAACTACTGAAAATTAAAATGTGCTGCAGAACTGAAATCTTGTTTGGCTCTGCTTAATGTTTAGCCTTTCACTTGTGAGCTGGGAAGGTATGGCAGTTCATGTAGGAAACACCGTGTCTCTGCCAGGCTTTGCATGACAGGAGTAATCAAACTGTCTGCATGCAGGGCACACACATGCACTTACTCATGACAAGACAAGGAAATGTTTTTGGGGTACAAACTCAGAGGCAGCTGCTGCAGCAATCTGAGGTACTGCTGTTGGTGCCTCCAGCCTCCTTTCTATGCTATGGAAATGCAAATGAAAACACATCTCCATGAAATTCTGTATTTTAAATATAACTAAAACAGGGATTTTTGACCAAATTAAACTTCCTCTGCTTTTTTGTTAGTGGCACTTATCTAGCTAGATAATAAGAAGTCATCTTGTTCTTCAGTTATAAAAAGCTGCTGTAAGTACATAATATGGTTAACAAAACACATGCATAATGAAGCTTAATTTTAGAAGTTAGTCTCAGTTTTGAAATGCTGTGTGACATACCAGAGTCCTAGTCATACTATAGTATGAATTATGGGCAACGCTGGCCATGTTCCCACAAAAATAAGATAAAATATCAGAGCTGCTCCTTGAATTTTGCTTTTCAGCAGAAAATATTGATGTAAACAGCAATTCTTCAACTCACCCACTGCAACCTAGAGCATTACCATTGTGATGAAGTACCAACAGACATCTTTGTCCCCAGAGCATCCCTCAAGAGCAGGGTGTAGCCCAGAGTATTTGCTTTGATCCATCCCACTGCCATTTGCTTGACACTTTTTCCCCACAGACCAAGTTTCACATGAGGAACTGGAGGGTTTGAAAATTTGGGCCAAAGAACACCTTTGCCTTTCCACAGGAACTAGGCTCTTTACCCTGGTTCAAAGCATCATGAAAAGTTTAAAGGGATCATCTGACAGTGCTGGATAGAATAAATACCAGCATTTATTAGTGATATGAGTCAGCAAATAATCTCTTACTTTAGAAAGTCAGAAAGTTTGTAGCTGTCAGGTTCCCCACAGACATTCTGTCATTAAATACACTGAATTCATGAGTGACTCCAACCTAATCATGAGTCAGACACTCACAGTGCTCTATCCTCAAGCATGATAGTCAATGTCCTTCTCTTGCAAGCTGTAGGATCTGACCCAGAATCTCAGAATAATTCAGGCTGGAAGGGACCTCCATAGGTTATTTGGGAAAACTACTTGCTCAGAGTAAGGCCTGCTGAGGTCACGTTTGTTCAGGGCTTCATCCAGTCAATATCTGGTTATCTCCAAGGTGGCTGATCCTGCAGACTCTCCTGTCATCAATTCCATTGCTACATTACCCTTCCAGTGAAAAAAAAAATCCTAATAACCAGCGAGAACTTCCCACATTGTGTTTGGTTTCTCTTGTCCTGTTTTCCTCTTAGAAGTAGTTGGATTCAACTTTACACAGATGCTATTTTCTCTAGCTGCTACCAAGTCTCCTGACAGTCTTCATTCTCAGAGAAAACCTCTCCCTCCAAAACATTCAGTGAAAATGACCAGATTCATCCTTGCCCCCATCCTCATTCATGAATCGCAGTCTTCTTTCATCCCTCTTTGGAGCCACTCCATTGCCTAGACCAGCGAATGAGTTCAATGCTGAAACAGAGCCAGTCCTTGTCTTTTTTAAGGAAGTCAGAGAGTCAGCAGTGTTCTACAAGTAGGTGAGCCTTTCTGAAACAAATGCACGTGGCCAGTCCTTCAGGTCACAGGATCCAAAATTCCTCAAGCCAGAAGGCTCAAGCCAAAGTTGATTAAGCCTTTAGCAGAAGAGGACATACTGTTTTCTTGGTATTTTCTCCTCCAGGTATTTAAAATTCACTCTTTTCTCTCTTGTGATCCCTATAAACTTTTCCTCAGCCTGTGTTTCCTAGGCAGCTCATGCATGTGGAAATAATTTCTGTAATGCCAATATTCCTTTTTTGAGTCTGCTTCAGTTCAAGACAAAAGAGCATGGCTCTATTCAATTCTGAAAGGCTATTCTGCACCACATTAGACCAATAAAAATACTCTCATATTTTCTTGTTTTTCAACATAAAATGAGGCTCTTATAATTTCCTCCCCTTATAAAAATATATATACAAATGCTAGGAAAGAAAAGCAAGCCCAGCAGTACGGAAGAACTACAAAACATCCTCATATTCTGTGTATTGACAGTCAGGTCATGGTCAGGTTTTGATGTACACAACAGGGAATTTATATGTATCATAAAAATTTATCTATGGTAAAGTTAGAATGATCGAATTTGTATGTCCTAAGGCAAAAAGCTACTACAGTAATCTACTCTGAGATTGGAGTGCCATGTCTAACAAGTTCAGGCCTAGTAGAGACATCAATATACTGTGAGATAAGCAATAGCTACCCAGTGGGCTGCTACTAGTCATTGTACCACAGGTTTACTTTGTATCTCTGAGCCACTAAGATTATGTTCATTCACTCTATTACATTTTTACACAGTCACTTCATATTTTTAAAATAATTTTGCAAGAGCCGAAAGTAGAATTTTCCATTCTCTCATTTTTAGAACTAGCCTAACTCATATTTTCATCCAAGAATGGTAGGGCTTTTTTATTTTCTATCTGATTTTTTCATTAGAAAAATATTTGAAAAAAAAAAGATTTGTCATTTCTAGCAGCCAGGAATTGATGACAGTAATCAACCAGCATATTATTATTATTGGAAATACCAATTTTGACTATAAGTCAAAGCATGCACTACAGTTGTGAGGATGCTTCCATGCAGCAAAACTTCTGGAAAGCATTTCGGTGGCTTAGTGAATTTTCTACATGGCTCTGGGGAGTAGAGGAAACTCCGCAACCTTTTGAAAGAATATTGCACGATCTCCCTTCTCCTCAGAGTTCCAGTCTGTGAGGTTTCATGATTAAATCTTCAATTCACCCCAAATAATAAGGGAATCACATGCCACACTACACTGACATCAAGAACCCATTTCACACAGCGTTTTTGGCTGGTGACTGGATGGAGGTACAAGGGTAAAGGAACATTCACATAGCATTGCAGAAATCTAGTCTGAATCTTCTCCCACTTCAGCAAAGCCCAGGGCCATTTATGTGCTTTGCTGAATTCTGTGAGTTCAAAATCACTATACTGGAAAGTACATGGAAACCCACAGGACCCAGAACATCCACTCACCATAACTAACCACTGCAAAGCTCCCAAATGATTGGGGCTCCCAGGCTCTGTCTAGGCTCTACCTGCTAGAGTGCACCCAAGGGTGCTTTGAAGTTGAAAATCTCCAGCATCTGAAGTCCAGGTTTCCTTCACCTCAGCTTGGGCTGACTATGAATTCAGTCTGCTCTTGACCAGGTCAGAGCCCTTTGGAAAGTCCCAAGATCCTTACAAGGCAGGCTCTGCACAATGCTTTCTGCCAGACACTGGCACTAGAAGATCAGGAGGGCGGTGGGAAACTGCCCAAAGTATCAGGACCTCATAATGCCACAGGGGAGCCTTCAGGTAGCAGTGTGAGGAAACTGCTGAGTCCTGAATCTATCAGAGGCACAAAACCCAGACAGACTTGAGATAATCTTCTCCACCTCCACTTTCCAATCAGGTAGTTTTCTTCTTCCCATTTCTCCCACTGGCTTGTAACTGCTTCAGCAATTAGGGACCTTCTACTTGTCAATGTTTTGTACTCCTTTTGTATGTATGCTCTTTGCTTAATTAGGTGTGGTGCAGAGAGGTTGGACTAAGTGATCCACCATGGTCTGTTCCAACCTTACCCATTCTGTGATTCTTCCCCCCAGATGATGCCTCTAATATTCTCTTAGAGAGCATCTGACCTTGACTTGGGCAGCTAATCCCAATCTTCTCACTCTGCTATAGGCAGAGTAGAAAGTCCTCTTTTCCTGTAGTTTCCTCAATCCCTGATATTGATTCTGGCTCTGACTGCTGCCCTCCGCAGTGGAGGCATACCTCCAGGAAGAAAAAGAGAGATTCAGTGTCAAAAAGGCCAACATTTTCCTATCCACCAGCCCCATTAGGCTGAGATCCTCATAGCAGTGCAATGATGTTTCACTGCTGACATTTTTTCCATTCCCTGGGAAGAACTGTTTCTTCTTGGATTCCTCCTTCTTGCCTAAATAGAACACACATCACCAAGTGTTGCTTATTCAGGGAAAATTGCTATTATTCCTTTAATATGAAACAGATCGATACACCAAAGACTTGGAGCAACTGAATTAGAAATTAAGAGGAAAAAAAACAGAAGATGGAGAGAAAAAAACCCCACACAAATCACAACTGAAACAACCCCTGCCCTCAATCTCATGCTTAAGCCAAGAAATATATTAAAACTTGGTTTTAACTTGTAACTATTGGCAAGCAAAGTCAATCCTAGAGCAATCACAGAGGAATAAAATAGCAGCCATAAAAACCAGACTGGATACTGAGAGATAAAAACCTGCACATCTATTTTCACTTTCAATTAATAACTGCCAAAATTACTGCAATTCATTAAGGAGTTGAAGTCAAATCATAAATCTGTCCTCAGCCACATGTTAAACAAAAAATACCAATTTTAAAACATAATTGCTGAGTGTGGCATTAGTAATTGTAAATTACTAATTACATGTTGTAAGTACAGATGGTTATCCCTTTGGGTTGCTCACAGTTCTGCATGCATATTTTGCACTACTATTTGGTCCCCAGAGGTGTCACATTCCATGTTACTTATTCCCAGGGTAGTGTATTACAACTTGCTGATTTCCATGTACCTGTACCTACTTGGCCTGTTTGCTCAATGGACTTGGGCTGTATCATTTGCTCAGTGGTCACATACATGGCTAGCAGTCCTTCTTGGAGTCTTAACAGAAAGAGAGGGTTTTCCAGGCTGCAGCAGTGAGGTTCTGTGCTGATAGAACAGCTTCCAAAAACCATTGGTTATTACAACGACAAAGCAAAACACATGATTCCTGTTCACAGGGCATTAGTACATGTAGCTGTAAAACTCAACCTTCGCTAAAGGTTTTCCTTATATTGCACTATTTCATGCTTACAGTTTGTTCCAGAAGAGACGGAATGTGTTGCATCCAAGACAGACATGCTGTTGCTGACTGTCTGTGATGGTTTGCTGCTCCTGAACAGATATGGTGAGGATGAGGCAAGGGGTCATACCTGTTTCCCTCTCTGGTTGCTCATGGCAGGTATGGCATATGGACTTCTCATCTTCTTCATCTCTTCTAACTTAGTGTAGACCTTGGATGTGACTTGAGAAATTGTTCCAGAAATTAACTCTATCATATTCACCTTGAGAGAAAAATCAGCTCCTTCCTCACTTCTTATCCATTGTAACCCTCATGCAGAGTAAGACTGAGGTTTAGTGGAATTCTTGTGTCCCTGCATTTGAGGTAATAGCTCTTCAAGAAAAGGAAGTCCCATAACACATGCAATATTCATGCACCATGGGGGATTTTCTTCAGCTTCACTGAGCTTTGGATTAAGCTTCATATAACTTGAAACTTTCCACAGTCTCAGACCTCATTGGTTTTGGCCTTTCTGCAAGCCTGCAAGGGACTCAGCAGCACACACACACCACAAATCCCTCCCTCCCCACCTCAGCAGGATTTCACTTAGCTCCATCTCCATCTTAATTCACCAGTTGACCTAATGATATTTTGAGTGAGGCCAATTTCACATTTGCTCATCAATACTGCATCTCACATCTCAGCCCTAAAGATTTCTATATTTATCTTGCCTAGGATTACAGGGAGGACATAAGGAGACTGTAAGTAGCTTGCACTATTCTCCTTGACTTATCAAAGGCTTCTGGTATGGAAACAGTGCTAGCTGTTTGTAAATGAATTTGCAAAACAAATACACATACAGACAAGTATGTACAACCAAGTTCACATACAGTATAACATAACATATGATGATGATTGATATGATATGATATGATGATATATATATATATATATATATATGGCCGAAAAATATTTTGCTTACATTTCTTTACATAGCATGTAGTATTAAGATTCCTGTCCATGGCAAAGCAGGAAGTATCTTTCTAACGGATTTCCCTGATGAAAATATGAAGGTACATCTTCAGTGCACATCTACGATTAGTAACTCTTCATGCATGCCATACAATTCTCTCTATTTCAGGTGAAATCTGTGGGACGCTGCTGAGGGCTTGAAACACTTAATTCTACCTCCATTTCCTTTGGGATCATTCTGGATCATGCTATCTAGTTACTTTGCCTTTATGATTCAATTTTTAAGCACTTACTTGGACAGCTATCAAGTATCCTTTAGGACTCCCACAGACAGAGAAGCAGACTCACTGTAACCATCTGGGGCTAGAACTATGATTAACTTTCAAGTCAATGTGCCTGTAGGAAAGGACTGTAGGTTAGATATGTTTCTTCCACTTCAACCAGAGAAACAAAACAAAGTTTAAAAGCGGCCTCCGGATTTGGGTGCCCAGCATGAGACATTTTTTCTGTTAAGCATGCAAAAATCACTGATACTTACAAAATTTTGGAAGCTGGTGGTCTTCTGTCCCTAAATCAACAGAGATCCTCCTTCTCTTACACTGGCAACTGAGTTCCATCCACAACTCTTATGGAATATACCCATTTGACACATGGCAATAGGGTCTAAAATCACAATGTCCTTTTGTAATGCTATGACCTGCGCTTCCTGCTGTTTTTTTGCATCATTAACCTTCAGGTTTTGGTTTCATTTACTTTGTTTGCTATTTCAATTTACAAGGGAATGACATCAAGACAGGCACCTCAGTTGGACAGTTTGGGATGGGTAATTGCTCCTCATTTGCCTAAGAAATTCTCTAGCTGTTTCTGTCACTCTGTAAGATTGTCTGGAGACATCCAGGATGATGATCTATAGCTGAAAGCTTTCCTGACCCCATAAGCCAACAGCTCCTTGACTCCAAAAAAACCAGGATTTCTTCATTGCTTGACAGAGCATCTCCTAGAGTGGCAGTCTGCATGCTTTCACCCCTGAATACCCCCACTGCTCACACCTCACAGACATCCCTCTGAGCCTACCAATATTCTGCCATGAGCACCTACTCAGTCACTCTCACCACCAGCAACCACATCCACTTTAACTTTCAGCAAAGCACCAAAGGCACCTCCTTCCCTACCTTCTCCCTGCCTGATTATCACCTTTCATTGCCTTTTTACTTCCTGGTGCATTCAGAGGAACATAAGCTTCACAGATGGATGGTGAGCAGTCTATGAATGAAAATAGACTGGTTGAAGTCCAAATAATGGCTATGTAGTCACAGGTAGACCAACCCATGGTTCTTTGGGCTGTCTCGGGCAGGAACTGGGATGAAGAACTTCAGTTAACATGAAGTACATGAACTTGTACACACAGACCTTCTCTTACAAAAACTTTGTCAAAAGTATCAGAGTGTGTAGAGTATCTTATTTTTCTCTGTAGAATTTGCAGCCAACAATGCCAGACTGCTTTGTAATCTTTAACTAGTCAATCTGAATTATTTCTGTGAAATAGAAGGACTAAACGGACATTGATCACTTCACCCCAGCCTTGAAGCGTAGTCACCACTGGAGTACAGCATCAGCTGGGTAGTAAGATGCAATGACATCTTCTCAAGTTCAAAAGGAAGTGAAGACTATCACCTCTAGTTCAATTTAATGAGGAATGTGGGAGGCTGAAATGCAAACTTCAAAGCAAACCTGTGTGCAAACACTCAAACTGGACCTGGTGGGGCTAAGACTTGCTTTGCAAAGCAGTTGTCACTCTGTCACAATAATACTGCTCAGGACTGAGAGTGATCAGGGTAGCAAGGCAGTCTACGTTGCTAGAGTTTCAGTTTCTCTGTCAATAACTGCATCAGCCTGGAAATAAGAAAAAATCCCCAGCACACTTCTAGGCTGCTGGAAGCCTACACGGGCCCAAGAAGTCCTTGTCTGCACTGTTCTCCATCCCTTCCAGAATATCTATGCAGATTTCCAGGGTAGGAGCAATCTCTGGTCAGCTCTTCCCCATTTAGGGTAATATTTAATCCTGTGTTTACCTGAAAGCCAGTTCTGATGCTTGTTCTTGGGTCAATAATTTCTGTAACAGCAAGAGATGAAAACACACAAAGACATTAATGAAATCAGTATTCTCTCATATGATTAATAATGTTTCCTTTTCAACAGTCAGCAGGTGAAGAAACTCAGCGGTAAAATTCTTCTGCACATAAGGACTCAGAATATGCCAACTCCTGCCTTAACAAGAGAACATATGTATTGAATCCATTCCTTTCAGTGCAGGCAGAAGGGAAAGTGTTAATTATTCTTTGTGGGATGAATGAAATGCACTGTACAATTAGCACCTTCTGTGCTCCTGCCTAATGACAGGCTTAACTTAAGAGAATTCTCTGTACTGTCCTACGTATCACCTTTCCTCTGACATTATCTTCTTTTTCTTGGCTCTCTACGTAGAATTTTAATGAGATCTTAATTGTTTTTCCATCAGCTGCAAGGATTTCAATCCCAAGTCATATGTTGGTTGTCATTCTACAGAAGGTGGTATGGGGAGCTGTAGAGATGTTCTCTTGCTAAAACGGAGCAGGAGGCAGCCCCCACACCTCCCACTGCATCCCAGGGAAGGGCTGTCTCTGTGTTTCCAGTGTAGGCCTGGAGACTACAGCTTGGTATTTCTGCAGTTACACAGTGGGGACGTGAAAAATCAGTCATGCAAATGACCACCACCACCTTCCTGCAACTCCACGACTCGCAAGGAGGCTTGAGGTGTTGGTTTCTGCCTCACAAGGGTTTGCACTCAACACAGAGGACTTGCAGGCGTCAAGTGAGCTGTACATCAGCCTCCTATTTTATGTCCTTGGCCCTCTACTAGTCACCTGCACATTTTTGTCTTGTTTCATTACTCAGATCATCTTCAGTAGTACAGTATATTTAAAATAGATTTACTCACTTCTCTTAAAACATTTCAGGGGCACTTCTGAAGATATCAGAGATTCCCTGAAGCATCATGAGGAAAACAGGAAGTTGCAGGAGCAACTGGGTAGAGCCCACCATATCTACTGACAACAGGGAGCACAAAGGGTTCCTTGATATACAGACCCATGATATGGTACCATTACGGAGAAAGATGTTACGGGCTAGGATTACTCTGCGTGATCATCAGACTGCACGAAGATAAATTCCAGATTTAAAGAGGCGCTGCCCTATAGTTAATTAACAAGCCATTTCAACAACTGACACTGGCAGGCAAGCCCTGAGCACCAGGGCTCTGAGGCTGATGGGAGAAGTCCCAGACACAGAAAGGGAATCTTGGTCTCTATACAGGACTCCCACAGGGCTGCAAAGTCTGCTATCACTCAGCAAAGGGCCAGGAGCCTAAAAACAATGATGGTTAATTAATATCTCAGACTTCCATAATATTCAGTCCTGGGTCCTATATATAACTTATAATCAATGGTCTGGGATTATGTTAGCAAACAGCAGCATTTAAGAAATGAGGAAGCAGAGGCACATGTTGCTGCTCTGAAGGGTATGAAATCAAAGGAAAATACAATTTGAGGCCTTAGAGAACAGTAGTTTCAGGTCCAGGAGGAAAACTTCACCTTCCTACTCTGAACCCTGTGTTCCTCAACTGGGCAATGCGACACAGGCTAGCCAGCCATATTTAATCAATACTTACATATTTTTGTTATTCATCCATAGACTTAATATTTATTAAAATATTTCTCACAGCCTTGTTCCTGCACACTACTCTATTTCAGCATGTGGAGCATTCAATGACAGTTTCCATGTAGCTGTCTTCTGTAATCACATCTTCTGCCTTCCCAAAATATCTCTTTCCCTTATGGGAAACAGCATGGAAGAAATAGCATCTTTTATGTCATAGCTGCTGTATGACAACTATGTGGTTTCCATCTACACCTTACGCTCATTATAAATATTCACTTTCTAACAGCTAGAATCTTCCCTTTGGGGCTCTGGTGCCAATCCAAATCCCAGGAAAGTGTAAGAAAACAAATTAATTAGCAGGCACTGGAGAGTGTGAATGTTGCCCAAAGGTATACATTGGCAACTAAATATGAGAAGCCTATGAGGCTTATTAAGTGACTTGAGCTTGGCTGGTTGGCAAGAACAGCTCCTGCACCAGAGAGCAGTGGGCAGCTCTGCAGCTGGAAGCACAGCCAGAGCCCTGCACTGCATCTTTCTAGCTGGGCATTTCTCCTGCTCCACTTAGGGGTGACATCAGGAGGACACCTCAGATTTGAGGTAAGTGCTTTACATTTGATCAGTTGCTATAAACAAGATAGGCCAGAGTCTCCACATTAACATGCAAGGCTGTAAGATAACCATTCAAAGTGACATCCCCTCAGCAATGAGCAGCTTCCCACGCTGGCGTTCACAGAGCATCGTAGCCATTCAAACAGGGCTCTAATTTTGGCCACTAATAGGAAGATGCAAGTAAGCTGATGAGATCCGAAAAAGTTTGTTTACTCCCTCTTTCTCAGACTATCTTTCATTAACCATGACAAATATTCAAATTAAAGCAAACACTGTAGATATGAGGGACTCTTTAATTCACTGACAAGAAATGCTGCCTTCAGGACCTCTTTCATGACCACTATAAATAGAAAGCCATAGCACTGCAAAACTAAAATCAGTGCTGACAGTCCAGCTCTTGCTTTCTTTAAAGAAGTTGCCAAAATGTGCAGAAATTTAAGCATTCAGAGAGATAATACACTGTTTGCTCAGTGCACCTCATCTGTAATTTACAGATTGCTAATGTTGGCATCACTTGAACACTCTACTCTTACTTTAAAAATGTGTCCTTTGCCTAGAGCTTTAGACAAATCATCTAATTTCCCAGCAAGCCAGTAACATTCAATTGAGTGCTGCTACTAGAGTAGAACAAAGTATGTTCCTGTTGTGTCATAAATGGAGAACTGTTGATTCCAGAACTTACATGTCAAGGGGCAGGCAGGGGCTGATGCATTTGTCATACCTTACATTTCTGGATGAACTCCTTTTCAAAAGCATAACTATACCTCTGAGCATGGGAGATATGCAAAAGCAAGCAAAAAGATGGCTATACCAGCCTACACCACCAGATACTTCCATCCCTCGTTGCACTAGCTAAAATGTAATACTCATGTAATTAGCAAAGTCCAAAGAATGTCAATTTAAAAATTCCTCTGAATGTTCTATGTCACCTGTGTCTTATGCCAACATGCTCCTCTGTGCATCTTGCTCCCTCTCCCAGATACATTTTATGGTGTCATGTATCTTTTAACCGGAAGGAAAGATGTTTAACTTTTTCTACATAAAAAATTCTCAGCAACCTTCTGAAAGCAGATACCTTTAACAAACAACCTCAAATTAAATTGCGAAAGAGTCCCACTTAAAAAGCAAGCATGCAAACAAAAATCCATAAAAGTCCCTGAACAAGCCCCATCTTGAGAGAGAACTTGAGAGAGAACCCTGCACTGGGCTGAGGGTATGAGTAAGCAGTGATAACCCCAGAAACTGGAAAGTTTCCCAAGGGCTTAAGAGATCTTTAAACATAATTCCCTCTGCAACCAAAATTTGAACTCAGTTCCTTGGAAGTGAAACTCGAGCCTATTCATCCTGGTAACCTCAAGTTAAGGCACCATGTGAAGTGCCTGGCTTTTCAGGCTAAGGCTTTCTACGTCTGCTGGTGGAGAGCTGCAATACAGCGACACAGATCTGCTGTGTGGGGCCGCTGCAAGGTCTCTGAAGGAGGCAATTAGCACCAGGCTGATGCCTGTTGATACCTGCACGCTGTGTGAAGGTGAAAATGCAGGGAATGTGAATAGAGCAGGAGCCCACACACATAAGAAGGGGCTGTGGGCTATTGAAGCATGGACAGCTAATGGAAATGCCCTCTGCAGTGCCATGGAGCAATGATACACCCCCAAAGCACCCACCCAGCTGGCAGAGCTTTTGGGCCCTTAGGAGAATCCATCCTCAGGAAACATAGAGAGAGATGATCTGTGTTTAATCACACAACAGAAATGTTTCTGGCTATGCACATGCGTGTATGGAGTCCCCTGACTGGGGAGGAAGCTGGCATCTATGAATCTCATGACTAAACAGGGTATATAAATACCCTGACCATGTGTGCATGGTCACGTGTGCTTTCCTCATGGTCTGTGCCTGTGCCTTACCTGGATTTATGAGAGGTGACATCTATCAGTTTGGGAAAATGCTTGGGATCCTCAACTTCCAATGAAGGAATGGATAAAATCTCCAACAGATCTGGGATTTTGGAAAGCTGTTAGACTCATCTAAAGTAAAACACAGAAAGTGTATCATGAAACACTGAATATGGTACTTTCCTTCCATTATTTCTGAAAAGAATAATTAATGACTTTGCCTGTGCTGTAGAAAACTCTGAGACAAATCTGTTCTTCAGGTCACAGGAAGTGGTGACATACAGGCAAAAATAAAATCAGTGTTGCATTCAGTTAACATCTGTGTGGTTCCCACTGCTAGAGCCAAGATTATTTTTTTCCTTTAATTTTAATCATGCATGCAGAAAATGAGAACTATGTAACACACTCCTTCAAACCAGAGTGGCAGACACCCTGACTCCTCTTCCCTACCAACAGCCTTTTGGGGCCACACCATCCCTGATGATTCCAGAGCACAGCTTCACTGACAGCATATACAACTTGACAAGTAAAAAGAACAAGATGGTGAAGAAATTTTCTTCTCTCCCCATCCCCACCTTTTAGTAGCACAGAATCTATATAAACAAATTATATCATTGACTTTGCCAGTAGATTAGCCTTTTCATCTGGGAATACTACTTCATTTAAAATAAAGGATTAGAAACCCTTCACAAGAGACAGGTAAAACTAGCCTAGACACATCATTCCCAAACATACCTAAAAAAAAAAAGAAAAGAAAAGAAAAAAAAATAGCAAGAGCCAGAGATTAACCAAGGGACCTACAAGTGCTTTTTTTCTGTTTGTTTTTTTTTTTATTTCTAGCTGCTATGAGCTTTCTTGGAGAGAAACAGTTACTCCCAGAAGTGATGGAAACCCTGGCTTTGCCCTGGCTTGAAGCTGAGCTTAACTGGAGGGGTGAAATAACTTAGAAGAAGCACTGACTGCTCTCCCTGTTAATTCAAGTAATATGCTGGCCCACAGGGGCCCTCTGCTGCTCCTCAGCAGCCAGGGCCAGGCAGAGACATAAGTGAGGGGAGCAGAGGAGGGCGCAGTGCTTGACTTTCCCTAGGGGTCCCACAGTGGCCAAAGCAGCTGCTGAGGAGAAGCAACACTTCACATTATCCCCATTGTATCTCTTGCAAGGAGCACAGTGGGCAAGCAAGCAGCCTGTCCCATGGGAGGGAGGGAGGGAAGCTGCCTTAGTCAGC
Source organism: Ploceus nigricollis (assembly GCA_013399945.1). Lineage (NCBI taxonomy): Eukaryota > Metazoa > Chordata > Aves > Passeriformes > Ploceidae > Ploceus > Ploceus nigricollis. Next base: position 829,335 of record VXBC01001519.1, read on the forward strand.
ATGGCAGGATTCAGTGCTACTCCCTGCACTATCAGAAGATGGAGGGAGATGTGTCCCCATTCTGTCTTGGAAAAAAAATGCTTCTCTTAATCATTCCAGTATAATAATGAAACTTTCCACTCAGGCAGAGCATACAAGACCTCTCCTATGCTCTTAAAACTTCTTCCTTAGATTTGTTGAGCAAAAAGGCACCACAAACCCCAGGTAAAACCCACAGGTTTTCTCTTGGTGCTGGGAGCCCTCACTTCAGTGAATCATCACTGGAGCTTCACAAACTGTGAAAATTGTTCTCTTTTGTTTTTTCCCAGTGATGCCATGAAACCAAGACACAACACAAGGGCAACTAACTGCAAATATCAAGCTTTAAAAGACAACAGCTTATATGATGTCTGACAAGTCTCTATAGATGTTTTCTTTTATTACTGTTTAAACCCACTGCAGAGTCCTTATGCATCCATATAGGTAGTCCTGGAGTGGGGGTAACACAAGATCCCCAAGACAGACATGGGTCACCTTGGACTGACAATAGACAGGGGAATATAAAAGAAGATTTCAAGGTAATTTCCAATCCACTAGTAATTTTTTTTTCTGCTTGCCAAGATACACTAATTAAATAGTCACATCTTGATACAAACATTACAAAATTTTCTGTTCATAGCATATAAACTTCTATAAAAGTTCAGCAAAAATTCATGCGGATTCAATCAATGACCAGGAGAATAGGGGCAAAGGAGTATTCACTTTTTTTGCACCAGTAATTCGTATAAATTCAGCAAAAAAATTGTATTTTACTGTCAGTCAATACACAAGTCCTTTGTATGACTGGGGGGGGGGCATGACACCCAGATTGCCTAATTTCACTGATTCAATGCATCTTCTGCCAGTCAACAAGAGCTTTCAGCCTAGACAAAGACTAAAATAAAGCATACCAAATAAAAGCCATATAATTGTCATTTCCCAAAAGCTTCTTTCAGTCCCAGCTTCTCAGAAAACTACCCAAGCATTAAAGCTGCTGCCTCTCGGGGAAACTAATTATAACCCAAAAAAAAGGGGAGGGGGGGCAGGATGCAACTTACATGTCTAACTGAATATATAAAGGATAATTGTGTCATTAAAACTAACAATATTTGAGATGGCAAAAGAACGACAAGGCAAGAATGGATGTGTTGGACACCATCAGGCTCCCATTAGATTATTCACATAAAAATGCAGCCATCACCAAAAGAATGTAATCCTTGTGTGCTTCCACTGATATGGCTCAGATGTGCATGCTGGTATTTCTGAGCTCTTGCAGAGCTGAAAGTGTCAGCAATTCATTGTTTACTGTCTGGACTGAATTGACTCTTGGAGCTCCTTAACGATACACAGCCAGCCAGCCAGCCAGTGCTTCATCCACCAAGGCATGCTGATTGCCATCCAAGTAAGTATAAGCTTCCACATAGTTCTAAAGCAGGGTCCTCCTCACATCATCCAAGGAGCTGCTCACAAAGACTCCATTTAGTCACTGCAGCTCCACCTTTGTGGCACAGCAAGACAATTGTCCTTTTAAGAAGAACTAAGTCCTGGAATCAAGAAAAGCCAGTGGGTGCTGCCAGGAAGGCGGCAGCAGAGGGTAGTTATGCTTTCTGGCCATAATTTATCATGGAAAAGAGTTGCTATCTCTATCAGTACAATTGCACAGCCCCAAAGAAATCATGAGAGCATATTTTCTGAATAACTTCAGTCATTCCCTCGTCTAACCTTGCCAACAAAAAGCTCACTAAGACAAGTTTTTCTGTCAGCAGCTGAGATAATGAAACTCAGCTTCCTATGGATTTGTTACATAACTCCACAATACTGCTGAAACCAGCTTCCTACCACCGTGTTACATGTTTGGGTTTACTCTGCACTCTTCACTGACAGTATTCTCAGGTTTTCTGATGTTTACTCATCCTTCAAAAATAGTCATGTCCCTGAAAAACTGACAGTGAATGAAACCTTATAGGTATCCCACCCTTACTGCTGTCACCTATCCATCCTGGTGGTCTCATTTATTTCTCTTTCCCATCTGACACCCTACAGTTACAAGTCTCCAGTGACATCTTTGGGTCCCACAAAACCTTTACTTTTCCATTGCTTTGAGGCAAGCAAGAAAGAGTCTATGCTCTAGCTGGTTTAAAATCTTTCACACAATGAGAGGGCAGATGGCTTTTGTACATTTGGGACAAAATGAAAGGACAATGGCTGAACAATCACAGCTTTACCTTGAGGGGGCATTAATCAAGCCTTTGGAAAATTTCCACCAGACTTCATGAAATTCATAAAAATGGTAATGTCTTTGAGAGGTTTTCCTTTCTTTCCAGACTGGCTGAAATNCAACCATGGCAACTGTATAAGCCTCATTTCTTCAGAAAACCACACTAAAAATAGAAGAAAAATACTGTGGCTGACAGATTTAATTAACATAAACATACAAGGTTTTTATTCCATTAGCGTTCTTGCTGGTCTAACTATTGCCTGAGAGGTTTAGTTGCCATTTCTGATAGAAAATAACTCAGCTGTGCAACAGTCTGTCTGCAAAGAGTCCCTCAGACTCTGAATTCCTAGGCCAAAGACACCCTTTCCTACTGCTTCTTTGCATTAGTCAAGAGATGCCTCTAACAGACACAGAGCAATCCTTAAACTTGTCTTGTGGATTTTTTTCCTTCTCACTGTTTATTGGTATTTGACTTGGAAGAGCTGCAGACTGAATAAGGATATTAAGACTCACATTTGAAACAATGTGTTATGTACTAAGGGTATAAATCAAAGTCATGATGTCAGTGGAAAAACTCTCATTAAATTCAACCAGTTTGGAGTGTCAGCTAATAGAAAGTAGAAATTCTTGGTGAGAAAGTATCAGAGCATCTCATGTGACTGAGATCCTCCAGGCAGCTGAGTTGGGCCACCCACCCTTTGTGTGCTGGGGTCAGGCAAAGTAAATCCAAGCAGCACAATGCAGTGACTTGCAGAAATGCTAACCTGAACAAGCCTTCCAGCAATACAGCTGTTAGGGCTGTTTCTAGCATTAGTGCAGCTTGTGATACCTCTTCTTTCAAGGGATACAGTCTAAAAAGGTTGTATGCCTTCATAGCACCTAAAAATTAATAAAAATACTCCTTTGCTCCATCTCTAATTTTGGGATTAAAGTTCCTGAGTTATCCTTTCAGCCAAACCTGTAGCTAGGATGTTTTGTCTGAATGCTGCCTGCGATTTGTAACACCTTGACCACAGATCAGATACATTTTTCTTCAGTAATTCAACACAGCCATTAGGACACTACTAGATAACACACTAAAGTCATCTAGGGACTTAGAGAGACTTGTCCAAATAAAGTAGAATTTATCTTAAGGAAAAAAGCCACTACAAGTTCCATCTAAAATTCACCTTGGAATGTCTTTGATAAGTGGTGAGCAGATCTTGTTTGGGTAGGAGTATGAAATTTATTCCATCTAAATATCAGAGGTGCTCATTCCATGGGATATTGATATATCAGACACAAACACAGCATGAGCAGGTTCAACCATTATTAAATTTTTCAACTCTGTGATGGCAGCAGGGCAACTAAGAGACAATGCAGATAATTCCAGCAATATGCAAGGATAGCAGAAACTAAAATCACTACAATTCATTTAAAGGTGTCTAATCTTCTGCCTAAGGAAATCAATGTAATGTAAAAAGATTATCTGAGATAGGATACTGTTGGGAGAGTTCAGATCTTTTTTTATCTGCTGCTCTGCTCCAGGCAGACTTTTTTTTCTCTCTCAACTCATGCAGTGCAATCATGGCAAGGAGTTCTTGAACATTTTGTGACCCTAAAATTTTCCCCTTATTTGGTTTTGCAGATTTAATCACTTTACAGGGTCCCTAGCCTTCCCCAGGGGTATCAACAGACCCTACAGCCCTACAGAGACTGTGAGATTCACCCTTGCAGCCTTACTGGTTTGGGTTAGCACCCTGCCAAACAACCCAGAACGAAGCAATCACCTCCTGCTTCTGTACACCAGCACCTACATTCATTTCCAACGTGCCAGCTTGCAGCCCTCAGAGCAACATTCTTCAAAGCTGTTTCTCTGCTGCTTCTCCTGCAAAACATTGTCTATGGGAAAGGAACAGACAGATGTCAAGGTCAGCCTGTGATTGACAGTCAACAGCTTTTCCTTCTCCTCCTTTGCTCACTCTGCTCTATTCCTGACAGTTCAGCCTTTCCACAGCCGTTAGTTTCCTTGACTGCTACCCCAGCCATGTATTTCCATTGCGAAAATTTGAAGGCAGTCCCGTCTTGTTGGTTATTTGCAGATCTTCATGGCACACAGGCTCTACAACTACATGAATACAGGTCAGCAGCCAAGTTAGTGACATGGGACTTTTTGGAAAAGGAGCTCACATGACATACATGAAAAATTCCAGTCTTTGCAGAGATTTCTGTGACGACTGATAAATTCCATCTCAGCAAAGCCACCTTCTGCTGTGAGTATTTCAATGGCATGGAAGCTTCAGAGAGGATTTTTGGTTTTCTTTAATCTTTTGGTATTTGTCACACCAATCTGATATCAAATCTTGCACTTCATTTCTACAAACTTTGTGACGCAGGCAGGAAGAAAACACAAACATCTGAACTACTTGTGAGATCTGCCTGAGAGATTAGATGAAGAAAAATCAAGAGCTAAACCTAGCTATGGAAAAGGAAACAGACTGTAACCGTTGTCAGGTGCAGCAGAGCCTCTTGGGAATTGTAAGGATTTGGTCTTTCCGAAAGGAAGCGTGCAAGCAATTAGAAAAATAGCCATTATATTATTTATTTTCAGGGAAATGGATGAATCTTCAATTCTACAGGTTGAAGAGACCAAAGGAAAAGACATCTGTAGTTTTCATAGCTTGTGTTTGGGTAGCTACTCATCAGAAAAAGTTAGAGGGTTTTGACACTGTGAGTATCCCATAAAAACTCATTTTCCTCTTGCATCCCTTACAAATAAGTATCTTCTACTTTCCTCTTTTATTCTCTGGGTTGTAAATAACAATGGTAACTATTCAAGAAGAGCATGAAAATGGCAGTCAAGTTTGTGTAGTAGCAGCTGAAAAATTTCTGGTTGTTCAGAAGAACCGAAATCTACTTAGAAGGCACTGCTGGAAAGGAAAACAAGAGGTGTCAGTGGGCAAGAGAGGAGTCTGGTGCCCTCAGAGATGTGCCATCCCAAAAGCTCCCTAACAAAGCTCTATAACTATTCAGCAGCCAGAAAATGCTAAAGCTGACTGAAAAGCTGAAGCAGAAGACAGCATGGGAGGAGGGATACCTTAGCACTGTATGGAAGTGGACACTGGATGAACATTTCACCAGAAACCTCACCACATTTCTCCCTCATGACTGCACAGAACAGCTCTAGAGGAAATGCTGTAAGATGAGGCAGCCTCTAATTTTAAATGACTTTTACATTAAAATCCCTGGTAATGTTGCAGCACTACAAAGCCTCTTTGAGAGCCCTTGCTGAAGCAGAAATTTTCACCTCACAGGAAAGCCAAGAGCGGGAGTTCTGAAAAAACAGGCCAAAAGCAGTTTCCTTGTAAATAACACTAATATCAGAAAGTCTCCTGGACCTCAAAGAGAAACCAGTGGACCAAGGAGCTGGTCACTGGGCTGTACTGGTCCAAGGGATGCTGCTCAGAATATGAATCATAGAAGCAGGACGGTCACATCCTGTTCTGAGTGTACTGTTTATTTTTCCTCCTCCTTCAGTCCTGGACATCTCTGCTCTGCCTGCCACCAATACTGCCAGCTGCAGAGGTTATAAAGGTGGATGACTGTCAACAGGAACTGAACTATAATCACAGCAGCTCCTGAAGCAACCATCAACTGGCAGCCAAGTTCAGAGAGGAGCCAGAAATCTATCAGTCAAAAACTTTTCCTAAAACTGACTGGTTTTTTTCTGTCAATGAGAGTGCAAAGCATGGAAAAATACTATTCTGATTCAGTTATCTCTCCATAACCACTTGCCTTACATAGAGGTAAATCATTGGCCAAAATCAGCAGCTGAGGAAAAGCAGGCTCCCTACCTGGCACACACCAGCCTTGAGGCAGTTTTGGTATGTAAAATCAGTTAATAGAGAAGACCAGCTCTGCCTCCATATCAGTCTTTAAGACTGTGTGATAGACTCTGAAGCAACAAACATACTCATTTTACACTGAGGAACTTTGTCCCTGATTTTCTGGTCAAAGACAAGAGGGCAGTGACAAGCACAGTATTTAAACTGCATGACACAAGGGTAGAACTGTGGACCCCTGTGCTGCTCATCTCATGCCCCTCAATGAAAGACTAAGCAAGGAAGCCCTGGCTAATTTAAGCACAATAGGAACTTTACCACTGCCTTCCATGGAAGGAGAGTCTCGTTGCAGTTATACTGACACCTACCCAGCCACTGCATTTTTATAGGATGCCAGCAGATCTAACATAGGTGATACTATTTTTCCAGTGCGTGCCCTTATTAACAGTGACAACATGGCTTGTCCAGACAACACACGACTGTGCAAAGGTCACCTTGAAAGGAATTGTACTGAAGATCCCATCTAGAGGATGCAATTAAAAGTGTATTACTTTAAATAACTCCCAAAGTCATGCCCTCATTGCTGCAGAATGTTGGGAAGGCAGATATTTAAGGGGCTCCTTCATTTGTTGAGCTCATCACAAGAAATGTTATTAATGCTTAAAAAGGTTTCCTTTGTGAAATCAGCCATTTAGAGCAGAAAGGTAGTGGAACTTACACAAGCAAGCATGCTCCATCAAAAGCAAACCTTAGGTTAACTGGCACACACAGCAGAGTGCCCAATAAGACCAGAGCTTCTCTAAGAAAATAATTGTACAAGATAGCTCCTCTGAAACACATCAATATTCAGTCTTCCTGCCATTAATGTAATTTTCCCTGACCTCAGCAGCCTTGAGCCCAGAGGATGCACATCTTCCAAAGCCCTTTTGCTCCCCTTGCTCCTTAGACCAAGATCAGCCTAGGTGTTCAAGGAGCTCCTGTGACAGCTGTGGCTTCCCATGGAACCTGGATAGCCAGGAGGCAGAGAAGTGGCATAACAAAATACTACATTTGTATCAAGCCAGAATCACCTTGCCACCACCGGAGACTTCACAGGCATTTTATAGAGGGTGTCTTGTCTTTTTGTCACTCTTGCTGTTTCACATGCTAGAGCTACCTTCTGGAGGTATGGCAGATATACCAGTCCTCTGGGAACACTCTGCCCTTAGCAGGGTGAGACCATAACACAAGCTGGAAGAATGGTGAGATGAAGAAAAGAGTTTTTTTCCTACACACTTCAGAGAATGCTCTTGAGCACAAGTCGGGGTTGAGCATCAGTTTCTAAAATTGTAGGGCTGCCTATGTCAGGAACAGCACCTTCACCCACGCTGTCAGCTTTCTCAGGCCAATTATGGTTTGTAACATTGTGAGCAGAGCAGCAAAAGTTTTCTAGCCCTGTCAGTATCCCAATAAAAAAGCCCCAGTGACTTTTGTCAGGTCATCTTCAAGTCACTGGAGGTGTTGGCCCAGGATGGAGTGAGACACTTCCATTCCCCAGACACTGAGCACTGGTCCAGCCACTCCCAAATTCAGGGTTATGACCCCATTTGAGCTTCAGGAATTATGAGACTATTTACAACTAAAGGTCAGTTGCACCCAATATCTATGCTAGTGCTACAGACCCAGAGTCATTCACACCCACTTCTGCTTCCCATCCCAGTGTTCCCTCATCTTAGTCTTCTAGTTGGCTTTAAAGCAAGGAAGAAATAGGCATAGTAACATTGCATTTCTAGTATCTAGTTCTCAAAATTTTACTTACTATGAAAAAATTCCCCAGTTAGTCTAAATTCACATCAGCGTTGCCTTCATTTGAGCAAGTGCTTTACCTAAGAAAAGAGAGTGAAAATGAGAAAAATTGGCTCCCTTGGTACTGTTAATATAGTTGAAAAACTTGGCTGGTGAAAAAATAGTACCTCTGTCAGTGGCTTCATAGATAAAGTAACCTCTCTCAAATTACAAGAAATACACATGTTATTAGCAAAAAAATAAATACAATTTCCCTCTCAAAGAGCTACAGAACTCCTCTCTGAAGCAACTTGTCTGGGGCCATATGACAGCAATCTACTCATGTACTGGCAATATGCTCCAGTGGGAAGCAGGTAAAACAAACATTAGACAAAGGATCAACATGTCCCTGCAGGAACTTACAGATTCAACCAGAAATTCTTTATTTATTTACCAGACCTGTGAAGAAAACACTTTTTCTTTAGAAATACCTTCTGATAACAGCTTTATGCTAAATAATCCCAAAGCCTGTAGAGCTGCCCTTCACGCCCTGCCCTACCAAAACCTCATTATTCAATCTATACAATGTATATTGGTGGTATAGAGAAATGAGGAAATGGGGAAGAAAAAGAAAAAAAAAAAAACCAGAAAAAAAAATGGTGAAGGATATTTATGCCAGCTGAATCTGATATTCCCTAGGATTAAGGAAGTCACAGCACTGTAGGAACAGCATTGACAAAAAGTCCCCAAACCATTCTGTCTTTTGCTGTGTGCTTCAAAAAGTTGTCAATGACTTTAACGAACACAGCTCCAAAATGTTTAAATAAAATCATCCTTAAAACTATTCACCTACTTTTCTATGTCAGCAAAATAGCTATGTGCTATAACTATGCTAGTTAGTTCTTTTTGCACAAGGATCTACCTGGAAGACAGGTAAGTTTGATTTGCACCTGTTTCATGGATGCCAGAAACCACTAGTATGCTTCCCTGTGACCCTGCTAAAAGGGATTTTACTGTGCTCCTTGGAGGGAAGCAATATGGAAGCCTTGGTACAGCACTTTGTGTTTATGAAGGGATTTGTCCATTAAATTTGTGATCATGCTGATACTACAGCTAAGTCATCATTCCTCACTTTCTTCTCTAATTTGAAATAATTCACAGCAATTTATACATCCTAGACAGTTTCCACCGTGCTTGTAATTTTAAATAATTTCAAGTATGTAAATAACTTAGAGCCAGAAAAAGGACAGAATGCTACAGTGAAATAAATGCTCATGCTACTCAAACAGGCAAAGACCATCCTCACCATTAGCAATGGTGAGTGCCACAAATTTGATGCCTCATCTGCTAAAAACATAGATTTAAAGTAAGTTTAGGGAGAGTGCTTGGAGCTCAACATGTGCCCCAGCACAAGGTTCGGACACAATTCTAATGTCCTTTTTGGTTTTAAAACTCAATAATAACAGGGCAAGACAGAAGTAGAGCTGCAGCCTCTTTGAGATGATGTAGGACAAGCCATCCTGGAAAGAGACTGCTGCATTCCGAGCCAAGGCAGGCAAGAGTTTGATGGTACTAGCTAGTCCAAAAAAGAAAATATAGAAGATATAAATCAAAGATCAGTGACAGCTTTGGAAATCAGCTAGTACATTACATCCTGCCAGCCCAAAAACCTGCATCTCCTCAAACTCAGAGGAACTGTCAAAGTCATTACTGAATAACTGAGGGGAACAAAATATTGACTTGAAGTCCTTTGTGCTCATAAATCGCAGGTTTCATTTTTCAAGCCGCAAGTTTCCTCACCTATGCAAATACAGTACCTCAGGAAGTCTTTCCCCACAGTTTGTTCCTATCCATGTCAAAACAAATTATCCCTGTTATATAAGCTTTCTTTGGCAAAGCCCAATTTTTTTTCTTACTATTGTGTCCACACCCCAAAAGATAATCAATCAAAACAATTATCTTCCCATTCATTTTGATTAATTCTGATCTTCATACTCGTTTCTGGCACAAACACTCACAATGAACAAATGATAGCAAAGTACTTAAAATCCAGGGTCATATAAACACTGGTGCAAATCTTGGGCCCAAAGGCTAAAGAATTGCTCCAGCAAAAACCTTCTGGGATTTTATTGCTGGTTTAAAGCACAGTCTTCAGCATGAAGGTGACAACATTGGTAGTGGAGACTTGGACAAAATTTATCTCCGAGGAACCACAGATGAAATCTTAGCAATGCAAACAGGTCTTCTTGTACTTATGGTAAATTTAATCTGTGATACTGATTTCATTTCCTTTGGAGGTCCAGATAACCATCTGGTATAAATCTGACTGATTCCTTTGACTTCACCATGATTATAATGCTCCAAGCCAGTTACAGATCTCACCCAGTGGCTAAGGAATATTTGCTCATTTTCACTTAAAGCTGGCAAATACTGATAGCTTTAAGTTTCCAACCAAAGGCAAAGGTGAGCTAAACAAAAACTGTTTTTTCTAAACAAGTCAAACTGGAAAACCAGATATTATTTCAGGTCAGTCTGAAACATTTAACTGAAATTAAATGAATAGGCTTAGACTTACAAATGAAAAACAAAAGTTAAAAACTTTTCTTCAAAAAACACCCCAGCGAATGGATGCAGAGCAGGGGGCACAAATATCTATGCTTCATAGTAGAGAATCAAAATACAGAGAGAGTTTTCTGTCAAAAACACTAGAATTATTTCTTTAAGGGAACAACAAAGAAAACTTTTTTTTAAACAGAATAACAAGGCAAGTTCTACTCTATATGATGCGTAATTCTTCCAAGTCTCACTTTTTTTCAGGCTCCGTATGACCTGGTCATGGGGGCAGAAATCTGTCCTTTCAAGCAGTAGCTAGTTTGTCTTTCTGTGACAACAGCAGCAGCAGCAGAATAGGAACCTCACAATCTCATTTATCTCTTCTGTTCTCCTTTCAGAGTCTGTCCTATGCCTTCAATACCTTTCTAGTGTGAATAGTCTGGTACAACCTAACATTAGCAAATCTAGGAACTTGGAGAGACCTGGTTTCCTACTGCGGAGCTGTGCTTGGAACAAGGGAGAGACCAGTTCACACGTAATTGCACAGGAGCATGTGTGCTTAGCTGTTGCATTCACCTCTTACATCACCGTCTGTTTCACCAGGCACTTGCACACAGCACTCAGGATGCAACAGCCTTGGCACAGTGGTGTGCAGCTGGCACTGAGTGTGGCTCAGCCTCCAGACCTGGATGTCCAGGTCCAAAACACAGGAGGTCCAGCATCAAAACACAGCCCCTTCTAGTTCAGTAGTGTCAGGAACAGATCATTATGTCTGTCTAAAGGCTCCCCCAAACCATTTATTAGCTGAGAGGGACCTGAATGCCTGGCTCTTTCTGATACCTGATGTCCAGAAATAAGGTGCTGCTCCTGAGCAAGTCTGCCTTTGAAAAATCCATGTGTTGAAAGTGCAGCCACTCATTCAGCCTCTGTGCTGTACTCTCAGTTTCTGCTGCCTCCTCTCCCTTGTGCCACAGTCAACATAGTTCATTTTCCCTCCCTGTGTGTGGCCTCCCCTGTGTACCTCCTCAGGTATGAGGCCAGATGCTTCTTCGAAAACAGCTCCTGCCTGCTCCCCAGTCCCCCCCTTCCCTGCTCTTTCCCTCTGTCAACTAATATCTGAAGGATTGGATGTCCCTATACACATCATGGTTAATACAGTTTGTCGATATAAAAAAAGGCAACAACTGCAGTTGTTTAAAATGAGGCAAAATTTGGGTAAGACAATCTCTCACCTTGCATAGACTGCTATGGATTCTCTTGAAGTGTTGTGAGCTCTTGTCTCCAGGGAAAACGTATTTAATGCCCAAATGACTTGTAGCTACTCCTTAGCATTGCTTGACAAAAGTTTCACTCCTACCAAAATAACAATTCTTTCAGTACATGCTACATAGTCTGGTGGCAATTGGGATGAGGATACTCATACAGGGACTGTGCAGTCCCTGGATGTGTGTGGCCCTTAAAACCAACTGAATTCAGCAGACAAAAAAGCTCCAACTGCAGAAATAGCAGCTTGGCACTGCCTATTTCTTTTTAAAAGCAGAGTTTATTACCTCCTCACAGCTGGTGCCTGGGTGGCATCAGCCATCTGGAATTTGAATTTCTCTCTAGGAACTTTGTTTTACCAGTTACATTTTCATTTGCTCTTCAGAGTTAGAAAGCAAGTGAAAATTAAGAGCAAGTATGCTCCAGGATGCTCTGAACTGTACTTTCCAGTTGACCACTGGACTCTAATTTTGTTGCCAGGCATTTATCTTCATAATGGATGGATTCGTTGTTACCGTTCCAGAGCTGTTTTCTGACAAGGAATTTTAATTTGAGGTGACTTGTGCAGAGTCCCAGCAGGACTGATTCTGAGAAGTGCTCATTATGGGTGTGGTCAGCTCTCCTGGAAGAGCAAGACTATCATATTTAATATGTGAGGCAGGAAAGGACAACAGCACCAGCCAGTTGGCCCTAGGAGACTGTGATTTTCAGTAGAAATCAGTAGAACTTGGCATCAACTTTGAGACATAAAAATAACATCTATTAGTTCATTAAATACATTTCACATTAAAATAAATGGGAATCACCTGATTCAAGGCTAACAGGTTTGTGTCAGCTGGACAGTTAGGAGAGACCCTAAATTTCCCCTTCTGTTTTTGCTTCTTGGGCTGGGTTTTGGTTGTTTTCTTTTTTACCTACAAGCTTCAACCAATGGCTCAGTTGTGGCCCAATCCATTCTTTAAAATTATCTTCCAACATAAAGAGGTGCTTCAAATCCTAAATGTAGGGACTGGAAAGGAAAGGAAATCTGAGAGAGGGCTTGAACAAAAAAAAAAAACAAGGGGGCTGTCACCTAACAAACCTTTCAGATCGATAAACAAGCCTCAAAAGCAATATAAATTCAGTGTCTATAATATCTGTAAGATATGCCTGGATTGGGAGCATTAGTTTTACTACTCAGCTTTTAGGCACAGGTGGCTATTCCAGCAGTATGCAAAGGTTACCCAGCAAACATCTGCTCACCTGGGGAATAACATCCCCAAAACACCTGATCTCTGTGTGCACCATACACTGAAGAGCTGCAGAGTCAGTCCATTTCCAAAAGGCTGAAGCAATGAAACTCCCTGTCTAGTTCTCCTACCTTCAAATTTTATGTCTATAGTGTTTCTGGTCTTTTTTTATCATAGTCTTACACTTTACTTCTTCTGTGAAGACTGCCTTGCAAGTATTCTTACCACCCGTTTATGCCAAGGGAGACAAATGTAATTCCTTTGCAGTTGCATAATCTCATCTGTATTCATAGCTACATGAATATTGATGCAAGTTTTTCCCTATCCCTTTCCTTTTCCCAATACAAAGATCCTGTAAGGAAGAGTCCCAAGGAAAACCTGAAAATTTGTTGTAGTGACTCACATTTATTATGCCCCAGCCAGACTTTTCTTATATAAGGCTGAGTCACTCATTAGCTGAACCTTTGCAAAGAAAGAAAAAAAATAGGGACTTCTTTTTCAATACTCAAGTCTCAGTTTTTTATGCTACAGCAACATGGATTATGGCTTCACCAGAATTTTTATTAAATTTCCTGTGACTTTCCTGGTTTTCTTTTTAGTATTTCTTTCATACAGCAGTATCTTTATGACACTTGAACTGACTTGAGTCTTGGGTTGCCAGGCAATACATTTCCAGGTGAAATGGGTTCTCTTGAAACCTCTTCTTCCATTTCACATGCTCTGTGTGTTTCATATTTATTTTTCAAAGCCCCAACAACACACATGTGACCGAGATGTATTTGTCTCCCTGTGTCTACAAATGCAGTTGTTGAGAGGTCATTCCTAGTTTATACCTCGGAATTGCATTGCCTTATATACAGCCCTCACCCCACCGACTGTCCAGCCTGCCTGCTTTGGGGAAACAGAGCAGACCTGTGTGTCTGCTAATTTGTTGTGAACCTGAACAAGCCTCCTGGTGACTGTGATTCCTGCAAAACTTCTCCCCAGATCTTTCCTGCTGGTCGCTGTGAAACCAACACTTTTGAAACAAAATGCTAGGGCAACTCTCTTTCTGACCAAACATTAATGTGGTCAATTACTTTAAGTGAAATTAGAGGAAATTGGCATCTTCACACTACTCTTAATATTTTTTTGTCTCTCAGGTTCAAAGTACCCATATTTTCACATTAGAAATGAAAATTGTGGTCCACATCTAGTTTCCTAGGCTTCACTGGCAAATCTTGACTACGATGTTGGTGGGTACTGTCTAGATGGCAAAAAACTAAAACAGATTTACCAGATTTTCCCCAGAACAAGTTTTAGGAACACATGTGGCTTCAGCTACCCTTGAAAAGATGATGTAGAAAAACAATCTGCCTTGACCTTTACAATTACATAGTAAAAATCAACGCAGTGCTTTTGTCCAGTAGGAAAACAAAGTGACCAAAGGTGTCCTGGTCAGTGACTGGCAATTCAATAATACGTGGAGAAGTGTAGCTTGTATCTTGCAGGGATTTGATGCCCATGTTTGTACATCTACTGCCCAGCAGACAGGAGTATAACCACAAACTTTTATGCATAGCAGCGGCCAATGGGCTTCAGATTTATTTGGAGGGGAAGGTCTCTGAAGTTAAGGAGGGAGTTCAAGCCCCATATTTAGTTTGAATCTTGTCCAGGGGATGGCTCCCACACCTCTGAGATTTCCAACTATCACATCAAATCCATCTTTCTCCAAATGAAAGCTGTCCCAAAGTGGCTCATCACATCCTTTCTACATCAAGAGCCAGTCAGGGATTACAAACATCTAACTCATTTAGACAACTGTATCAAATATCTCTGCTGATAGATTGACTCCAAACATTTGGCTTCAAACATGGAGATGTTTCAGGCAGAAACACAGTGAGGCCACAATTTCATAGAGACCTTAAATCACCCCAGCCCAGCCCAGCAGACACTTCTCACCTGCCCCTTTGCTGGTATTTCCCCAAGTATTCCTGTGGCTTCGCAGTCCACAGGGTGAAAGAAGTGATCCTGTGAAAGAGAAACTCAAAACAACAAAAAATAAGGTAAGTCTCAACATGGATGAGTGATCTAGCCCTCACCAGTACATGACCCCACAGCAGGTCCAAGGCCACCAGAGAGGATAAGATAGAAAGGTAAGACTCTGTGGGTAGGCACAGAAAGTGGGTAGGATTGTTCTTTGTGGTGACAGCTAATGCCAGGACAAATTGTTGGAGACCTGTGGCCACAGTTAAGGAAGGAGAGCATCAGCCAGGTGGCACAACAAGATGAATTTTCAAAGGTCCAAGCATGTGTGTTGGTTTTTTCAACTTAAGACTCACGCAAATAACTGTGACTGATTGTCCTACTGTGCATGCTGTAAAGAACTACTTCTGCTTACGTTATACTTTAGTTTAACTGAAATAACAGTGATTTTCACCATAGATAGCTGACATTTCTCGTCCAGAAAGCACAGTGAAGTGTAGCAGACCTGAAAACTCTAGATGTGAAAGCTCACCTTCAGAAGTGCCCAAGCCCTGCAGGGTGTTTTCCAGGGTATCCAAAGGGTACAGGAGGGTGTCTCAACTGAGTTGCAGGAGATAGAGATAGCATTGTGGGTCAGAAGAAGAAATGTATGTGGTGTCTGTCAGAATCCTGAGCATCCCAGAGAATTTGACTTGTCACCAATGTCTCACACAGAGGCAAACTGCAACAGGAGGGATTCCAGTCTCTTAGCACCTACATATCAAGTCATGCTGAAAGCAGAAAGAATACATCAAATGTTGATTTTCAAAATGAAATTTGATCTGCCCCCAGCCAGTTTTGCACTTCCTTTTCTGTTGACAAAGAAGAAGGTCAATATTTGCTATTCTCAGGCTCTTATGTGCTTGCTACAAATACATATTTGCATGAAACTCAGCACTACCAAGGCTTTTTGACCGTAAGATAAAAAAGCAAAAATTAACTCAGCAGTGTTAAAAATGAGAGGGAAACCTCTCCTCAAACTACTAATTGTTGTGGACAATGTTTCAAGGTATTTGCCCCACTTAAGTACTATGTAAATATGACTTCCAAGAAAAAAATTGCTGTATTTCAGCTCTAGACTAGCCTGAGCCACACTATAGCTCAGCTGTTGAAACCAACTTCTGAAATGATCCCTGTGAATACAATTTTGTCAAGCAGAGTTGGTGCTGCAAGCCAGGATCAGCTGAAGAAATGTGGATTACATCTGCCTCATTGAATCCTGTTATTATCATTATTACTTCACAGCTCATATTTTCTTCCCAGTGAGAGGCTCTCCAAGCGCAGGAATTCGCTGAGCTCCTGGTAACTTGCCACACACACTAACAAAGCTGGCATTTATCATGGCTTGTCAGAGCAGCATTGCAGCTGCTGTATTCCTGATCCCTGCTCCTGCATGAAAAGCCCTGGGCCCTGCAGGCAGGCATGGTGAATCCACACATTTAGTATTGCACAGTGCCACACTGCTCATTTCCCACTAGCCCAGAACCCACCACCTGCGCTTTGTCTCATTTCTCTTGCCCCCAGCTTTGGCAAGATGCACCTACTTAAAACAACTCTCTCCATCTCAAAGGCTGTTGGCCTGCTCTCCCCTCCTTCTGCCCATTTTCCACCAGCACAGCTCTGTTTCCCTGGTTGGGCTTTTCCACACAGCTCCATACCTTGCAGTGGCAAATATCAATGCTGTGACTGGACCCACTGATGATGGTCGGGGCTGGCACCAAAGGCAATTGTAATACTGTAAAAAAATTTTTGACAAGCACCAAAAAATTATGTCCTACAGTAGGCATTCCCCATGGCTACCAGCTTTGTTGCAGGTTTGTATGAAAAGGAAATCATGGAGGCCCTGTCAGCTCTGCCTCCTGACTCAGCTGGCAAACCCCGTGTGATGTTAGTGTATAAATAAACAGTCCAGCTTCTCAATAGCTTCACCAGCAGCTTCTTCAGTTCATTTTTCCATTTATGAAACATATGTTTTCTAAAGGTCATAATATTGTAGGTTCTTGGTGTTTGCAGCACATTTATCTTCACAGAGATGGCATTTGGTTTGGCTGTCTCTGCCCATCATAGACTTTGCTAATTCTTTTATTTTCTCCTGGCAGGATTAATGAGCTCATGGCTCACCTTTGTATTTTTATTGCTTTTGTATTACCATATTTTGGATGGGACAACACAGCTCCCAAAAAGTGTTAGAGAGACCTAAACAAGTAATGAAAGAGACAAAAAACTCAAAATCAACTTCCTCTTTCTTTGCCTCCTTAAAAGCTTCTTCAGTGAGCCCTGAAGACAACACAACCATACCCACTAACTTGCAACATGTTGAGCTTCCTCTTTTAGGCATCCAATATTGGGAAACAAAACACTCAAAACTACCATGTCCTGTTGCCCACACTTCATTCTTCTGTTCAAATGAAGAGTGAAGTGTGGGGGAAGACAATTATTAGTATAACCAATTCTATACAAAGACTAAGATCTACTAACTATCATGAAAGTAAGACCTGACTCCAGAGAGTAATTATTCCCAACTTTTCATTTGTGTATGTTAAATGAGGAATGAAAAAAAAAAGATGAGGGAAAGAAGGGGGGGCTTTTCTTTTTCCTTCATTTTACCCCTCACTGCAGCATAATTGTTGAAGGTGTTTAAAGACATTCTCATCCTTCTCAACTCTTTCTTTCCCACAGCTGCACATGGGCTGTGGTATTAGTGTGAAAGTGGGGAGACCACAGAATACATGAACAGATATCTTGTTTCTTTCTCTTGGCCACTCTGGGGACTACTTCCACTTTTTCTGTTTATTTTTTAGTTTTACCCCAAAAATTTTGGATACACAAAATACACAGGACAGCTCTTTTCACCTTCGTCTACCCCTGTACCAGGCAATGTTTTGACTACTCTCTGTATCTTTACCAATGTTTAAGTTTTCATCCCACTTTTTCTTTCAGATGGGGCATGCTAAAGCTCACATATCCTCATGGGCCAGGGTTAGAAGGTCCCACCACCTACCCCATCAGCCAGAGGAAGAATATACCCCAGTGTGAGCTCTCCTGTAGCCAACTCTGCATTCTCCTCTGCATGCAGCACCTCTGGGCTATGCAAACTTCACAAAACTTCTCAGTGGGAGATTGTGGGTGTCCAAAAGTACACCAATAAGACAACCAATGGGATTTTCAAATATTCTCCACAGGCCTATTTCCAAAATCAGATTCCTTCAGAAAACTGCACTGTTGTCACCTGCACTACTTGGCTTTTTTAAAAGCTTTGAACTCTGAAGCATAAGCTCTTTGTAAAACCTGCTGCGATTTTTCCCTTTTCTGCCAGCCCTAAGACTGGGTCTCACAGGCTCTGAAAGAAGGAGTGACATTTCCAGCCCCTTTCCTTGTCACACAACCTACCCTGTGCTTTCAATGTGCTTTTCAATTTGTCAGGTCTAAACCACCCTCCTTACAGCCTTACAGCTTACCCAAACCACGCATGGTATTGGGCAGCATCCCACAGCATGGTAAACACCTTATCCCTGGGCTGGCTGTATGTGGAACAATTATTACATGAATAAACTTGATGTGTGGTGTGGTTTGTGTTAGCATAGGCAGGGCAAAGGCAAACCTTTGCATACAAGCAGTACATTAGCCCAAGAAAGGGCTGAGGTCCTACAGAAATTTTTTTCCATGGCTCCAGACAAGCCTGAGAAAGCACTGCCTTCTGCTCAGATGAGATTAAATATCGTCACTGCAATATGCTTGTTGCAAAGGCCAGGGGTGTTTCCCACCAGCTCTGCCTGCTTTAAGGTACCTGGCAGCACCCTGGAGGCAGCACCAAGCTGGAAACAACAGCATGATCCAGTGCCTTGCACGTGCAGCTCCACGCTCCTGCCCTTTGCCAGTGCACTGGCAGCACCTTTGTCAGCTCTTGTTTCAGAGATGCTTCTGCCAAACAGAAAGGCTCGACCCTCTCCGTGCCAGGGCAGCCTCCAGGCTCCTCTTATCAGTGGCTGCTGCCACTGGTGAGCGAGTCTGCAGCTCCGAGGTCACATGGAAACTCTCATAAATACTGTGAAAAATAGGCTGTTTTTATCCTGATAGGCATTAACAGAGCACCCAACATACCTGTGGGACAGAAGAGAGGGAGAGGCCTTGCAGTCTGGCTGCACACACACAATGCAATTTGAAGCTGTAGATAGCCCTTGCAGCAGACATCCCACTCCAGGGTAAATCCATCTGCGTGCATCCCAACTGGAGCCTAATGTGTACAGAATAACAGGGGTTTTTTTCATTTTTCAGCAAGAGAGCACAAAAGAAGTGTAATCAAAGTACATCTCTATCCCACTAAGCAAGTCTACTTCAAAATATATCTTCTTCCATGTAGAAAAAACACTTATTCTGAGGACTGAAAATTGCTTTTAGACTTTTAGCCTTCACAGACTGCTGTGTTCTTAGGTTTCTCTTTTCACCAGGAACTTAACTTTCTTGTTAGTCTTTGCCTTTTTTTTAGTATATATTGGAGAAACCACATGAAGTAAGGTTGCTGATTAGATGCACCCAGTAATCCATACCCAGGTTGCATGTGGTATGCAAAAAACACTACTAACATTAGTAGGGCCATACATTCTTGGGGGTTTTACGCACACTGAACACAAGCAACATGGTGGTGGGTTATACAGTCCCAAGCTGAGCAACTTTAGGAGGGACTACATCCATTCAGATATATTTATGAAACCTTTAACTTAGAAGCTTTCAGTTAACTTCAGATACATGTTGTATGTGTCAGAAAAGAACAATCCATTCCTGCCTTATAACCTGTGACTTGAAAAGATGAAGTTGTAACAGGCTTCTCTGCTGGAAAGGCAAGAGGCTAAACTGGACCTAGTGGGTGGAATTTAACACAATACTCCCTCCTCTGACAGTCCTTTTGTAGCATGAAAGCTGGAAAGCAATATTCTTGGCTCTCTGATGTTCAGTTTTCTCCATCTGTAAAAAGGTTTTAATAGTACTTACCTAGCCCATAGACATGTTGAGACAACTTGCCTACCATGTTTTGAAGTCTGCATCTGAGAGATGCTCTAGAAAAGCAGGCTAGCAGGCTATTATTAAAAGCACAGTCCTTTTGGAAAAGCAGTCAAAAATAATTAGTTGTATATTCAAGTGTGTCCTGTAGTCCTTTTTCTTTTCATTGATGGTCTTCACTAAATATTTATTGCATATTTCAAGAATTACATGACTGAAAACTAAGTAATATCTGCCTGAGAAATCATCTTTCAAACAATACCAAAAAACTGGGCAGCTGAAACAAAAGGAGGTCGTTGCCATCTCTTGGAATTTTCCTTTCTTATCAGGTATAAGCCTAGGAGACAATAGAACAGAGCACCATAAATCACAGAAATCTGCACGGCATTGTCTCCCTTGGTGCTTACTGCATAGAACATGTATTTTGCTGGGTTTAGTCATCGTTTTCATGTGAGCAATGATCCATTTTGTTACAAAGAATCTCTATTGGTGGCAAATTAATATAAGTGGATTTATTAAATATGTTTCCTTTGAATGTGTAACTGTGTTTCACCCTCCTCAGAAGACAAATGCATCACTGCTGTGTGAATCAATAGGGTTCTTCTAATTTTACAGGCACAGACAGAAAACAAAAAATGGCACCAGTTTATTTTTTTACCACAAGTTAAAAATATCTCAAAACAAACTTCTTTGTCACACAGGGATTGCTTTTTATCTTAGGAAAAGCATGAAGTCGGAGTATGTTCACAGAAGAGAAAGTATTCTGTACATTCCCTAGCAGTAGTGAGAACTTTAGTTGTCTGAAGATAAATATATATATATAAAATACATATATGAACCTCCCACAGCATCTGCCTCCTCCCTGTATTGCCCCACCATCAGCCCAGGCCCCACTGGCTCCCGCCTGATGCTTTTCCAAACCAACAGCTGCTTCTCAGCGGCCATCTCTTCTTTGGTGTCATTTCACCTTATTTTCCCTGGGCACACACACGATTTCAAGTAAAGAGATCTTAACTGGGTGCAAGAGCACTACGGACTTCTCTCCTCCAAAGAAAAATCAGAAAACATAACTGGTCTATTTGCCTCTGTCCCCAAATTAATATTGAAAACATCTTTCAAATGACCTGACAGTACAACCAAAAGTAGCTCCTTCCAAACAATTTTAAGTTACTCTGTGCCTGACATAGATTTTATGTTTTTAAGTAGAAGGACAAACCATGACAATCAGCTGATAACTCATGGTCAAGGATAGCTTTGAATTTCCTGGGTGAACTCTTCTAGGTTCTGTCAGAAATTCAGTACTTACGATAAAAAAAACCCAAAAACCCCAAACAAATCCAAACAACCTCCTCCCCGAAAAATAAACCAAAAAAACCCAAAACAAGCCCCAAACCTTTGTGTTTACCCTAAGAATCAGGAGAGTTCATTGTGTAAGTTTGTGCTTAGAAAGTTTTACAAATGCATTTTACTTACTTCAGAGACAAGAGCATCTCCACCAGAGCTTTTCTGGCCTGTCAACTGCATAAATTCTTTCAGTTAGATTTCTTCCCTTTACTAGACATATCAGGAATCCATTAGAAAATATCAGTCCCCGCTTTAGTCAATATATTCACTTGCTCTTATGTAGTATGCCATTAATATTTTGAAATTATTAGATCTCAGATCTTTTTATGAACAAAAGACAAATGTCATCTCCCCCTGAACATCAACATCAGACATCAAGCTTTTTAAATGCTGTTATTTCCCCTATCCTCTGTTTCTTCGAATATCTTAACACTGACTGTGTTGATGCTTTTAAAATTACTAGGGAAAATAATTTCTTGGCTGCCACTTTGCCAAGTTTCACTGGGAAATATTTTTTTATATCTCCATTACTCCATTATGAAACTCTGAGAGCTGGGGCCAAGGAGTAAACCTAAACTGGGAGAGATATTGAGCTGTAGTCACTATCCAGCAAAGCAGTTCACTGTAGCTATAGTTAATCTCATCCTGCTGTTTGGGGTCCAGACAAATATATTAGCTGAAAGATCAGGAAAAGAGCAATAAGGAAGCTTCTTGGGAGACCAGAGCATCCAGGTGAGCCTGACTGCTTTGCAGCTGCCTGCAAGCTGAGGTGAGGATTCTGAAGAGCAGCAATTGCAATTTTGTGATAGTGCTCTATGGCACAACCATTTTCTTTCGTGTTAAATTCAATCTTAGGCAAGATGCTGAAGAGTCAACAAATACCATACCGAGTGTTAAGTCCCACATGTTTAAAGAACATCACTGTCACTTGTTTTTTTAGGAAGGCTCATACACATTAGGAAAAACCTGTTTCACTGTGAAAAACATCTAAGCCACTGTTTGTCTAAACCCTATTATTTTTATCTTTAAACTCCCAAAACATTTAGTTGTCCTTGAATGTGACTGACATGTTACAGTGAGATGCACAAGCAATTAGGAAAAATTTACTGTTTCTTTCTATATCCCATTCATTATTTCAAGCTGTTGAACTTGGACCGACTTGGTGGATTGAACAGATTTTCCAACAGGTAACTGACTTCAAGAGAAGGCCTGGAATAATTCTAGCTGGCTGTTACTCTGGGAATGAGTCTCCCTCCATTAATTAATCACTCTGAGGAGAATTTTTCTTTCTGAATAAACTCATTTTTTTAAACATATGACATTTAGCTGTATAAATAAACTCTAGAACTGTGATTTAAAATGTGTGCTAACTGTAGGCACGACATGCCATGGATAGCAGAGCCTCCTCTGCATTTTCTGGAGTGACTTTATCTTCTGATTACAAAGAAGTGGAGGCAGGGAAATGAACTGACTTGTGATTTCACCCACTTATAACCAGGATTTCTTTACTTTCATGATTGTTGCATTTAAAGATACACTCAAGGAGACATCAGCTGTTCAGCTGGAGAGGACCAAAATGTACTGAAAGACAAAAAAAAAAGCATACCCAAAAAGGACAAAGCCCAATCAAATACAAAAAAGGATGCAACAAATTAGTTTTTCTAACAGAGAGATGCTCAACTGTATCCAGTGAAAGTCATTCAGACCTTTTTTAATTTTAAAAACTGTTTTTCACAGTATGAGGCTTGGACAGATATTCTGTTCCAAATCTGGTTTTAAGATCTGAAGACATTACTACCCACATTGCTAACAAGAGGTTACAATACCCTAGCTAATTTTATCTCAAGTGGATTGATATTTCTCATCAGCAGGACTGGGTAGAAGTTTGTCTCTAATGGAGAAGCTGATTTTTAAAAAACCACCCCTCTGGTAAAACAAACACTGAGTGTCTGGTAAGAGTTTCTGTCTGCAAGTCTAAAAAAAAGCCAAAGAAAATTTTTCATACAATCAACTATAAAAATATACAACTCATTCCTGTATCTGACTAATGGAATGGGATTAGTTCTAGTCCTCATTGTCCACAAAATGTGGTGGTGGTGAGAAGTTTACACTGTTCTCCTGAAATGAAGTACATTGATGGATGGCAGATCCATTGTTTGCTGGGCCACGATGGTCCAGATGCTGAGGTATGAGCCTCTGCTAAAAGGATGTCTGTAGATGCACCTTCTTGAAGCATTCAGTACTAGCCACAGCCACCTACAGGGCATTACCCTGACCCAGCAAGGCCATTTTTGTCCTGCCAGTGCTGCTCTGCATCAGTTATTTAGAAACAGCAGTAAGTGAATACTGGCTTCAGACTCACTCTGGACCACTTGGCTATTGTCTTTTATCCCTTTCTCTCTCTGCTGGTGACTAGTCTTCTTAGAAAGGAACCTAAATAGTTCCTCACACCTATCCAGGATGAACTGGGCTCAAGGCAACTCTAGTTCAAAAACCAATTCCTGCCACTTCTACCAAAAAAAAACCCCCACCATCTGTCACAGCACTATTAGTACCTTATTAGAAGTCACAAAAGTCCTTTCCATGCCTGGTACACCAGCTCACAGGAGACAGTAGGTGCATGCGGTTGGCCAAGTATCCAGAACTTTTATGGACTGGCAGACAGGCAAAGCACTTGATCCACTGGCTGTAAGTGGGCAGGACGCCATTGAAAATAGAAAGTCTCTGCCTCCTTGGGTATTAATGTGATGCTCCAGAGGGTACAATTAGAACAAACATTAACATAATCATTGGTTTTCAGGGCTTCCATTTTAAAGCAACGTTTTTCTAGTAACACCTCTTCAACATCTCTCCTCCATTCAGCTGCGATGTATTAAACTGGGCCCACGCCAGTAACAACAGTGGAGTCGTCCCACCTGGCAGTCCCAGCAGTCTGCTCCATCAGCTCCCACAAGCCTATTGAGCAACACATATAGGAAGAAAGCTGCAGCTGCAGCTCTGGCTTCGCTTCACTCAGAAGGTATGCACTCCCCATTCCAAAACAGCCACAGCTTTATTAAAGCCCTAACTAAAAAACTAGGAAAAAAGAGAATGAACCCCAAATTCATTAAATTAATTTAAACTTTTTCCAGTCACTGGGGAAGCTCCAGTCTGCGTGATGACTACAAAAGCAAAGCATTTAACAGCCTTGCCATGCAATTTGAATGTGTCTGTACAAGACAAAAATTCAAACCTTTCCTACTCAAGCTATCAATCAAAGTGAAGCTAAAATTACAGTTTAACAAGCAGGTATACATGTTTTAGTTAGCAAATGAGGCAAGCAGAGCACATTATTTTTAGTTGCAGTGATGAGGAAAAGAGTGAAAAATAGAAGGAGGAAGGAAGGAAAAATTATGTCTCTCCATTTGGCTCAGGCTTCTGAAGTTTTAGTTAACATTGGCAGCATTTGGATATGATATGTCTCCTAATGGCATTCAAGAAGTCTCTTAGACTGAACTATTGCTGTGCATGTAATTATATTGTAATTTGTTTTTTTTTTTTGAGCTAGAAAAGAATGATTGAACTTGCCCCAAACTTGCCAATAAATTGTGAACTGTTTTATTAGGTGACTCCATGGGGCCAGGATGACCATGAACCACTGCTTTTTCAAGCAGATGCTCACCAAAATCCAACGTGCATCAACATGCATTTTCTCCTTGATTCCAAATACTTTTCAGCTGAAACCACAGAAAACTTTCAAATTGCTTATGACAAAGTCTGGATCAGCAGTGGGCTGATTTTCTCTCTCAAATTATGGAAACAATTTGCCCAAACACAGCCATCATTCATCTTCCCTAATACCATACAAAAAGATGCCAGTTGCAGGATCACTAATCAGACTCTTACACTGGTCCCTTGGACCTGAAGTTAGCCAAGTTTTCATTCTCTGAATTGGATCAGCAAAACAGCTTCCCATAACATTGGATGATGGAGGAAGGTATCAAATTTATCTTGCAGGTACAAATTGCTGACCATATCAACAAAAGTCACATATATATTCCTACCTACCAAGAAGCTCCAGTTCCAGCAGGGTTATGGTTGTTGTTGTATGTTTTTTCTAAATGCTCTTCGGTAAAAGTACTCACCCTTCCAGCTTTAACTCTGCCCTCCACATATATACACCACCACAAACACAGTCACAACAGTGTTAGGAACAAACAAGTTCCTCTCAGCACTTCTTGAAATGTAGAAGACCATGACTATGGATGCCAGAACTCTGTCTTGACGTCACCTTTCCGTACATTTTGCTCCAAAATCACAATCCTTTACTCTGGCTAAGGCATATCCATCCATATGCCTAGATAAGGCATAGCCAGCACCAAATTCAGGTCACAGAAGCTGGATATTTTTGCTAGAATTTCATTTAAACAGAGCTGTTCTGGTAAACTGCTTATCATAAACAATGCAAGGCTGCCTTCCGGAAAAGTTGTGGCAGAATCCTTTTTGCCAAAGACAAGAGGTCACCATGAAATGTAAGCTGTTCTTCATAGTAAAACAACTTTCTTTTTGCTAATGTTCAGTGGGAGAGACTCAGGGATGCCACTCAATCCATTTTCAGAATAATCAGCCAAAGAAAATTAGAAGGAAAGGCTAGGCTGTCTCATGATATCAGAATTTTCTGAATGCTATTCTCATTGGTTTGATGAATGGGGAAGGCGGAGGAAATCTCTTTTCCTTTCCATAATTCTTTCCCCATGAGGAATAATTTCCCAAAGGAATGATTTAATCATAAATTACAGCTAGTAACTCACTGAAGAGGGAAAAGAAACAAGTCAGTAATGAAGAATCATCTTTTTGGTCCCAGCAGGGAACTAAAAGAAGCAGCTTTTTTCTATTACTATTTAGCCCATCCTGGGGTGTGACTCATTAGTGCTTTCATGGCTCACCAGGATGTTTTGGTCAGTCTTTTAAGAACAGTCTGATCTGTTTTTCTGTTGTTTTCAGGGACCACACTGCATTTTCTTGCGGCTTCTAGCACTCTCCTAAATGCTGGAGGTGCTTGAGGTTCAAGACTGCATTTAGGGGATAAAAAGGCCACTGAGCCAAAAGGAACTGCTATAGTGAGCTTTTGTTCCCACCAGAAAACACCTCAAAATTTTCATTAAAGCAGAAGTTTGAATTTCTGAACAGCTGCCAGCTCACGGGTATGAGTGGATTCAGCAGGGCAGGAATGTTGTGCTGGAGAGGCTCTTGAGAGCTTGTTGTGCTGTGTCCTTGAGCATGGAAAAAGGCCATAAGTGAAGTTTGTGGAAAAGAAACATGGGCAGGCTGGATGGCTGGTCTGACAAGAGACTCACTTCACTGAAGTGCAATGTGTGCAGAAGGGTCTGGGGGTGGGATAAGGCCACTGTGTTTACTAACTTTGAAGGGCTTTTGATTTCTAACTCAGGGGGTTAGAGAATTCTGTCACAACTGGCATATGTCCTGGAAAAAAACAAACTTGTCCAACCGGTGTTAATACAAACAGGTCCTGTCCCCAGCCTAAGCAACTCAGCAAGCAAACAGCATGGGCGAAACAGGAAAGTCTGAGAATGAAGTCAGAGGTAGGAGTTGCTGGGAATGGAAAAGCAACAGCTGAGAGCCAAGTAAACTACCTGAAATTAAGTCAAAAGCCTCCATAAAACGACTGTTCTCCCCCAAGCTATCCAAGCATCATATTCAAAGTGCTTCAGTATCTTCTGAAACCTGGTGAGTTCACAGCCTGGTTAACAATACTGACAGCGAATCTCACAGTTCAATGGCCCTTTTGTCCTGTGTTGTCTTCCTCCACAGGACAACAAAACAAGTGTAAACAGCATCTGGGCATGGAGAAGAACAAAGAGGAGAAAGTGAAATGGACAGTTTCAATAGATTTGAGAGAAGCAAGAAATGTGATGGTCAGAAAAAAGGAAATGTCTGATGTGGAAATGTCTGATGTGGAAGAAGTGCAGGCTGTTGGACACATCAAGAGTATCCTGAGACATATCCTTGCAGGTGCAAGATTCACAGGTGTTGGTTGGGGCCTGACAGCTGAGAGCTGTGCTGGTAAACTTGCATTTGGAGAGGGATCAACCCAGGACACCGCAGTACCAGAGAGGAGCCCTCCCCCAAGCTGGCCTGTGCTGCCTCAAAGACCAACACAGAGGCTGCCTTGGGATTTCATGACCGATTTGAGTCCTCATGGTTGCAGGGAAATTCCGTTTCTAAGCTACTCCAGATGCAAATCTTAATAGTAATTGTTGTGTGCATCTTGTCTACCACATTTATCAGCCTGGAAAATTAAGAGATGAGAAAAACAAGCAATGCCATGCTATGCTCCACTGGGTCTTCCCCCTTAACACGGAGTGTCACCAGTGCCAGCCACAATGAATACAGGAAAGAAAATTTGGGCAGCTGCAACTAGACTGATTTGCGCTCACTAAAAGTATTACATTGGTTACCACAAAAGCAGTTTACTTGAACTCATCACAGTTGGAAATAGATCTGTCCTTCAGGAAGCAAGGCTACGACAAAAGAGTGGGGGCTTTGTTGCCTCTCTATCCATGGCAAACTCTTACTGTTGGATGTTTTCAGGCACTCCAGAATAACCATTTTCTTTTATATGGTGAAGCCTGGTACTAAGAGCTTCCTGCTCCCATGTTATTTTTTTTTGCCAGACTGTAACCACTTGGTTTGAATTAACCCTGATGGCTTTGCCTAAATTGTTTTTAATTTTTTTTTTCAACAAAACGGTTGGACTGTTTCCAAACCAGAAGCTGTTGTTTGTGTTTTTATGTTTACAAGATCCTTGCACAAGCAACTCCAAACCCCATGCTCTGGAGCAATGACCCGGTATTTGTCTGACACGGCCTTTACATTTGAAGAGTAAAAACTCGTGTAAAAAGTTACGCTACTTGTGGGTAACTTGGGGTCTGGGAAAAAGAAACTGCAAAAGCAAAATTCTCCTTTAACAGTTCACACAAGCTACATAGAAGTTTCTAGCACAATTTCATATCCCCAAAACTCACACGTTTGGCATGTTCCTGCTTTTTCCAATTTTCTGGTNATAGGAAAGAAGGAAAGAGAGAGATTTTGCTTACCAGAAGATAACACTGTGATACACGCTCACACACAGTGCAGAAGTGGACCAGACGTGTATAAAATGCCTTTTACAAACACACGTAAAGCCAGCTCTGTATTTACGATGTGAAGTATTACCAGTGTTTAATTCTCCCTGGTTCCATGATTATTTCCAGGAACACAGGAGTTAAACAGGCAGCAACTGAGCTGAAAACAGGGACCAGTTGTTTGGATGCAAGACAATAAGCTACAGAAGGAGGTGTGGCTACACAGGGAGATCGTGTGATCTGGACTTGGAGAGAGTGTCAGGGAGAAAACAAAAGAAATAATAATGAATTGTAGCACTTGGGCTTTTCAAACTTGGTAGGATCATTAACTGATGAGATTAACTTGAAGACAAAGTCCAGGTAATGACAGTATAGGTAAAGAAATGAGCTCAGGCGAACATCTAGCCAGGAAAAGGAGAAAGGAATTTGTTTTGGAGAAAGACCCTGTTGGCCATGAAGCATGGACCTGCTCTGATGCACACCTTCAGACAGCTACTGCTGGGAATCTGTTGAGAAGCTGAGCACAGCAGTGGGAAGTTACAGAGGCCATAAATCAGGCTCCTTTGCCAGCCACTGGAACAAGAAGGTTTCACATACTGCTTTTAGGATAAGCAAAAGGTCCTGAACAAGGAGCCTGAAGAGCCTTTGAACTGCTGTATAGATAAATGACCTATTTGGTCTGCTGTCCTGGGAACATCTATCCTGAGTGCATAACTCTGTGTTAAGAGAATTTGATAGCACTAATCCTGGATTAACTGCTATCTATTTTTTTTCACCCACAGCTGCAGAAGGAAAGTTCTGACCTCGGTGTGCTGATGGAGTGGAAAACATCACCAGTGGGCTCCTGGAGAATGCTGGTGTCTCTTCCCACAGTAAACTTCTCTTTCTCCTCCTCTTTCCCTGACCCAATGGTCACCTATCTATTGGATAAACAGCACTTCAGCCGAGTGTGGTTAATAGGTTTGCACATCACATTGTCTAGAGAGGCATGTGCAAGTCAGAAGAAGAGAAGAACATTGATGGGCTGATAATGTCCACAAAAACAGGATAGAAGGACAGATTAATCTGAAAAATACAATATGTTTGGAGCTGAACTCAGTAAAAAAATCTATTTTGGTTTACTTTCTCATCTTCTATGGTTTCACAGGTAAAAGTCTGCTTTTTTGCAGAAACATCCACAAAAAATATTTGGATTTAATGACCATTTGTCCGTGACTATTGAAAGAAGGTGGAGTGATGGAGAACAACCCGGTAGGAACAATGGATTTACAGGGAACATAATAGGGAGAACTGCATAATAACTGATTGGCTGGCTCAATAACTGGCCAGGAAAAATAGAAAGGGGGAGGGGGGAATCTATTTCAGATTGGCCTAAAGTTATTTTCAGTTATTCCCACCAAAATGGAAGGAAAAAAATCTGAAAAACTTGAGAATTTCAGTCCAGAATAGAAGCCTGGAACTGACTTCCAAACTGCAGCTGTTGAGCAGAGCTGCAGCACTGCCAGTTCTTTGGCTTCTTGCCTAATGGTAACAAGAAAGAATTAATATCAAAACCCATTGCTAATACAAGTCATATTTTAAACATTTGATCAGCAATTAAGCTTTGACTCCTCAAGAACTGACAAGTAATTCACAGTCTGTCCCAATAAACTTGGTGTCATTGAAAACATTCTAGGCTAACAGTACCAACAATGTTACCAGCATAGTTTCTGTCACGCCAAGAGTGATATTAAAAAGAAACCCATACATAATTTGGAACAAGAAACATATGTAAGTGATTTAGGCACACAATTGTTTGGGGGAGGTTTGTTTTGTTTTGTGATGTATTTAATTACGAATCCACAGGAGATCAATGCAAGAATCAAAATCATCATAATGAAATATTTAACCTCCTAGCTGGCTCAAGCAACAGTCATGACAACAAGATGCTGCCACATCCAATCCCTGTGAAGAAACCAAATGGTAAACAGACACAACATTGCTTGTCAGGCTGAAGCCTTCTCCTCTGAAACCAAATACCCATAGAGACAAGGCAGAATGAACTGGCTGTTATGATCATTTATATAAAATAACTGAATGTTAAAATGAGAGATGATTGTGCTTTACTATTTGAAGTCACTTGTCCTTCTACTGAGCTTTTCACTTGAAGATCAAAACCTTATTAAAAGCATTAGTAAATGAGGTCTCAGAGCACTCCAACATGAAAGACATCTTAAAATCTTTCACTTCTCAAGTCAGGAAGCTCAAAGGAGACAGACTAGCTCTAAAATTAATTTGTTTCAACTTATGTGGCATATGGGCTACTTCTAAGGGCTCCAACAAAAGATCAGTACATTGTGTGGTTTTGAATTATTTTGACCCAATTCATCTCTTCCAAGATTTTAAAAATAACAACACAGCGTGCAGTTTGGAGCTGGAAAATGAAAATATCTGCACTTAACATAGACCCACTCTTCCTGGAGTTTTACTTGCTCCCAAGTCTTGTCAAGGGCTGAGCCTGGGACAAGGGAATGCTGATATCCTGCATATTCTCTCCCACCCCTATTTCTTTATCCACTCATGTTCACCTGCCTTGTACTGTAAACAATTGACCAAACTGGTCTAGAAAAATTCAGCTGGAGGACTGGAAATGGCCATGCAACAAAATGACAGTTGGCTTTTGTACCTGCTACTATAAGATCAAAAATCCAAGTAGAGTCTTAAGGAAGTAAGTACTTTTAGTAATGTGAATTACTGAATAAAGCTGCATTTATACAAAATAATGCTTCTAATCACTTCTTACTACAAAAGATTTTCAATATTAATTCTGAAGTGTGACCTGCCTTTTAAAGGACGCTGTGCACCACATGAGCAGGGGATGGCACACATGCACACACACCTCTTTGTACCCATTTATGTCTTGAAGCACACTCATGCTTTCATGGAAAGGAATGGTGGTGGGACAGGAGCAATCTGATGACAGTGTATGAATCAACACCACAGCAACCATGACAGCTTCACACCTGCACACAGACAGCAGTCCAGTGGTACTACATCACCTGTCAGTCTACAGTCACAGCTTGGCTCTCACAAGGGAATACAGAGGAAAAATTGTGGTTGCACACAGGCACCAAGAGGCATTTTTGCCTTGGTAACAAAACCTGGGTTTAGTGCTCCTCATTATGTCAAGCCTGTGGGGCAACACTGCAGAGGAGCTGTGAGCCCAGGCTCAGCTCCAAGAGCCTAAGTCTTACTCACAAAACCCAGACAAACAAAATTAGAAATAGCAATTAAACTGAGCAACAACTTTTCCACTCTCATACACAGGACCTAAATCATGTCAAAAGACAAATTAGGGAAGGCTCAGAATATTCTGCTTGAAAGCATCTCTGAGACCACTTGGCAAATGTGTGCTCTTGCTCTCTCTTCTGAGCAGAGAGCACATTCCTGGAGGCTTTGGCAAGTTCAGTGTCCCTGTACAGACACCACTACCATCACTGGTATGTACAACACACACAGACTCCCAGGGCAGATCACTCCCTGCCCAGTACCAAGGAGAATACGTTGCCTTTCTCAGCCAGGATGCACATAGCACTGGCTTGGTCCTGTCTAGCGCTACTCTTGAGCATCATTAACTTCAGAGAAGACTGGAGGCACACTGTTGGGCCATTTCAGTCTGAACATGTAGGTCTTTAGAAGCCTTTCTCCATGTACTAAGCCTCTCCTTATTGTAAGACTTGCACCTTTAGGAGCCTCTTCTTCTGTGGGGCAGCAGCTGGACGTCTTCTACTGTCTTTAACTTCTCTCTACCTCTGGCTTTCCCCATTTTTTCAGTAAAGCCCAGTGCTAATCTTCCTTTGTTCCATTGTGACCAAGAGC
Source organism: Ploceus nigricollis (assembly GCA_013399945.1). Lineage (NCBI taxonomy): Eukaryota > Metazoa > Chordata > Aves > Passeriformes > Ploceidae > Ploceus > Ploceus nigricollis. The sequence continues at coordinate 861,529 of VXBC01001519.1, forward strand.
TGGCTCTTCTCTTACCTTGGTCATTGTACAGCAGATTCTTCATGAGGAAAAGCAGAGAAGTGAGTGGAGTGCTGCAGGCAGGTGCTAAAAGGGCACCAGGTACTCTGCTGGCCTTCCATTCAATGCAATATCTTCCTCAGTGTGTCTTTGATTGGACTTCATTTCCACCACATGCTTCCCTCAGCCTCTCTCTTTCCCTCCACAGTGAGGGTGGAGATCTCCTGTAGGAACATGAAGGCTCTGCCCGGGGGTCCTGGGGAGGCAAAAGGAAACAAGAGACAGAAAATAACAAAAGGATATTCAGAAATCTGCTAAATGCCAAGGAAACAAACAACAAATGCACTGCCATGGCCCGAAGCCCACAAAACAGGGTTTTCAGTAACCAGAAGCACTGGGAATGTTCACAGGCCACTTCTTACAAAAAAACTTTTGTGAACATTGATACTTACCTCTATTTTGATATTTTTAGGTCCTTATGTCTGAGCTGATTTGTTCACTCTGAATTCAGCTGTTGGCCACTCAAGCAAGAGCAGGAGACAAAACCATGCTCCTCTGAAAAAAGAGAAACTACACTCCCAGTTTGCCCAATGCAACAGAGGCAATGGGATTCAGTGCAGATGTATACAGCTAATACTCAGTACCAAATCAGTGCTCAAACGTCTTCAGTTAAACTATTTTCAATTATTATTTTTAAAAAGGGGTGGAGAGTACAATTTTTTAATTACCAGGATCTATTTATGTTCAGAGCAAAAACTTCAATAAAGGATAACATTAAAGTTCTTTCTTGTCCAACAGTCTCATCTAGAGTGAAAAATACCTTTCTCATGCACATCTCTATGTCTGTTCTCCACCTGGCACTACACAAGATTTAAAAACTCTGTCCAAGTTCATTGTGCATGTTGTATGACAGGTGTTTGCAGGGAAAGCCAAAATTACCTCATATGTGCCAGTCCTTCCAATAAGCATTTACACCACGTCAGCTTCAGGTGATGTTGAGTTTTATATTCTGCCAAGGCACAGATGGACAGAGCACACCTGCAGTCTTTAATGAGTATGCTTCTTGAATATCTTAGGACAGCTTTGGTACACTTGTGTCTGGTGCTTATGTCTAGGATAACCTCAGGATCTTAAGCAAATGCCTATCAAACCATCTCTTCAGGTAGCAGTTGATGAGTGCCAATCTACATTAGATTGTGGGATATTATATCACAAAGATTTACATATTAACTCCAGGCTTGTGTTATATTATATTGCAGTAGTCCTTAAAGTCATGCCACATGACCTACCTGAAATTGCCAAGGTGAAATTTGAATTGAGACTCCTAATTAATTAATTTTCCACATTTTTACATTAGTGGCAAGTTTGAAAAGGTCAAGGCAAGGTCAGATTTTATGAAATAACTGTTTAAAATAGTCTTAGGGTTATTGTGTTTCATTTCTGTAAGATGACTAGGCCCAAAACTAGATTTTTACCTGATCTTCAAATCAACATTTTAATCTGATCATCTTCCATCAGTTGCCATGTGTTATGTACATACTTGCACACACTTCGTTTCAACACAAAATCCTCCATCACTGGGAGACCATTTCTCTTTTATTGGTGTTCCAATCCAAATCAATGTCCCAGGAAGAGATCCAGCTCACATTCCCTGTGTCCCCATTTTTGCTCCTGACAGAAGTTGTATAACATTAAGTCTTCAAATGCTCAGCATTTGCACTAAGTGCATTTGAATGAATACTGTGATATACAGTTCCCTGCACACCATATCACATTGATTTTGTCAGCAGTTACTTCTGAAGCTAGACAAAGAGCTGACTGCAGCATCTAAGCTCCATTTCATAGAAACTTGATGTCCCTTTTCATTCTTGCATTTAAATGACTTCTATCTCTGGAGCAGCCTGGCACGTCCTTGGGCATCCCCAGACCAAGTCTTTCAGTTCTGTACTAAAATGAGGAAGCCTACTTTTCTCTTCAGGACTCGCCACCACAGTGTGCAATAGAATTATTTTCTTTGATGATTTTCTTGTATGAAATTCCCAGTCAGTAAGATGTAAAACAACAGAAACAAGCCAACAAAAGTATAACTACATTCATCTTTAGCCAAGCAACCTCTAGACTCATAACATGAGTCAATGATCACCTTGTACAGCAAAAAGGAAGTCAATAAGTGACGGCCATTAAGAGGATCAATAACAGCATATAGGGAAGAGAATGGAGTTAGTCATCACTTTAATGTTGAAATGCTCTTATACTTTCCTCTAAAGCTTCTAAGAAACACCTATTTCGCTGGTACTGAAGACCATGCAGAAGCCATCTGCATTATGAAAGACTTTACAAAGAGAAGCCTGAAATAACTCTCTTCTCATCACCTTTCATTCACCAGAAAACCATAGGATAGAAGCATTTATGTTTCATCACATCCATCAGCTGTATATTGCTGTAGTCAGGGAAGCTTGCCCTTGCCTCTAGTCTGTCAGTGTGTTCCATTTATCCCACATGGGGTCACTTGAGCTCATTTCTTTCATCTCCTTTCCTTACTTGAAACTAAAGCAAAGTGACAGGTACAGAGATAGTAAACAGCATGACTGAGCTGGACCTCCAAAGGACTCAGACATTCTGACAGTGCTCTTTTAATTTAGTCAGCTTCTTTGAAGATGCAGCCACCTGAGAATAAGCCCTTGATTTCAGCATGTGTGTTCTTGGAGGTGGCACAGCCTTTGTTTCTATATAGTCCTAAGCAGGAACCTACACAGAGTGATGCTGCAGGAAATTATATTTGTGACTCACAGCTTTTCCACAGCATCCACAAGATTTCACAGTTTGGTGACCCCAGATGGGCACGGTACTTGGCTTGGAAAAGGGATCCAGTTTTCGGACCTGGGACAACACTCTCTGACAAGGACTTCTCCAAGTGGCCCAGAGGTCAGGCGCAATACCAGGTGGCTAATGGGGAGTCCATGTCTCATTCTGAATTATGGGGTTCTCCCACATCAGGACATGTAACGTTCAGGGGTTGGATTTAAAATCCTTGCTACTCTTCATACTTTCAATATAGAAAGCTTTTAGAAGAGCTTTTGGCCAAGTTTAAAAAAAAAAAAATATCCTATAATGGTACCAGCCACTTGAGGTAAGGAAGAAGCATCATCACTATGGTTACACAGCTCCCTAAATTCCTGCAGACTGTGGCCAGAAGGAACTGCACAGCTCTTTATTTGTCTCTAAAACTTAGCTTCTCACCTGCAATTAAAGGCCATTTTTAGAAATTTCCTATACAAAGGCAAATGTAGAACTCAAAAAAAAAAAAAATCATCCCACTTATCTGGTGCTGTTTAGAGCTTTCATAAGTCTGTTCGCCACTTACCATGGAGGTAAGCTATTGGTGAGTTTGGGATGCCTTTGGAGATTTGATGAGGTGGGAAAATGGAGAAGAAGAAGTGCCATTTCTCAAGTAGATTCAAGCAAGACCAAATACTCTGTTGCTGTAAATTGAGGTAGAGCAATCTATTTCAGTCAGTAGCCAAGAGGCAGGGAGTAAAAGTTGCCACTGGTGTCCAGTCCAGGACCTACCTGCTGTTATCCCTGAGGCCTGCACTGAGCTGGAAACAGGGGAATGCAAGATAGGGTATGAGGGAGAAAAATATGACACACAATCCTTTGCATTATATCACACATATTTGTGCTGACTTCAGGGTCACTTAATGAAGCCTTGGCTGGGTAAGTCTCTGACTCGAGCAATAGCTCTCCCTCAGTATGAGGCACAAGGCAGAGCCCATTACACCACAGGCTCTTGAAGATCTGTAAAATGGTTCTAAGTTGAACAGGCTCCCAACAGACATTAAAAAGCACATGATAATTAAAGTGCATATGATGCTCTACAGCCCTCCACTTTACAGTCCTACACTGCCCATCCTGCCAGCCATAAGCTTAGTTCCAGCTCTTGCTTATGAGTCTCATATCTCTATTTTTCAGCATACTGCTCACATTAATTTTACAAGATCTCTGCATAGGTCTGAAAGCTGGCCTATGTTGAATCACATTAATAAGGCAAACAGCACATGCAGCTCAATTTTTTCTTTTAAGCTCAGATGTGTGTTTCTGTGTCTGTTTGCCCTCTTATCCTCTTCATTTCTTAATATGTTGCAATTAAATTAATGAGTGAGACTTCCAGATTCCCAGCTCTGCAATTTTAACTACAGGACTTGGCTACACTGACTTTACCAGCTTGCTCTATTGTCTGGTCATGAAGATCTGCTAATATGCTCATGAATCCAATCTGAAACCCTGATACTTTGCTCCTTACCACTTTCATTTATATGATCGATAAAATCACAAATGGAAATGAAAAAGAATATAATAAAAAAAGCACAGCTGTTTTGAGACCTTTGAAGTAGCCAAAATGTATCTTACAAGCAACAAATGCTTTCTGCAGGAAAACCTAGAAACTTGAACGGACATTTGGCAGTCTTCTGTCAACTAGCCAGGCACTGGCGAAGCATGTACAAAGAATAACCATCTGAGCTGAATCTCATTTACTAGTAAACTTTGTTTTTACTGAGGAGGAAAACGGGAACCTGAGAAAGAGTTAAGAATTTCCTCTTGTCTCATTACTGGTGACCTTCCATTAGTCACTGAAAATGAAACGGCTTGTAATGGGATCTTGTGGTTTCCATGGCTCTAGAAAAGCCATTTTTACGAGGTTGCTGCTTGATGACTCTGATGAGTCACACCTCATGGAAAAAAAAAGGCAGATTTGAGAGCAGCCAGTTCCAGCAGTCAGGGGGATATGAATGGTCCCCAGAGGCCTGTCTCAGGGAGGAACACTGTCAAAGGCTGGGGAACAAGTCCACCCTGGTCTCAGGGGTGAGCCCAGCACTGCTGGGGATGCTGTCAATACATGCTCACTCAGTGTCGGGGAGCACAAGTGGAGCCATGTTCACAGAAATGTTGAGGAGGAACAGAGAGGCAGCTTCTCAGCACACACTTAGATTTTTTGCAAGCAGCTCTATCCAACAGCACAGCATCCATCATAAAATTACGCTTTTCTCTCTCTTACTATGCTTTACTATAGTGCCCACAGCAAATTATAGACATGTAGAATCATTTAAGGTAGAAAAGACATCTAAGATCATCAAGTCCAACCATTAACCCAGCACTGTCAAGTCCATGTCTAAAGCATGTCCCTAAGCACCACATCTACACTCCTTTTGAATACCTCCAGGGATGGTGACTCAACCACTTCCCTGGACAGCTTGTTCCAATGCCTGACCCTTCACCAGCTTCATTGCCCAAACCTGGACACACTCAAGCACCTCATACCCAGAAAAAATAAAACACTCAGAAGAAGATAAAAAGCGTAAAAAACCAACTCCCCCCATTTCCACCACCACCAAAACAATTTCAGAACCATCATGCTACCTTAAAGATTTTCGATAAACTACATACAAGCTATTTTGCATGTACTGCACACATAAGTGATGCAATAATGTTCACTTGTAGTTGCTCTGTGTTGAGTGTACTTACCTGTAATATCTATTAAAAAGATGGAATTTCTTTTTAGGAGGAACTTAATACAGTAACATTCCAATGATATATGTGAAAGAGGCCTTGAGCTATTTAATATTATGGAAAATTTTAAATACTTTTCTAGAAATCAGCCACTTGAATTCAAACAGTTTCTGCTGATGACTGGAACAGAAATAATATTCCTCCAACTTAAAGAATGGCAATAAGGAAAATCTGAGGATCTACAGACTGATTGACTTCACCTTAGTCTCTAGGAAGCTGATGGAGGCAACTGTCCTGAAAAGCATTTCCAAACACATGAAGGATAAGAATGTGATTGGCAATAGTCAGCATGGATTTACAAAGGAAAAATCTTGTTTAATCAACCTAGTAGCTTTCTACAATGTTGTACACTTCCTTTGTATGTCTGAATTCAGTTTGGCACTCCTTGCTCATGCATACAGGCTTCCTGCCACTATTGCTTGATTGCCTGTGCTTTCAGATGGTCCTTTCCTGAGCACCTATCACCCCTAGACTCCTTTTCTCTCTGCAGCCATATTCCATAGGATTCTTCCAAGCAGATCTCTGAAGGGATTGTTATGAATGAGTGTTAGGAGATCACTTAAAGAATCATTGGCAAAGGTATCAGTAAAAACAGCTTTGATATAAAAGTGACAGCATAACAAATTTTGTTGGCAAGATTCACTTTGCTACTTACTAAATGGCTAAGGCACACTGAGGAAAAGAAACTAACTAAAATCCCGAGTCAATCAATACAAACCAAAATAAACCAAAAACTGTGTGAGTGAGTGCGTGTGTGTAAGCGTGTGTGACAAAAAGATAGAAAGGGTAAGGATAAAAAGGAATATGGTCTAAAGGCCTGATATCACTGAACAGCATTTAAACTTAGCAGTACTTAAACTTAACACTTCAACAATGGAATCATATAGGATGTACTGTATCACAACAGTAACTTATTTACAGGCCTAACTTACTTTCATATCTGAAGTACTTAAGAATCTAAGAGAGCAGCATTTCTCCCATATTTGAAGTAGCATACGCACACTTGCACGCACACAGACATAAGGAGCCTGTACAGGCCTATCTTTAAAAAATTCTCCTCAAAGGTAGTGAAATACTTTGGAAGCCTTCGCATCTTCTCAATCGACAAAGAGTCAAGGTTCAAGGAGTGGGGTCCAGGATCTGTCTTTGTCTGGCAATCCTCTGAGCATAGTAAACCTGAGAGGTCCCACTCAGAAGGAGGTTGCTGGTCATGGCCTGTTGCTGTCCAGGAGAGCTCAAAGGGTCTCCTTTTGGACCGCTGTTAAGAGGGCTGCAAGAGAGTGGGCTTTAGTCACAACCATGTTTCATCCTGGCTGCACTTCAGGTCAGAGATTGTCTTTGAAAGTATGAGAACAAGAACATTATGCCATTCAGGAAAAAAAAGTTTCCAAGGCTGTTCATTAAATAAAAAAGCACGGACTGGTTAGAGAGCACAAGTCCTGGAAGCAGAAAGTGTTTCTGATAAAGTGAAGAGGAGCTGAGCCCAGGTGCTCTTTGTCAAGGCTGAGGCCTAATCAGCATTTCTTAGATCACATTGTGGCCTGAAAAAGAGGGGGGAAGGGGAGGATGCACCACTACAGAGGAGTATTTTGCTCTCCTAAAATCTAGGGCCGTGACCCTGCTTTTTGGCCTGCTCCTTCCTCTTAGGGTCTTCAACTCCACAGCCCCATGGTCACTGCAGCCAAGGCTGTCTCCAGCCCTCATGTCACCAACTAGTTCTTCCTTGTCCATAGAATCAGGTCCAGCAAAGAACATTTTCTTGTTCAATCCTTGATCACTTGTTCGCACAGCATCATATCTTTGCTCAATACTGTTCTGCGTTGATGGAAATCTCCCTGTGAACATTGTTTTGAGTTTGCAGCATTGACAGTGAAAGCTGTTCTCAGTAGGCATGAATGCCAGGAAGCCACATGCTGCTTCACTTTGTTTCCTGACTGTACCAGCATAACTCCTAAAAATGAGACTTTTGGCACAAATAACCACAATCGGACTGACAGGATATTCTATCGTCACTGTTTAAAATGTGATGTTTAGTGAAAACTCTGCCGGATGTATCCTTATAATTATTCACACAAAAATCAAATAAAAGAGAAGTGTTAAGGTTCCAATTCAGAAAAGCACTGAATATTCCCTTTAAGAGAATATTTTTATACCAACCCAAGTTTGGCAAAATATTAGCATGCATTAGCATGCATGTTTGGCAAAAGTTAGGATGCCCAAGCCCTCTGTCTATTGTAAGGTTAATTCTCATAGAAGTTAAGATGAATGTTTTACCATCCTCCTTCATCTCTACAGTGAGATTCTAAACACTCTTTAAAATACCATCTCTGCAGCACTGTCAACAGAAAGCAATAATTTTGGCTGCCCAAACTGAAATACCTAACAGAGCCTTTGTTTCCAAGAATAGGTGCTCAAAACTCTTTGAATACAAGACAGTTTTAAAGGCATCTAAACTGGAGTTCCAAAAAAATAAAGGCAAGGGAAATCACTAAATAGCTATGAAAAGCAGCCTGTAACTTCAATGTTGCCTGATTTTTAATGGTTGAAAATTGGAATCCTAATGTTATACTAACACATTTTTACATTTTCAGTAGAAACAGATGGAATAATGTTGCTCATGCTATGCCAGCACTATGTTGTTACATAGCCTCTATTAAAATTGCTCTAAGGCAAAAAACCTGTATGCACAAAGGTAAGGGGTGGGAAAAGCTGGTAACTGTCTTGGACATTCAGGCTTGAGTCCTTTAACTCTCAGCCAGCTCTGTGCTTCATTGAGAAATCCCCACAGCTTCATGAAGGGTGAAGTGGAAGGGAAGCTGGATGCAGGGTACTGAGTGAACTTGTGTCCACGAGACCCTTGTCCTGCCAAAGGCAGTGGAGATACACAAATAAAAAGGAACAACAGGAGAAGGGGTAACAGGTACAAAATGAAGAAAACCAAGCTTCACAAATTAAAGCAGCAGAGAGAAGTATGAGTAGAATGAGATTTAAAGGACATTATTGAATTGAGAATTATCATCAGCTTATCTTTCTTTAAATCCAGGAAAATCCCCAAACTTTCCTTCCCTATCTTGCTCAGAAAGTAATCCCAGTTCTGACAAATGGGATGTGAAGCAGATAGGCACCTCTGCGTGTGCATACATATATAAATGTGTCTTCAATATGTGCTTCTACTATGATCCACACCCACTGAATTACATGGAACCATTCCCATTTGGCTTCAGTGGGTTTTGGATCAGGTCCCCAAACTCTGTGATTTAGCTTTGAAAAAAAAAAAAAAAGAAAGGGACAATAAAATGCCAGATTAATTCTAATTCTGAAAAATCTGAGCTGATCTGCCATGGAGGGAGGAGGGGGGAAAGAGGGCAAAAAAACCCCAGACCAAAAAACCAAAACAACCCCTCCCAACTTTTAATCTTCCAACCATGTAAACGCCTTCAATTAACTAACATTGATTTCCCTTTGCTTATATTGAGAACTTTTATGTCCCAAAAGGAAGCAGTAAAAACATTTCCATGATAACCATAAAGATTACTGAAAAGAAAATAAAGTTTTCTATTTCATTACCTTTTCTGTGTGGTAATCAATTACAGAGGAAGAACAGCACAGGTTCAATTAAGTAACTAAATTAAAAGTAATTAAAAGCCACAGGGGATCTTTATTTTACTTATGTTCAAGTAGGGTCCAACTCCAGGCCTCATTGACTTGTTTGTACCATATAGAGTGGTTTAATTACTGTGAACCAGTCTGTCAGCAATAGCTGATCATAATTATGAATAAGGGGTTAGAGAAAACAGAGGTACTGAAAATAGCTTTTCCCAAGTGTAACCTTCCCTCCTCTCTGCTTCTTTCCAAATGGAATTATCTTGAGCTCTCAGCACATAGCAAAGTAAAAATGAACCATTCGGCAAAACAAAGGTTTTTCCTTTGAAACATAAAAGACAACTCAGGAAAACATTGAATGCTCTGTCCCAAATTAGCAAGTGCCTGAGCATACGCTCACCTTTAAGCACTTGCTTAGATGTTCCACTGACTTCAGGTTTAGCATCTGCTTATAAAAGCCCTCTGTGTCTTGCAGTTCATACTAAGTGGTGAGAGAGTCATTTAAAAAGGAAATATGATTTTTTTTTAGATCTTGAAAAAATAGCTGTGAGTTTGGTTTTGGATTTCTTATTTTGAAGTCTGGGTTCTAATTTTAGACAAATAACTCATGACTTCATTATAGACAGTCAGCTTCACATGGGCAAAAACAAAGCTCATGGAGACATATGCAGTATTAAATTGGTACAGATACTGCATGGAAAATTTCAGAGGAACTGGCACCTGTGGGATGCTTTGCCAATGGAAAGCAGTTTTGTGGGGATCTTGGATTACATATACACGTATGCCAGCGCATACACACACACACACAAATTATCACAGGAAAATTAGGCATTTACATCAGGCAATAGCAGAAATTTTAGAGATTCAAATGAAGCCCCTGTTTCATCCACAACCTTTACACACACTGGCTGGGACTCATCACCTCTAACCCCTGAAGCCTCATAGCCACTTGTCCGAGGCTATGCCAGCCATATGAGTGGGTGACTGGGGGCGGCACCTAGAGGGGCAAGTGGACTATGTCTCCAGCACTGCATGACATAGCAAAGAGACCAAAATGCCTTTCAATCTCCTCACTCTGGCCTTGAACCTGCAATATACCTGCTCAGCTCCAGCAGGGACCTGTGGCATCCCTGTTCAACCATGGTTCACTATCCCCCTCTGCAGCAGGGACCCTCAGGGCTCAACACGCCTGCAGCCAGCCCTCCTTCCCATCTCTCTGGCCATCAATTAAAGGGCCAAAGGCAAGAAAGCACCACCACCCTTGGTATGGCAGCTGATGCTCCACCAAGCATTCAACTGGGCCATATAGAGAACAAGAGAGATTGTACCATCAAGTTTCATGAGCAGTCAGTATAATCATACATCTCACCAAGAGCTGCACTTCCAATTTGAGAAAAAAATCACTCACAGAAATCTGTTTGCAAAAAGATAGCTTGGTATTGCTCATAAATTAAGCCACTCTGTTTCACTGCCAAAATATTCAACAAATTTCTTTTTTTGATTGCTCATTTTTCATTCTTTCAGGCTACATTTAACCAAGTAATCTCCCTATAAATCCTGGCTCCTGCTGCCATTCACAATGCAGTGGGTCTTGTTTAGAAATTCTTAGAATCGGTGCATTCCTGATGCATGACAATCCTTCAACTTCTTCCCTTTTGAAAGGAAGAAAATGGAAATCAGTCCTTCTCCAAGTTTATCAGAAGGGCAGCCAAACACTGATGTTATACAGTAAGATCCTGAACTGGGAACTAGGCAGCTATTTTAATCAGTGGGCTTATTTCATGTCTGTCAAGGACAGTATATTTAGAACTGGACAAGCTGTTTCTTCACCGCACCTCTGATCTAAAAAATGACCCAAGCAGAGCAATTCTCAGATGGACTCTTACACACTTTGGCAAACCCTTGTGAAAGAGTTTAGATAACGCAACAGGGCCAGGATTTAAGAACAGTAAATAAATATCTATGACATGTAGAGCTGGAGCCATCACTGCTGTTTAATCAATCATGGCTATTTAATCATACCTTCTAGGCACCATCAGATTTGAGTAAATCACTCAAGTCAAAATAAGACAAGCTCTTTTGTCACTGCTTACCTGCCCAGAGTGTAAAGCATATGTGAACATGCTGTAAGTGATGATCTCTGAGCAATTGACAGCAAACAGAGCAGGAAAGCTCTCCTGAGCCAGAAAAAAGGAAGAGCTTCTTTAAGGTACCCCTTCCCAGCCATGCCACCAGGCAGTACAGCAGTGGGCTGCCAGCCTTTTCAGAAGTGCACAGCTCCCTCTTTGAGCATCAAAAGAAGTAGAAGGATTTTGGAAAGACTTTGCCTCCAAACTAGCTGTCCTTATCACAGCGCAAAGGTGAGAAAAGCTAGGTGGCTTTTTTCTTTTTAATCAGCCATTTGGATAACAAAAGGATTAAAAATGAAAGCATTATTGTCTAGCATGTTCTAAGATACCAGAAACCTTACCCATCAGTCTTATCCAGCCTGCCATATGCCTTGTCTCACCAGCTGGAGCTGTGGGTTACAGCAGGAGGGGGAGATGCTTGTGCTATGAACAACAAAGGTCTTTGCAGCCTGTGCACTACCTGCAGGGACTACAGCTTGTCTGCTGCAGCTCGGGCACAGAGCTGCCTTTAATGTCAAGGCAAAACACAGAGAGCTGCCACTGTATCATCTTCCCCATTCTCCTCACTAGGAGCTTGTTGTGAGATCCTGGGGAGCCTCTGTGCCCCAGGTTGCAGCAGGTGATGCGGCATGGAGTGGAAAGCAACATGCCCCCTTTACGAGCTCTGCGGGTCCCAGTTATCGATGCACAGGCGCAGGGACAAATAGAACTGCAGCCCGGGTCTTGGGAGTTGAACATAGATGTTTTATTCAGCCCATGGTGGATCCAAGACAACCTCGCCCACGTGGCGAGATCTTTTTATGCACCCAGAAAACGGAAGGGGTTGGGGTCAGGGTCACTGTCCAATGATGGCAAAGCATGAAAGGAGAGTTAGGAGAAGTGACGTATTGAATTGAGCAAGGGAGATTGCCACATCTGGGTTGTACCAAGAACAAGGGAACAGGCAGGGGTGTGCTGGGCCAAACCTTAACCTGAAAATCACCCTGCAGCAGGAGCTGAAGAGCCTGCATTTAGGACCTCCTGTAATCAAAAATCTAGAGCCTAAGAGCCATTTGGATTTGCATTCTATTGATAGTAAGGCAGTGAGAAGAAGCATCACCCTCTGCACTCATCCACACTGTCTGTCCTTTGAAGGACTTCTCAGAATGCTTTGATAAGCATTAGAGTAGTAATAAAATACTGAAGCACAATGCAATCTGAACCAATCACCACCAAACAGGAGTCTACAAGGACTTCCATATATTTCCTACTTCTCCGCTTTTCTACTTTTTTATGTTCTAAGGGAAGAAGAAAAAAAAAGCTAAGTTAGGAGTTATTATATGGGATACGCCAGTGGACAAACTGCTTAGTAAGGCTGAAATTAAATTACCTATTCATTCACCACACAACCACCCAGGGACTGCTCCAGACCCACCCACCACAACCCTTTGGGGTACCCCTCACTAACTGCTGTACAGGGAGCACTACAGAGAGACCACTGCAGGTAACCACCTGCCAGAAAATGCAGGAGCATTAAAACAAACAAACAACCCCCAAAAAACCAACCTTACACCTCCTGCTCTCATCATAAGCCACAGATGCTTAACAAATCCCAGGGGGAAATGCCTTTATGACCCTCAGAAGCCTGTGTTCCTCTAGGGTGCTGAGGAAGGACAACAAAAAGGCCACCTGCTACCCTGAGGTGAGGAGTAAATTCCACCCTGATCCAACTAGCAATGTCACTAGGAGAATGACAATCTAACAGGCTGTAAAAACACCTCCCTTGCCTTCCCCGTGCAGTCTCATCCTCAGATTTGCCCTGGAGGGAGAGCAGTATTGCCCCTTGCCTCACCTGATGTAGCACAAGCTTCAGCCCTGGACTGCCCTGAGGCTGTTCAGCAGGGCCCTGGCTTTGGCTTCTGGAGGGCTGCAATGCAAACCTGCACTTCTGCTGCTGGCTTGATATTCCACTCCTCTGCTCCCTCTCCTTTTCCTGCACATCAGCTCAATTCCTCCCATGCATTTCTCACTTTCCAGCTCAGTCCTTCTTTACCTCCTTCCCATCTTGCTATTCACCCTCTTTACCTAGGCAGATCATAGCTACATAGTCATGAGAGTCATCCTTCACCCTCTCTATGGAAGTGTAACACGAAGTGTCACCTACATTTCAGTGATATATTTTACTGCAGCTGCAAACTGTAATCTCAAGATCAAGAGCTGGGGTCCTAACCGCTTCCTCCAACACCCATCCAACCTGAAGTTGTTTCAAAAATAATATTTCACTGGCAAGAGGTGTAATGTAAGCTAGCAAAATACCATTTCCTCCATTAATGTCCGTGGAGTTATAAGATTCTTGCCATAATCTGCCTGCAGATGTACCATAGGTTTTGAGAAAGAGCTCAGAGACTCAAAAGAATCAGGAAATGACCACTTTCTGGGGTACAGAGTCAGCTTGTTTTGTACAAACCGTCTGGCTTACTAAGACAGTCTTGTCTTAGACTTGCCAGCCAAGCTATATGAGCTACTGATGTACGTCTGGAAAATATTTATGATAAAAATTATGGTTGCAAAAAGAATAGCAAGTAAGTAGCTGATCCAGCTGGCATGCAAATTGCGCATAATGTTTATCAGCACAAATATGTTCATCAGCACTACCACCTAGTCCTTCTGGAGAACAGTAGGTACTCAGGGATCTCTGTGACCATCAAGCAGTAGGGTTTCCTGTAGCACTGATAATAAATTTATTCCTGTCTTCTGTGAAAGAGGAGAGGGCGTTTAACCATCTATCATACTGTCTGACAGAGCAGCATCAGGGTTTTTTCCATCTCAGAGTGCATATGGGCAAGTGAGGCACTTGAGGCTTTGGACTTCAACTGATATTTCATCAGGACAGTGCAACACCTTGGGATTTCATCAAGCCCCTGGCACTGGGTAGAAGAATGCTCAGCAAAATCACCCCTCTCAGAAAACAGAGCAACTGGGCATCATTCTAAAATGCGTCCCATCTCTGGCAACCCTCCTCTGCCTAAGCAAGCTCTACACACTGCAGCAGCCCAGTTGCATTGCAAAAGGGGTTTTCCCAGAGCAAAGGCAATGCCAGCCTGTGCCGAGGGAGCACTGTGCAGGTGCAAAATCACTGGAGGCAATTGGAAGGGTCAGAAAGGCCCCAAGACAGGGAGGTTTTGCAAGGACATGGCATGAAAACTGCTGAAACTGCTCTTCCGCACACTGGAGGAGGAGGAGGAGAAGGGAGGTCCACCTCTGAGAGGTGTGCAGAGGGCAAGGCTGGGTTAAAAACAAAGCAGTGCCACCAGGAACTGCTAGCTCCACATGTCCTGCAGCTCTGTCTGTGCCACCAGGGCTCCCTTGCACAATCTGGATCTCCCTAGAGTCCCTTTCTGGGGCAAGTCCTCTGCTGCCCATGAGCAGCTTCCACTGCTCCTGGGTCTCTGTCATCTAAACAGCCACCTGTTTTCACAAAACTCAAGAAATTTAGTATTTTTATCTTGAAAGTGGTCAGAAGGCAGATATGTTTCCCTGGGAAACCAGGCTAAAAACAGATCCATAGTCTTCCCTGTCTTTGGAATAAAATAATTAATCTGGGAACTGCTGTATTAGAGCATATCTTAATGTTGCTGAGGGAGGAGAAACCAGCTCCCAGTCACCTTCCACATTACTGTGGAAACATTGAAGGCAACATTTAGTGAGCTCTAAATCAATCAGGATCTGCTTTAGCATCTGTCCCTTCTGAAGTATCCTGACATCCACTCTGTCAGCAAAGACCAGCAGAGCATTTGTGCTCCCTCAGTAGCCCAGCAAGCCCCAGCCACACTAGTTTTTCACTGTATGCCTTTCCAACCCTTTGACAGTTCTACATTAGACTGTTTTAAAAGGGTCAGATAAGAATGAGTCCTGTCACCAAAAATAATGATTTGGCTCTAAGTCCATAAATTCTGTGCTCAGTTCCTTGATGGATGAGGTCTGCAAGTGTGACACAGTTCCTTGTATTCCCCTCTCTTCCCATAATAAAATGGGAAGATAACCTTCCCTTCCACCTCATTTCATATAAATGTTACTTCTTGGTCTCAGAACAGCTTGGTCAGCTTTAGGATCCAAGACCAGCTTTGTGCCCACCCTGCTCAGGCTTTCTAGAAATGACTTTGCTCCAGTGTGGGTCACCCAGACTGTGGGATAACTGGAAACTTTAGTGTTTATTAGTTTTCATTTTCAGTGCTGAGTGATTTTTAAAGGAATAATTGTTTCCAGATGTCATGCATATTTTGCTCTGAAGGAATATGGCAATCTCTGTTAAGGTTACAAAGCTCGACAGGTTGTTTTTCCCTGCCCAAGTGGCTCTCTCAAGAGGATTTGGGAACACTGTGTCTCCCATGTGGACCCTGCAAATGCAGGTAAGAGTAAGACCCAGGGTTTCTGAAAACCACTTTTGGTTGTATGACACATTTCATAAAGCTGAAATGTTGACTGTGATACAATTTTTGGGTTGTTCTGTATGGAGAAAATTGTATTGGGCTCTTAGAGCAAGGCCCAGTCAAAACTAGCCAACCCTAGAAGACTTAGATCTCCACTTTTATGGGAGCTCTCACACTACATGGAAACACACTTCTGATGATGCCAAGCCCTCTCTGACTTCAGAGTGCAAAGACTGGAAAAGATAGAAGCACCTGAAGAAGCGGCACAAGTTAAAAATAAAACTCTGCCACTATGGAAATTGTGGTGTCTTGACTGGTTTTAAATGCATTTCTTTAGTCAGATGATTTCTGTGCTTTTATTCTTAAAAGATGTGCACACATATGAGTAAGTACAGAATTTATGTAGTGTCAGTCGAAGATTAGGTCAGAGCACAGAATAAATACCATGTTATACCTCACAGGAATCAGTAGTTACATTACCCAAACTTTGAGAGGATGCTCTAAATTACTCCTGAGCAGTTTCAAAGTTACATCTGTTTGGGTGCTCTGCTTTCAAGAGCCCTGCTCTGTCACACTAGGTATTACCTAACAAGGGCTCCTGGATCTGTTAATCTAAATTTCCATTCCAGAAGACATTACTTCATAAACATATTGCTTGTTGAAAGGCAGATCATCTCACACAATACCAGCATGAGCGAGATTTCACATGAGGCCCACGTAAAGAAGGATGGGAAGAAACTACCTTCTGCAGGACACAATAAAAGAATGTATTTTGGACACAGGTAGACCAGTTAAAACACTCATACATGAAAATGACTGATGAGGACAGAATAGTTGCATTTTGTTGTCTATGGAGTCCGGCAGGTTTGCTTATTTGCAAGGAAACTTTGTATGACACCCAACTAGAGTTGTAAATTACTGAAAAATGCTGGGCAGCTGCAAGTGAAATGTGGCAGCTTTGGGGAAAAAATCAATACTTAAGTTGGCAAAAGGAAGCTTTAGTAAGACTTAAATGCACTATTTGAACCTTTCTGCAATGGAATGATTAATTTTCTATTTTTGAAAACATTTTTTCAATTCTGTGTAATGCAGTAAATACTTCATTTAATTAGCAAAATCTATGAATTTTTCTTTACATCTTGTATCAAAAAAAATTTCAAAATTGCAAATGAAATCCCCACAAAATGAAAAATGAGGTTATCTCTCTGCTTTACAACTAAGAGTAGGTGGTGTTGAAAACTGTCCTAATAACACAGGACAAGACTGACAGCACTGAAAAAAGGGACTAGAAAAAAAAATAGAGCTAGAAATAAACTGGCCTCTGCATCAGAGCATTCCATAATAGGTAGGAAAATATGTTCCTTTTTCTACAGAAATAGATTATACAGAACACCATAATTTTGTGTACAACACCTACTTCAAAACAGCCCAAAAAGCTGTAATGCCTAAAATAAGAAAATGACCAAACTTATGTCCATGTTCAGCAAAACTCCAAATTTCATTCCAACGCTATATCACATGAATAGTTAGTAAGCACATGCTAAAATATACTGCTGAAGGCAAAGAAACATGGGTCAAACTTAAAGGCTTGCCTGGGAAGGTCAGAAGGACATCCAGGGGAGTTTAAGTCTGTGTTTAAGAGATTCCTTGAATGGGGACAATTCATTTTAGTTGAGGGCATGCAGAGCACCACACAACTTGTGCTACTGCTGGGAACAGGCTGTAGCCTCCAAATCTGCACCCCTAAATGCACTTTAAACAGTAAACAATTACAATATTAATGGAGTTTGAGAGATGATATGCTAAGCATTCAACCAATTGATTGTATCAAAGAATTATTGCAGATGGCGGTAGGGCCATCTGTGAGCACAAGCTGTCCTTTCACATTCTCCTATTTTCAGCTGTTTAGAACTTTGTCAAGAAATAGACTTTTTTTGCTAAATATCTGATACAATTAGGTATCTCTTTGCAATCAAAGAAGACCTCACCATCATTACCAAGACAAGCTTCTGAAATGTACTGTTTTGCCCACATTGAAGTTGTCCACAATTCTACCCATTTTGTTGAAAAGTCCTATTGCTTCCAAAATACTAAAGCCTGGGAGTAGGACTTGACACTTACTACCACAGTGAAGAATGTCCTTTTTGGCACCCCCACAAACACTGTCCCAAACCTGACCAGGCCATGGTGAAAAGTGATCACAGTTCATGCAGGGCCATGAGACCCTTGTCTCAAGGTGCAGGGCTAAATCTTCTGACATCCAGCTGCACCAGCACAATGCACAGCTCTTCTCTGTGTAAACTGAGTTTACATTTATTTAATTTAATCTGATTATTTTCATTCTGATATTCCCGAGTGCTCATATGCTTCAAGTTCTTTAAATTATGCTATGACATCTTATAAAGGTCATTAAACCACCCACAAAGCCTTCACACACAAGTATATAATAATAAATATATTAAAAATCACCATGCCACCTAAATATTCCTCTGAATACTTGTATTTTAACTAAAAGCAATATAAAATAAGTGTAAGAAATAGCCTGCAAAAAGGAAAAAAAAGACTTTTCCTTAACAGCCACATTAAAACAGTCCATAGTGACCACAGCTCATGCTTGCATAACAGTCACTTGCTCTGCATTAGATTTGCTTTCATAGGTCCCATAAGCACAAGCAGTGCCAGGAGAAACTATGCTGTGGCTCAGTACCAGGAATATGCATTGCTTTTGCACATTTTAAATAATACTAAGTACTTTTTTTATTTGTAGCTGCACTAACAGGTGTTATTGCAGCATCTGGGAAATGTACTATGTAAAGATCCAATTCAAATTCATGGTTAGGCTAATTTTGAAAGTAAGTCTCCACTTTAAAACAGAACTAAGCCTTGACAGCGCCCAATCCTGCAAGATGGCTAATTTTAAGAGGCAGAAATCCTATGAGATCTGATATTTTGCAAGATTTCCCATCCACATGCCTTCCAGCTTGAGAAGCAATTCAGAACCACAGCTATGGGCATGAATCCAAGCTTCAAAGATACAACGTGGACTAATCTCTATTTTAATCCCTACTTCTTTTCTGCTGGGTATTACAAAACACATGTTTCTGGTTTTGAAGCTTCTGACTTTATCACTCTAAGTTTGGAGCTGATACCTCTTGGCTCAGTTGAGAATGAAATACTTAATGACCTTACCTGGCAATTAGCTTTCCTCGCTCTTCTGATTTACATGAAGAAGGCAGCATTGTCCTGCCCAGCCCACACGGATCAGCAGTGCTGGCAGCTGGTGAAAAGCAGAGATCACTGTCCTTCAGGGGTGATGTCCCCCTGGGATCTCCCTCTCTCCAGCTGTGACTTTCAGGGTCCTCTTCTCCCTGCACTAGAACATCTCAGAAATTCTCTAAACTTGCATTTGCCAAGGTGGAAGCAGTGATTTGAGCACTGCAAGACTGCCAGGTCAAACCCCTGATATCATCAATATTCAGACACTTGTTAAAATGAGCAATGATGAGTTCTTACGCTGGCACTCCATAGTCCAGTTTGAGACTGATGGAACATCTCCAAATATCCTTTGATACAGTATAATAGCAGCTTGTTTAGATTGAGTTAGTTTGCAATGGAGATTACACCTTTTTTTAGAAGATGCAGGGCACAATGGGACTTAAAAAATTTCTTGTAGCTTCTAAATTTTTCTGCAACACAGCAGATGAAGTTGCGGAGGACCAGAATACTTCCAAGAATGCATCAGTTATTCAGTGTGCCATGCCCTGAGCAAACAGGCCCCAGGGGATGATGCATGCCAGTGGTTTGACAACATCTCCAGCCATGAAGAAGTGGCACAATGTTCATTTCCCTGAGGACCTGACAAATGACATCTCCTGCAAGGCTCTTTGGATTCCCCTCTGGACAGGGATAAGTTCTTCCAGCACGGAGGTTTCTAAGCCCAAAAAGGAGCCTTGCTTTAGCTTCCCTGACATTTTCAGCAGCCCCCTGGAAACATGTGGCAGAAAGGGAAGCTGCTTTTCTTGACACCATTCAGCTGCCAAAACTAGTAATCCCTCCACAGTGTTCCTGCAGCCTTGCCTGGCCCCAAGGCCATGGAGCAGGAGCCTCGTGGGCATCAACCTGCCCCTAATTCACCCCCTGAGCAAAAACCACTATAGTGAATGATGATGAGAGCAACCAGGGCAGGGATGGCAAGCAAATCTGTGACCCCTTAGGAGAAGGCTGTGCCATTAGAGATGTGGAATATTCTATTTCAGTTGAAAGGGACCTACAATGTTAATCTAATCCAGTTGCCTGACCAAACAAGCTGTCTGACATACAAAATATTAAGCAGAAACCTTATTTCTGACATTTTCTCACTTCTATGTCCCAGAACTTAAAACTAGACCTACTCAATCTGTAAATCTGCATGTGTCATTTACTAGATTATTTGCAATCTTTCTTGCTGCTGAAGGGTTAACACAGTGTCCTTACATCCTGATGATCCCTAATTATAAATAATTAAGGGCACAGCAGAACTCTTCACTAAAAACTACTGTAGTCTTTTCCAGAACTGATTTCTAATCCTTTCCAGGACAGCTGCACAGTTTAATATTAAAAAAAAAGTGGTAAACCATATTTCACAACTTGCCAGCTGCCTGCCAGGGAAGAGGGGTGCGTGGTCCTAGCAGGGAGGGCAGAGCCTCAGCACCAGCCTGCTTGGAGAACCTAGCTCTGCTCAGTGCCAATGCCCCAAGCAGCAGTGGCTCAGGAAGGACCATTTCCCAGCCCATCCAAAAGGACACAGGGATTTTACTGGTCTGGCCACAGGGCGAGCTGAGTGTTGAAATGGAGAGGCTCCTACACAAGTTTGGAGTGGGCAAAGAGGGCACAGCTGAGAGGGAAGAGCTGACTGCCAAGGCCAAGGTGGCCACCTCAGCCCCTCTCCTTCGTTACAGCTCTGCACCTTCCCCTCCTTGTAGGTCACAGCGAGAGGTGACAATGGGCACTATGGGAATTAGCTGGCTGGGCTCAAACAAGCAAGTTGGTGAGCAGCAGGTCCAGAAAGCTAACTTGTAAAAAACAAAAAACCTAGAAAGGTCAGTAGTGAGACCCCCACATCAGAAATGCCTTCCCCTCTAATGGCACAGCCACTGACACACTTTTGCTTCTCTTGCTTTGTCATTTATCTCGTAAACCAATCCATCTGCCTTCAAACCAAACATACCATGTAAATATCAAGATTATTAGGAAACCTTTTTTTTTCCCCTAGAGCAAATCAAACAGCTGGAGGTTACATTTTTTTTAATATTGACAAGCCATTACCAGGTGTAACATAAAGCAGTTGGCTGCACACACAGCCCTGCAATGTTTCGCTGGGCTGATGCAGCAAAACCAAGGAACTTGTGCCTTCTACCCAGCTGCAAATGCCAGAGAGGCTCGTGAATGCCATTGAATTTATGGCAACTGTCACACCTGAAGAGCTGATCCTCCCAGACAGTAGAAGTACACAATTAGGTCACATTAAACATTGAGAAAATAGAACAGGAGTTCCACATGCCAACTACAAGTGAGTGACACTGGGAAACAGCTCATAGCTGGCAAATGCCATCCCAGCATCAGTGCATAATTTCTGCTAAAAGTTCACAGATGCTGTCTGCGAGTGCAGAAGTGTGAGCAATCACCCAAACAGAGGGAGTAATAACATTTTCCCACAAGGCAGAGAAGTGAGACAGGCAAGAACCAAAGACAGGTTTATTCCTCCTGGGAGGCCACCACTACCTCCTGTTCACAGAAAGGGAGTGGCTGGGTACCGCATTCCTTCAGGAGGGTTTCCTTTAGGGCCAGAAGAACAAGATGAAGCAGTGATGTTCACAGCAGAGGCTTCAGACTTGTGTAGGCTTTTTTTCCATGTACAGCACCAAGCATAGCGACTGGATCTCCTAGCCCTACCACAGGAGGAAAAGTGTTCGTTGTGTCCTTATCATTGCACCCACACACTACGAAGTACATCCTTGGCCAGAGGTGGACTGGTGAAAAACGCACAGCCCACAGTGCCCACTCTGTCTTTTTACTCCCATGTATCTTGAAATTACTTGTGGAGTCCACTGATTACAAAAGCATGTTTCATTTTGCCTGTGATCAAACACATACCCGTGATGCAGCAGCAAGCAGTGCACCTCAGGGAAAGCAGTGCACCTCACACAGTTTTTGGGATGGTGAGTGGGCAGCACAGCTTTCTCAGCACATGAATTAACACCTCAATTCTTTGAAAGTTTCCATTTTTCCAATTTTTTCACCAGGCTTTTTAAGTAGAAACACTAGTTGTCACAATCAGCAATCCTGTTGCAATATCTCCTCCGCATGCATCCTCACAGAGCATCCCCGTGGTTCACTCCCAAACACAAGAGCAAGGCTATTCTTTACACTTTCAGGTCAGCCCTTTAGCACAGGCCAAGAGCAGCATCTCGTCCCAAAAGCAGCTGTCAGAAGGGCACAGGCAGATATGCACGCAGGAAGTAACCTCCTGAGGTATTGCTGCTGCTGCATGACCAGAGTCTGAGAGCAAAGCCACACACCAGCACACATTAAGAACCAAGCTGAGCACCTAAAGGAAACAGCCAACCTCCAAAATATTTTGAATTGGAAACTGGAAACTTAATCTAAGTTCCAGCCCAGAACAAAGATGGTAGTTATGACACCCGCATAAATCAGATTTAGTATGGTCTGTCATGGCACAAGATTACTAGGTCACACTTTCACAGAATGGTTAAGATTGGAAAGGGACCACTGCAGGTCATCTAGGTCACAGTCAAACAAGGGTCCCCCAAAGCAGGTTATCGAAGAATGTGTCCAAACAGCT
Organism: Ploceus nigricollis; assembly: GCA_013399945.1. Taxonomy (NCBI): domain Eukaryota; kingdom Metazoa; phylum Chordata; class Aves; order Passeriformes; family Ploceidae; genus Ploceus; species Ploceus nigricollis. The sequence goes on from VXBC01001519.1 coordinate 884,076, forward strand.
TTTGAATATCTCCAAAGAGAGAGACTCCACAATCTCTCTAGGCAATCTGGTCCAGTGCTTGGTCACCCACACAGTAAAGAAATTCTTACTCATGTTCAGGTGGAACTTCATGTACATGAGTTTCTGTCTATTCCTTTTGTCCTATTGTTGGGCAACACCAAGCAGAGCCTGGCTNGCTACAACACATCGAGCCGTAATAGACGGCTGGGCTCCGGCAGGAGCGAGCGCGGTGGAAAAAGGGAATCAAACCGAAATACACATACCCCACTCTCCCAAGCTGTAGGGTGGTCTACTGGGAGCGAGAGCTCGTCAAAACGGGCCCAGACTAACCTGGAGGAGACCTGGGACAGAGGAGCTTGCAGGTCTGATACCTGGCAAAGCAACCAAAAGCCTTCACCAAAAACGATTTAATTAGTTTCTATTTAGCATAACTTTCCCTCCCTTACTCCCCATGCCCTCCCCATGACCCCAGCCTGCCTAGGTTTTGTAGAGGAATTTTAGGGCTCCGTGTTTCTGACCAGATCTCATCTACTGTGACAAGTGACAGAGCCCAGTGAGTGGAAGGCTCCAACCCACAGATACCCAAGAAAACCTAAGATTTCCTTGCTGCTCATGCATTTTTCTTAGACGGTTTGTCAAAAGTTATTGGTGGCTATTTTTTAAATGGAAGGAGTAGTGAGAAAATAGCTTTGCAGCATATTGGGCTAGCAGATTGTTCAGACTCTGTACAGGGACAATAAAGCCTTTAGGATCCTTTGATTGACATATATAATGAATGTAGCTGTCAAACTTTTGTGCAGCAATTTTATTTTGGCAAGCTATTTCACTGGCCAGGGTTTGCATAAAAGGAATAATCCACATTGTTGTGGTGCTGCTATTTACAGAGCCTAGAGGACAGTGGCATCAGTACAATATAAATATTAATATTCAAATTTCTTTTGAAATACATAATTCTGTATGCAACCTATACAACATGCACATCTTCATACAGGGAAAAAGGCATTGTTCTGCAGAGAGAAGGGGGCCTGGAGCTGCTGGGAGTTGTTCATTCACTGATTCATTATGTAGCCTTTGAAAAGGCACTTAGTCACTCTGCAGTCTAATGTTTCTCTCTTCGAAGCAGAGAACAAAGCCTCAACACAAACTTCGATCACTGTTATCAGTCAGAGTGGCAGAGGTCACAGAGCCAGCACGGGGTCAAGGGGCTGCTCTGAGCAGCCCTTGTGTGCACAAAGCCCAGGACAGCTGTGCTCTTCTGAAACAGCTTCTTTCTTCTACCAAAGCAGTGGCAGGGTCAGCTTGGACTACCTAAGACAGCAGTTGCTGCTTACCCACTACCTTTCTTTGGTTATGAACAATAAATTGCCAAGAAATCACTAGCCTCAGAGAAAACAGGCAGAAAGCTACTGAGAGGGCAAAGCAAAACCTCAAGGAGAGGAAGAAAAAAAAANCGTCACCTCTTCTCACGGCTGACCAGGCCCAACTCCCTCAGCCTTTCCTCATATGTGAGATGCTCCAGTCCCTGAATCATCTTTGTTACCCTCGGCTGGACCCGCTCCAGAGGCTCCATGTCCCTCTTGTCCTGAGGAGCCCAGAACTGGACACAGCACTCCAGACGCGGCCTCAGCAGGGCTGAGCGGAGGTGCGGGGAAAGGGGAGGAGGGCTGTGTGGGAGCCGGGCGGGCGCTGGCTGCTCCCTCTCGCGGCTGCNACCTAAGATTTCCTTGCTGCTCATGCATTTTTCTTAGACGGTTTGTCAAAAGTTATTGGTGGCTATTTTTTAAATGGAAGGAGTAGTGAGAAAATAGCTTTGCAGCATATTGGGCTAGCAGATTGTTCAGACTCTGTACAGGGACAATAAAGCCTTTAGGATCCTTTGATTGACATATATAATGAATGTAGCTGTCAAACTTTTGTGCAGCAATTTTATTTTGGCAAGCTATTTCACTGGCCAGGGTTTGCATAAAAGGAATAATCCACATTGTTGTGGTGCTGCTATTTACAGAGCCTAGAGGACAGTGGCATCAGTACAATATAAATATTAATATTCAAATTTCTTTTGAAATACATAATTCTGTATGCAACCTATACAACATGCACATCTTCATACAGGGAAAAAGGCATTGTTCTGCAGAGAGAAGGGGGCCTGGAGCTGCTGGGAGTTGTTCATTCACTGATTCATTATGTAGCCTTTGAAAAGGCACTTAGTCACTCTGCAGTCTAATGTTTCTCTCTTCGAAGCAGAGAACAAAGCCTCAACACAAACTTCGATCACTGTTATCAGTCAGAGTGGCAGAGGTCACAGAGCCAGCACGGGGTCAAGGGGCTGCTCTGAGCAGCCCTTGTGTGCACAAAGCCCAGGACAGCTGTGCTCTTCTGAAACAGCTTCTTTCTTCTACCAAAGCAGTGGCAGGGGCAGCTTGGACTACCTAAGACAGCAGTTGCTGCTTACCCACTACCTTTCTTTGGTTATGAACAATAAATTGCCAAGAAATCACTAGCCTCAGAGAAAACAGGCAGAAAGCTACTGAGAGGGCAAAGCAAAACCTCAAGGAGAGGAAGAAAAAAAAGGTCTACATAAGCAAGGATGACTCTCACACTGTATTGCTATGCAGTCAAGCCCACAAGTGGGTTGTGTGTCTGAAGGTGGAAATACAAAGACATGTCCTGCTCCCTGGGGAAAGGTAAGCAACTTCTCATATTATCTTTAGAGGCTATTATTAGCCTCACTCTACAACTGATGTACCCTGTGCCCAAAACCACAGCATGCACATGTATCCATAAAAAGAGATATTCACAGCTCTGCAGTTCATAGAAGTGCTGGGCCCATGCATTGGTACCAGTATCATTTAAAAAAAAGAAGTCTGAGTAGTGAGTGAGGGCATGGAAAGAGCGTGAAAATCCATCTTGAGGTGCTGAGGTCAATGGACACACATTTTTTTAAGAGTGTAACAGGTTTGTTTGTTCAGCCATTCCTATATTAATTTTCAATTCTAGAGACAGGAACTTCGTGTCTACCCCCAAAATAATAGTATTGTCTGAGACAAGGCCAACTTGGTACGGTGTGCCAGAGCTTTTCCCAGCCCATTTGTGTCATAAAGTATCATATACAACCAGGAAGCAGAAGAGGAGCTTTATGTCCCTGTTACTTGGGTCCTAAAATACAGAGAAAGGAGACAGGGCACAGAGCGAAGAAGAAGAAGAGAGCCTTGTCCTCATTCACATCACAGCCCTGTAAGGCTTTAACACAAAAATAACTATATGGTGAAACATCTATGGGGAACACTCTTGCATGGCACAGAGGGGTTCTGCAGATGGACTTCCAAGGTGGAAAAAGAGTACCAAGTTGACAATACAGATTACTTCAGGCCAAACTCCAATACATAACTATAGATTCCATATATAGATCCAGCGTTAAACCCAGAAGCAATACAGGTGGGGAGAAAGGAGCCTGGCTGATTTAAAACACATATTTAAGCAGTTCAAGGTAGCTGAAAGTAGCACTGATGCCTCTGGGTTTCTGTGTTCATAATTTAAGGTGAACATACAAAACTCGAGTGCAGGAGCCCAAGGATGTTCCTCACTGGCTTCAAGCTGGCAGTTTCCTAAAAGCAGTACTTGTTGGTTTCCTTGGTTTGCTGACCAGCAGTGCCACCTCCCCTCCCTGCTGCCATGGTGCTCAGCCTTCCCCAGTGTCAACAAAATGGCATGTTACTCTACTTTGCCAAACTTTAGCACTGAGAATTTAATTTCACAGTTCGGCATCTGCTTTAGCCAAAACAGTTCAGCCATTTCCAGGAATATTATTAAAGGAAAAATATACTGCTTGGCACATGTTAAATAAATCCAGGCAAACTTTTATATGAGGATGTCTAGCTTCAGAAGGGAAATTTTGAAATTTGGCAGAGAGGTGACCTTTGTGGTAGAAACGTGTCTATCCCTATTAAAACCTACCTAAATTTGGCCAGATTACAGGGCAAGGAAATACTACAGTTAAGAACCCAGTAAAGACTTTTGAGAATTGCAGTTACTTGCTGTTCCTGCTACTAGATAAAGGTCCCTATCTCCTGCAGAGCTGCAGCTTGTGCTCACCCATTACCTTAGCAAGTTGCACAGGTCCTCCATGCCTGGATGACGAAATTTCAGAGCCAAAGGTGAGTGGAGAGACCAGTATTCCTTCTGACATCTCCATATATTCCCATATTTTTCTGATACAGGACAGCCTCATCTGCCATGCAGCCCAGGTTCAAGATCAGCATCACAAGTGCTGAACAGCATGAGGACACTGCAGAAGACAAACTGTGACCGAATAAATCAGGGCAATTACAATACATAAATGCACAGCTGGAAAAATTAATGTCAAACAGACAATGACATTGCAGACATCCCCTAATAATGAAGGCTTGAATGTGCTGTCTCTGTAAAACTCTCTGAATGAGGTTTGTGTGCAGTATAAAGAGAGTTTCTGAAAGAAATATAAATATAGGCCACCATTCTGCAAAACTTCACAAACCCAAGCCCTTGCATTCAGGTGCCATTTCACTGACTTTACTGCAAAATCAAGGACATTCATGTCAAAAGCACAGACAAGAACATCTGCTCAAACTGATGTATTTTAACTGTATTAGTTAATTATCCAGACAATCCTTCTAATGTCATGGAAATGCAGTTTGAACACTGGCAGATAAATGCTCTTGCATTAAATAGGTAGGAATCAGTATTTGCTGTTGTATCTCTGGCATGAATGGGAGTGGCATGAGTAGGTGTGCTGCAGGCTCCCATTCATCTCTTACAAATAGGGGTTAAGAGGATTTACAGATTTACAATGAAACCACTGACCTGATTGATAGTTGCAACATTTCAGTAATTCTTCAGTCTTGGCTCATGAAAAAAGGACAAAGCCTACCAACCTCCACCTAGACCATGCTATTCCTTCAAGAATTTACAGCTCAGCACATCAAGGAAATGGTTTCAAGAGAAGGAAAAAGATCTATGGAGGAAACACTCGAAGCAGCCATTAGAAAAAAAAGGTTCCACCTTTCACACAAGGGTACCTTCTCCCCAGTCTTCAGCACACTATGCAGTCCTTTTGTGTATCCATGTGTAGGATCTCAGGATGCATGTCCATATACCGAGAACTGGCATGTCATCATCATCCTAGAGAATTATTTCAGTTCATGAAGTGCTGCTAGGAGAAGGATTATAATTCCTCTCACCAAAAGGCTTGACAGGCTACAAAGGAAGAGTACAAGGAAAAGTTAACTTCTTTGTTCAGGATATGTACACCATCCCCTTTCCTCACCCATAAAGCAGGAGCAACACAGAACTTATATACATATATAGGAGTTCTATATCTACATATAGATTATATACTTCAGTACATATATATATACATGTAGATAGATATAGATCTGTGTATTATTATATACATACTTCAGGTCTGGTTAAAGCACGGTGCAGAGTAGAGGGAGTCTGTGGGGTTTTCGTTCCATGGGAGAAGCAAACCATACCTCCTGCAGAAGGCAAAGCGTCCATGCAGACTGCAAAAGGCACTCAACAAACAATTTTGGTTTGTCACTCAAGTGCTTGGTTAATGAATCACCCGGAACAATCAGGCAAGGAAGAAGTGAGCTTGTCCTCCTTAAGTGCACTGGCTGCATTAAGAAGAAAGAGCTCAATGTTGAGCCAGTGCAAGAGAGAAACTTCCCACCTACAGTGCTGCAGGATGCTCTTTCCCATATTTCTTCAAATATGCAAGTTCAAATGAACCAGGATTATGCATCACAGTAGCAGATATGGCTGGAACAGGTATGGGCCAACCCAGCCACACATGGACCTTGTGTTATATTTTTCATTAGCAGAACCCAGATCCTTTACACAGTAATTGCCTCCCAAATGAGGAAACTGCAACATAAAAAGTATTTAGGTGACTTCCTGACGGGTGACTGCAGAGTCACAGGCTCATCTCAGCTCTTCTGCGCACCCAGGCTTGGAGTGCCTGCAAAATCCTTTTTCCCTCTTATGCCTCTGAATGGTTAAGGCAGCATGGCCAGCCAGTTTGCAGGGAATTTCAAGAAAATTACACGCTTGATGTTTACATGTTTTTGCCCATGAGACAACTTCAATATGCTTTGTGAAACACATGCTTTCACAGAAATCTGAGGAGGAAAACCACATAACCAAGAACAGTAAAATATTGTTCTGTTTGGAAGAGACAATTTTAACAAAACTGTTTTAATGGGAAGAGGATTTGGTAGATATTTTTAAATGTTGGCAGTAGGTTTTGCTAGACAAAATCTTATTATATCATTCATTGGATAGATTGTTAATCTGCAAAAACTCGTCATTTGAGACCCAACAAATGCCATTCTAATGTTAGAGAGATCCCTTGACTTCTATTTGCAGCTTTGGAGACTGTGATACAAGGCAGGCCATTTCTGAGTGTAAAGTCCCCCCAGTACTTAATTTTTCCAGGTGATATTTGCTGCCGCTTTGTTGTTTGAAGGACAACTTGAGTTATTACAATGTTTCAACAGAGGACTGCACAGAATGACCATGTTCTTCTTCCCTTCTAAGAGTTACATAAGCAGATAAATGTTTCTGTGTTCAATAACTAAAATTAAGATTCCCTCTGCCTGTAGCCTCCTTCAAGGATGTCACTATTCTGCCTGAGAAACCACATCCTGCTCTGCATCCTATGTGGATTCGTTCTGTCAATCGAGAGACGTCAAGCTCAGCAACCTTCCAGGACTGCTGATAATCTCTTGAGAGTTCTACAGTAAACGTTTCTTTACAGACTGGGTCAGATCTGATGAACCGTACAATTTCACAGCACTCAGGAAAGTGTATGGGACTGGCTTTTTAACCAATGCAGATGCAGAGGTGGACTTGTAGGCCAATTATAATTTTTCCTAGAGAATGCTGAGTATATCTTTTTCCCACTCAGAGCTATTGTTCCATGTTTTCCCAGGACTTCAGAGTGTGTCCAGCACTGACTGGAACCCCTATGCAGTAAATCCACTCAGGCTTACCAGGAAACTGGGAATCCAGGGTGCATATATGCTACAGTCTATGTAACCGGCTACTGCTAAGGGTATTACAAAAATTTGGAAAGTCTTACTCCAGATATTGCTCATGGCTGCACAGTGGATTTTCCTAAGTCTGATCCTGCTGGAAAACCATCCTATTCAGTTGGTACAATTCACACACATACAGTCAAGGACCTCCCAAAGCATCAGATAACCCACACAGCACCTCAGCCATGTTCCCATCTTAGGCAAGGGAGATTTGACATTTCTTGGACAAAGTCCTGTATTTGCAAGTTCAAATACATGCTACAGACAGTAGTAGCATTACTGAGTGCATTTGCAGACCCAGCTCCTTGAGATACCTTCAAACATCTCTCTCCCCACCTCCTGCATGCCTCAGCACATAAGGAAATCAGCCCCAAGTGCCTGATTTCTCAGTATGGCCAGCTGGTTTGCACAGACCCAGTGCTTTGCCACCAAGCACCTCTCAGAGCAGAGCACGAGCAGCTGGCCTCCAGCAAAGCTGACACAGACAGACCCCCTGAGCCTCACCACGCTTCACTTAGAGGATGTCTCATGGCTGCTTTGACTTGAAGGCAACCTTCACCCACCTGATGAAACCAGCAGCAGGCTGAGGGCCAGGCTCGGGGCCAAAGCCTGTGCAAACATCTGCTGGGAATCAGTCAAATGGCCTTTTGCTGTGGAAAAGAAGTCTGATTTTGAAATCTGCCTAGAGATCCGTAGCAGAGGGCACCTTCTGTGCACAGGCTGAGGCATCACGTCACGAGCGATCTCAGCTGAACATGCCTATTTATGGTGGAAAGCTAAAGGTGCTATGAGTCAGGTGCCTGAACAGGGATCTCTAATTATACCTTCCAGCTACATGTAATATGTAAATATGCTATGTGGGCAGGAAATGTGTGACATAGGAAGGCATTTATTATAATTATTTTAAAGGAATTTTAAAAATATTTAAGTATTTGAACTTTATTTACAGCATGGCAAAAGCTGCTACAAAGAGAGCTGGAAGTGAATAAACTCCTTACCCACAGCTCTCTTACAGGCCACTCAGCAAGATGAAGTGAATGTCACTTTTCTGCCTCGGTTTCTTTATTTTTTACAGCCACACCAGGCAAAACTGAGCTATTTAATAAACTGATCTGAGTTTTGCAGATGGAAAGGGATTTATAGAGACTTGTATGATTTATAAAAATGTAATACAAGAGCATTTAAACTGTAGCTTCTTCTGACAAAGTGAAAAAATTCCTGGATTTCTTGGTTGATGTTTATAGCAAATTAACCTACTAGGAAAAATGCTGAAGTGACAGCAACAAGAAGCAGAGCAAAGAAGCACAAGGGGGTGAGCAGCAGTGGTGGGAAGGCTCCCCAGGCTAGCATGTACCCTCAAAAGAAGGTCCAGAATGACACTGGTGACAAACACAGTGGCCCACAGGCTTTTGTCTGCTATGCTCTGGGATGAGATCACCATATATACCCATCCCTGGCCTGGCCACTGCTCCCTGGGGACAGCCTGCTCCTCTGCTCCCAGCTCTGACTTGGAGCCTGCAATGTAGGATATGCCTATGCAAACTCCAGGGAAACCATCTAAAATGGCCACAACATAGCTGCCTGACCATAGGGGGACTTCCCAATAAGGGAGCAGAAGATACTCAGGAGTATTTTAGAATCATCTCTGTAAGAGCAGTTTGAACCTAAGGGATGGGTTTGGACAGTGACACATGGTGCCCGGTGCACAGCTGGAGTAGGACTGCATGTACAATTACAGTTATTAAAGTCAGCCAGCTATAAAAACTCACTGCTTCAAAGTGGCATCTAAGAAACCACAATTATTTCCCGTTCAAACTGTAGAAGAAAAATGTGGTATTTTTTGGTACCAGCATGCAGCAGTGTTTGCAACAGCTGTACATGTTCAACTGAAAGGGAAATGATGGGTTTTGACAAATTTAGGTTCCAATATTAAAAGTCTGTACTATAAAATTCATCAGCCACGAATCATTTGTGTTATAGATGTGACTTTAAGACCTTCACTGTCAGGGCAGGCTTTGGACCTGTGATATGGTCATACCCATGCTGAATGTCCATTCAGCAAGCCCTGAATCTATCTCCTCCTTTCTAATTTAAAGGGGGAACAAAACTTACTGATAGAATTACAATTTTCTAAAAAATGAAATTAATGCACAGAAGTTGGGAAGCAGCAAAAAAACAACCATTGAAGTAAATTCCTAAATCAAGTGAAGAGAACCTTTGACAGTAACTGTGGCTCAAGGCTCCCATAACAATGAGAGCAATGAAGCAAAGTCTTGTGCTTGACTTGTTTCCCAATATGCATCTGGGAACTGGATGGGACTGGCATGAAACCTTCACAGCAGGATGATCACTCAGAGGCATACAGCAGACACACCACAGAGAAGAAAAATGTCCCATACCTACTCTGTGGATCAGATAGAACTATCATTTCAGAGGAGGTATCAAGGGAGAGGATTAAGAGCAAGGAACAATTACACCTGATGTCCTTGGGCCAGCAAAGCTGCAACTAGATAAGTTGCCCTTATCTAGTGGGCAACAAAAACAACATTTTGGGGTTTAGCAGTTTTAAATAGTCAGTTAAACTGAGTGTGGCACGGAGGAACAGCCTGAAATAACAGTTGTATGTATATGATGCTTGCCAGTATCCTCTGATAGCGAAATGATCTCTTTGGAGGGCTTACTATTTTTTCTAACAACCCAAAAAGCTGTTAGGTACAAGCTGGGCCTTTTTCTCCTGTCAAAATTGTCCAGATTTTACCCTGCTAGAATCACACAGCCAACAAGCAAAGAAAACTTGGAGCTTTTTGTTCCAAGGCACCAAGGGGAGGCAAGTTCCCTAGAGCGTCGTGGTAACAGACTGACTTTGCTGGAGCAATAAAGTCTGCACCCATTCAGCAGTCCCCAGTGCCTGTTAAAGTTTCTCAAAGAAGCTTGGGTGTTTGTGGATTTGAGTTATCTCTGAATTCAGAAAAACAGAAGAAAGCTGTTGACAGCATTTAGCTCACATGGCCACCGTAAGAGGGCCAATGGCAATCCTACACCAGCACTACATCTCTGCTTATCTCCACACTTAGCAGAATATTTTCTCCTCTACTTCAAAGCATTCAGCCAATCTCTAAGAGTATCTTTCATTTTCATCAGCCAGATTCTGGTCTTTAAGGTATCAAGTCTGGAGGTGAATATAATTTTTATGTGATGAATTCAGTATTTTCAGGCCTCTCTGGCTTCAGGAGAGACTTTAAAAGTCTGCAAACAATGCAGATTGCTTTAAATTTTTATTTTCTAAAAAAATTCTCAAATTTGAAAAACACACTATTGGGGATTTTTGTACTCAGAAGTAACAAACATTAGATCAGTCTGACTTCCTTCATTATCACAAACAAAATTTAATGTAAATATGATGTCTATTCTGACCATTATCTCTAGCTTTCATAACAGAAAAATGCTTTGGTTAATAGACTTTTCTTTATGTTCTATAGCTCAGAACACTACAGTACTCTTTTAATGTGTCTCTTCACATATGATAGACCTTTCAGGTGTTGCCATTAAGGGACATTACTGTTTCTCATAATAAATTGGTATAAATAGGAGATTCCATCCCAAAATGAGTAGTCCCATTAGGAATGGGGATGTGGGTATGTCCCAGTTTGCAGTGTAAAACGCTAACATCATAATGTATACTAATTTGTAATATTAAAAGAACCGTTTCCACAGGTTTTCTCCTATGTATCCATTCAACAGTTTCAGGCAAAGTAAATGCTACATAAATCTTAACTAAACAGATTTAAAAACAAATTAAAAAAAAAAAAAAGCCAAAACAAGCCCAAATCCATCCAAAATCCCAATGACCAAGCATCATCAGAACAGCAGGTCTGGTCTATTAAATTTCAGCAATCACAATAGGAAAGAAAAGGCAGTGAATTACTTACAGTTTGTCTCTGTGCCAGCTTCAAACAAACAAAAAAAATCCAAGTTAGTTTTTAAATATGTCTACCTTTTAATCACAATTATACACACGAGGCACAGAGACATACAGGACCTTGTTCAAGTGACAACACATGTAAGTGAATTGCCGTGCTCCGTGTTCACGCAGCCCATCTTAATCATCTCTGAGAAGTTGAAGAGCCTTTCTGTTGCACAAACAATTGCTGGGATTGTGATCAAAACTCTTTGAGGTGTGTCCTGATACACCAAATATTGGGATATTTGTACAATGGACAGTTATCTGGGACGTCCCTGCAGCTGGTTTCCCTTGCTGGAAGTCGGCAGGCTGTACCTTTGGCCATCTCAACATTGCCACAGCACGAGTTGCGCGAGGCCTCTGCCACAGCCATGTAGGACTGCTTTTGGCAAACATGCTCCAGGATGACCACAGGTCTCATCCTAAAAAGTTTGACTGTAAATACGCATGGAAGACCTGGGAGCAACAGGGAACACTAGCACTCTCTCCCAGGCTGGTTGCTGAGGACAAGGAGCGAGCTGACTCAGCCCGCACACTACGTGATAATATGACAGAGGGTGAGCACGCAGGCAGCGTAACAGGCCACCAAACAGCACTGGATCCCAAGCCAGATGCAGTAAGCAAGGAATAAAGGAGACTCAAACTTTCTTTCCACAAATACACAACAAGAAATCTCTTATTTGGAGCAGTGACCTAATGCCAACACTGAACAAAGCACAGCTGTGTTCCTGGAAGACCATGGCCTTGCAGAGAGAGTCCAGCAGAGCAGCTGTGGCCTCATGGCCGTGCTGTGGGACATTTTGAGGAAAGAGGTGAACCTGCACTATCTGTGGCCACCTTCCCCATGTTGCAGCTTCCATGCAAACAACATTCAAATGCACAGCTCAAAAGCTGCAATAATTTGACAGGCTGGCTTTGTGGGGAGCTAGGGCTGGGGGCGCATTCCACAAAGTATTCCATGAATGCTTCCCAGCCCCTCACCACACAGGCAGTGCTGCCTAACCCAGTCCACTGTTTCTACCTACTCAAGTTCTCACAATAAATAAATCAAAACAGCCCCTCACAGCTTTCTCTTAAGTCCCCATTGTAAATTCATACTAATTTCTCATCTCACACAACAGCAGTTAATCACTGTAGAATAAACCAATTTAATCAACACAAAACACATAAATGATTAAAACCTGCAGCTTCGAATTCTGTATTTCTAGATCTACAAGCTCACCTACAGAAAATCTTAGGTGACGTGCTGATCCAGGTCTGGATCTCATACAGGAGGAATCCCAGCCCTGGGTTCCAATACCTGTTGACCTAAATAGGAGCTGGAATGCAATGATCCTGACAGGTCACTTCCAACTCAGCATTTCCAACTCAATCTTATTTTATGATTCTATAACCCATCAGACATATGCCAAGCACACCTTCTAACTTGCACCTAATGTCTATGCTGACCAACAACTGCACAGTAAGTTCTGGGTGGAGACATGACAGAGATACATATGCACAAGTTAAGTAAGCTGTAGAACTTGGAAGGTCATTCTGTATGTAAACACATTGTAAGAAAGTTTTAAACTTCTTTTGCATGTTTACTGATTAGCTCAAAAACCTTTATGTGAAGGCATTTGCCTAAAGTCTTTCAAACTTTTCCTCATCCATGCAAAGAGATTGGCTTGGCACAGAGAAACATCCTCCCAAAGTACAACTTCAATAAGCTTGAAATTTTTCAGATAATTAACCATAAAAAGTATATGTCTGTTAAAGCACATATTCACTACACAAGAGGTCACAACATCATTTTTACAGGAGCAACATCCATTTGCACAGACTCTCCACTTGGTAGACCACCCTGGAATCTGAATAAATGATGAGGTGCAGTATTTTGCAGTCCCTTGGAGAAAGGGGAGCACTGTTCTGCTGAAAGCTCACATTCCTGGAAGCCCTCACACCAGCACACTCCTTGGTAAAGATGCAACCACACTCCCAGGTAGCTGCTTTCATTACCCAGTTCACCAGAGTAGTCCAAGCTTTGCTGAGTGGCATTTTAACCACATTTAATATTTTCATCTTCTCACTCTCATTATAGGTGGTGTCACAACCAGCTCTTTGGTTCCACAACCTTTAGATAAAAGAGCTGAGACCTGGACTTACATTGTGGAAGGTGGTCCCAAAAAATTTCATGCTGTTCAAATAGAAAACCAAAAGGTTCCTCAATCTCCAAGATAAAATGAGATGATTTAGATATGTATATCTGTAGTTTTCAGAAAAAATGTAATTAGCACAAACCAAACTCTGATAAAACAGTAAAGCAAATGCAAAAGGCAGTTTTGTCAAGAGAGAGGCAGTGCAGGGAGGGCCAGCTAGAAGGGCCTGCATTGCTCACCCTTGTCATCAATTTGACAGCCAGCAGAATGGTTGCTATGGGCTCAGCCATCTGATCTTCAGAGATGTCTAAACCAATTTAAATACTCGCTAAGGAAAGAGGTTTTAAAACAACATATAGAGATGAAAATTGAAAGAGAATGAAAGGAAATGTTTCTAAATCCATAAGGTTTCTAACCATTGCAGGATGGAGGAGAAAAACAGTGTTTGAGCAGCAAAGATGGCCACAAACAAACTTTTTACTAAGAAGCTCAGACATCAGTGTGCCAGAAGGAAAGGGAAGAACATGTCCCTGCAGAGAAGTGATGACTAAACTTGAAGGAGAGAATCTAATTACTTTGCTTAAGCATTCATTGCTGCTGTTAATTAGGGTATCTCCCAACAGAAAAGCAAAGTCATGATTTAACACTGAGGACCATATGACTAAGGGCAATGAATAGAGCTTTGAGTGGAGATGCTGATTTAAAAGACTGTGAGCAACTCTGAAGCATAGTGCTGATCAGTGTCTACTTGATTGTTACTGATTAGTTAATTGCTTAGTTACTTTTGGCAAAACTTGCTGTACCACAACAAATTATAAGCTATTACTGAGTCAAGTTAAAATGGACACAGTAAGACTAGACAGTGTTTTGGGAAAACCAAGAGGAGCCCTTTGAAACAACCTGAGGGGGGCAATTATACTGCAGAAATTCTCTTTACACAAAGCTGAAGGCAGCTCACTGCTCAGAGTGCAAATTGCTCATGATATGTGTACAGACGTTATCTGTGTACTCCAGGAAAAGGCTCTCCTGAGGAGAGCCCAGTTCTATTAACCAAGGCAGATGGGCACAATCTCTTACCTTGTACATGACAAAGGGGATGCCAGAACTGGCCCTATTAGGATGGAGGGATTTGGTCTGTAGGCTTACTCAGGCAAGACCCAAGTCAGATTCTCTCCTGTCACCCCAAGACTTCTTGCTAAAGGAGGGTAGTAAAAGCTCTCTAAATACAGGCCATGGAAAGCAAGGTTGGCCACTAGATCCATTCATTCTCTGCCCAGTCTGAAACGGGGATCAACTCTTGTGCGTAACCCCCTCTCTTTCCACCTACAATAGGTATCCCCAAGGACACAAAGGAAGATTCAGAGCCTCAGACCATCTTAGGCTGTGTCATGAGGCGGCACTGGTCCTGGGAGGAGCATAAGGATTAGAAATGGAACCTTTGTGAAGAAGTTAAAACTGCTAGAAAGCAGGACTCAGGGCAAGCTCTGGAGGGCACTGGTGCCTGTGAAGCACATAGTGCATGCAGCAAGTGATGACCTGCTGGAAAGTGACTTCCAAGGCATCCACCAAGGACTGCAGCCAAGTAGTGCTTCAGGGTGGTGCTCGACCTCTCTGGGCAACTGTATCTCTGAAGCCAGTGCCAGTCTTAAATTCCAGCCAGAGATACCAGACACCTGAGAATTTAAGGAGGTCTTAAAGGGACACAGATACCAGTCTTGGAAATAGCTCTTTCGAAGTTTGTGCTGGTACTATTTACAAGCACTTTTCCCCTTCTTTTCCTTTACCTTCCAACATAACAAAACAAATAAACAAGCAAACAAAAATCTAGTTGAGGTGACCCAGAATAAAGATTAAGACTCCTTTAAATATGGAATCAAGATGAAGCTAAAATCATTTAGGGAAAAAAAAAAAGCTGAAGTTGTTGCTGTTTCTTGCAAACACTTCAGTTAAAACCCTCCTCACAGAATGTTTCCCACTGGCTTTTTCCTGAACAGCATAAACACTGGCAGCACTCATCTGATGGTCAGCATTGACTCCACCACATTTGGAACAGTTAAAGCCACGGCCTTCATGCAAAGCTACGCCCACAAAGTCAGGAAAGCAAACCTGCAGTTTAAAAGAAAAGCTGGATAGCTCAGGCTCAAATGGACATTTAGAAGAACAAGGATGAAAGCGTCCTCCAACCATGAATACACGTGTGCCAGGCTGGGGGTGGAGGGAAGGAGTGCATTGTCATGAGCATTTCTAGGGCAGGAAAGTATTTAGCTGAAGTATCAAGGCATCTGCACACCCGTAGTATGAATGGTTATACAAGCAACCACTTGAAGGGAAAGTCTGTCTTTTTTCCTCTTGGCACATAATGAAATTGAAGACAAACGGTGTATAAATAAAACAGGGCGCTTCTGTAGTACAGGATGATAACAATCTCAGCAATTCCTCGGCTCATGCCAGGAAATTCTCCTCACACAGTGCTTGCAGGTTTATCAGCCTTATCAGATTGGACACAAAAAATAAAATTACAAAAGTGAGGAGGCAAAAGCCAGTGTTTCCACAACGGGGCTTCTAAGGAGCAAACGCCACTTTATGTGGGAAAACCCAAAGTATGGCTTAACAAAGGCTGGGTTAGGCCATAAAGAGCATTCGGCACTGAGTGCCACACCACTGCATCCCTGCGTATCTGAGCTGTGTAGGTCATGTCAGCCATCCCTGAGCAAAAACACTGAAGTGCAGATACACACACCTACCTCAGGTGTAGAAGGTGAAGAAGTTAAAACTGCTAGAAAGCAGGACTCAGGGCAAGCTCTGGAGAGCACTGGTGCCTGTGAAGCACATAGTGCATGCAGCAAGTGATGACCTGCTGGAAAGTGAGTTCCAAGGCATCCACCAAGGACTGCAGCCAAGTAGTACCACTCGCTGAAGGGAGAGTGCCACACACATGATGCTCCTCACTAGAGCACAAACTGTTTCACAGATGAATCAAGTATCATCGTTCTTCTTCCACGAAAGGGAAACCTGAGGAGCAACACATCCCACTTGCCCCACGTCCAGCCAGTCTGATTCCAAGCAGTTCTTTGTGGTCTTGTAAAGTCTTTGTCCCACTCTTGAAATCAAGATGAATTTACGTATTCCTACTAAAGTAACAGATGAGAGCTACAACTAATGCTATTCTGAAGATCAGAAACCCTGTAAATAGCGATTTTTATGCATTTGGTAACTTTTTAGGAGAAGCTGTGAAACCCACACTGAAGGTTTACAACTTTGACTTCCAAGATAGCCCACAACATCTGATGGGAGATTGAAGTGAAAACAGTCATCCAAGCAGGTCATGCCAACACTATTTCATCCACACCCAAGCTATCAGATGTTGGAAAGCTCAGATGTGAAACCACC
>VXBC01001519.1:900926-929076 GCA_013399945.1 Ploceus nigricollis
AAAAATAAATAATAATAAATAATAAAATACTTAATATAATATTAGGATATCTGCCGTAAGTTTTACAGAATTTGAGATTAATATTTCAAACCCACCACTACAACAGGCAAATCAATTTCCATAACTTTCATTTCTTAATCAATTACAGATTTATTTCAGGTGAGTTTAAGACACATAGGCTTCTCCATGTACCAATGAAGCTAAAACTACAAGGGCAATCTCTATATAAAACAGCCAAAACCACTTGGTTTGTTTTCAGGGTTTCAGTTTTCTATTAGTTCACCAGCGATGAGCTATAAAATACACCAATGAAGCCTAGACTAAATGTATTTTTAGGAGCAGTGGTCTAGAAAATATATAATTAACAAATTAAGAAGCCCAAAATAGTTCCACAAAGCAGCCCACGACACTTCTTCAGCTTGTCACATGCTTNCCTACCTCAGGTGTAGAAGGTGAAGAAGTTAAAACTGCTAGAAAGCAGGACTCAGGGCAAGCTCTGGAGGGCACTGGTGCCTGTGAAGCACATAGTGCATGCAGCAAGTGATGACCTGCTGGAAAGTGACTTCCAAGGCATCCACCAAGGACTGCAGCCAAGTAGTACCACTCGCTGAAGGGAGAGTGCCACACACATGATGCTCCTCACTAGAGCACAAACTGTTTCACAGATGAATCAAGTATCATCGTTCTTCTTCCACGAAAGGGAAACCTGAGGAGCAACACATCCCACTTGCCCCATGTCCAGCCAGTCTGATTCCAAGCAGTTCTTTGTGGTCTTGTAAAGTCTTTGTCCCACTCTTGAAATCAAGATGAATTTACGTATTCCTACTAAAGTAACAGATGAGAGCTACAACTAATGCTATTCTGAAGATCAGAAACCCTGTAAATAGCGATTTTTATGCATTTGGTAACTTTTTAGGAGAAGCTGTGAAACCCACACTGAAGGTTTACAACTTTGACTTCCAAGATAGCCCACAACATCTGATGGGAGATTGAAGTGAAAACAGTCATCCAAGCAGGTCATGCCAACACTATTTCATCCACACCCAAGCTATCAGATGTTGGAAAGCTCAGATGTGAAACCACCCTAATGTTCCTCACACCACCAGCTGCCTCAGAGGTGAAGTTACAACACAAACTTTTCTTATGGATTCGTTTGTCCAGGTCCTCTGTGTTCAGTGGCAGCAATGTCACTTCAGCAATCTCTACTGTGCTTAGAACTCTTGCATTCAATCTAGGTAACCAAATAAATGCTTACTGGACACTTAGCAACCCAAGAAAAACCTTATAGGAATGGATTCTGCTCTGCACAACTTGTGCTAGTGTAACAGACAAGTTCTTTGCAGGGCCTCTCCTACATCTATATACTGACATTTTCTCTTCTAGATACCTGCCAAGTCACAACACAACGGCTTTCTAAGAGACTCCTAAAATTCCCTTCCCTAGGAAAGTGATGCAGAAGATACTGATTTTAGGAACTTTAGCTTCAGAATACCTGGTGTTTTGAAACCCTTTTGAAGTATTACTGTGCCTGTATTTTGCTTAGCTAAATAATAAATACTTAATAATAATAAATATTAATATATTAATTAATAATAAATAAAATAAAAATAAATAATAATAAATAANTAGACTAAATGTATTTTTAGGAGCAGTGGTCTAGAAAATATATAATTAACAAATTAAGAAGCCCAAAATAGTTCCACAAAGCAGCCCACGACACTTCTTCAGCTTGTCACATGCTTGTTGCTGTGCCCAGCTATAACTGCTCACCAGCAGCATTTTGCTCAGTTTTCGTAATTAGCTATAGGGTTTGCACTAATTTGCTTTCGGAGCAGCTCCCATCAGGCACAGAGGAGAAACGCTCTCAGTTTACAGGATGACATCTACATCTGTTCCTGAGTTTGTGCTCATGGGGGCTGTGCTCTAGAAGACACATCTATGTCACAAAAACATGTCCTTAGCCCACAGCTGGAGAGACAAACATTTTAAGTGATTTAAGTGAAAACTTGCCAAACTAATCGATGAATTTCAGAGAGTGATAAAACTTCTGAAGACAACAACTGTGGATCTCTTCACTCAAGTATTTTAGATGAAACAGAAAAGGACTAACTAACATGAGTTACTGATTACTTATTGTTCTTGACATGTGCAACTAAATATTTGTAAAACTATGCATTTACAACATGGACTTAAAATAAACTCATTAAACCCACAACTTTTTGCTCCCAAACAAATATAAAAAGAAAACAATATGGCAGTTTTTACCCCGTTTATTAAGACAGAGCCATCTATTACTTAATACACTGGTTGGGTAGCCATAAATCACATTATTTTCTTACTCTATTAAGATGCAAGACAGTTTGGCAACCAAATAACAAAGACAAATTAGGCAGGGTGGAGAAACATTTAAGCTGCAGTGAGTTAAAAAACATCTAAGGTGGGGAGACCTAAACCAGCAAGAGTTATACAAGGCGCTGGCATCGGGTGACGCTCGGCACGGCGTGCTTGCCAGCCAACTCCTCGAGTGCCCCACGGGCCTGCCAGGCCCCTTCAACTGGAATGTCAGAAAAGGTCCAGGGACCATCTGGATGCCGCTTTTTTGGACATCTACCAAAGAGCGCACCACCAAAGCTACAGTTTCTGTGTAGGGATCGCATAGTTCTTTGTAAGAATGAAGGCTTCTGGTAAGAAAGTTTATAGTGCAATCTGAATTAATTTGTGCCCACAGTGTCATTATTCATTTTCCCAAAACAGTTTAAATATATTGTGTAGGAATTTGATATCTCTGTAAAGATATTACAAAGCAGTGCTTATACAGTTGGTGACTACATAGATTTGATTTTAATAAATAGATCTCTTCAAGCTTTTGCAAAACTACAAGTACGAAAGCAAGAAGTGGCAAAGCAGCCAAGTGCTTCTGTATCTTCCGAACACTATTAAAATTCTCAGGGCTCTAAGGAGTTCAGATAGCCTATAGCACAGGAAGCACACCCCGTGTTCAGTTTAACAGCTGCTCAGGGAAGAGCAAAACCTATTTCTGCTTCCTCTTTGCCAACGTGCCACCAAGTTACTGCTCCTGCTGAGAAGTCAGAGAGGTTGCTTTACTCCAGACAAGCAAGTTCAGATATGTTTCTGCTTGTCAGCATAGCTGTGTGCTTAACATGGAAATTTGTAACACGAGCTGCATTGCGCAGACTTACACACTTTTTTTACAACTGTAGACAAAAAGGGGTCAAGCACCAGGAGCTTCAGCTCATAAACTCATTGTGTTGCCCCTAGGGAACCTCGCTGGTAACAGCTGTAGCCTTAATGCAAATTTACAGAGTGAACACTTTCTCAGCTTGAAAAGCATACACACAATAGTTACCCCGATAACAAAAAATACAGTATCAGGTTAACATCCTATTAATAGACAATTTTTGTAAATGGAATATTTTATAAAATCACAAATAGCAATGCTTCATTGAAATAACAGATTTAATTTGCTTCTTGAAACAACTATTCTTAAATCAGTCTGGCAATATGCAAGCAAATTAAGTAAAAGCACCAGATTTCTTTTCAGTTTTCAAAAGATTGTAAGGTTTAAGTCATCAGGAGATTGTTTGGGTTTTGATTTTTCTTTTTTAGAGTCTTGATTTAAGACAGTGACAGGGAAAAATGTCTAAAAAGCATCTTCAAAAGATCCTTATCTCATTGCAAAACATTCACTTTATGTATTTTGACATAAAAACATCAAACCTTTTTCTTTTCAAAGTCCTCAGGAGCATTTTCAATTTAAAAAAAATGCTTAAAATTCAGACATTTAAAGTCAACTACATTCAACAGATACAACTCATGGTCAAGCTAAATGATTCTCTGTACATCAATACTGCAAAAAGGAAAAGAGTAATTAGCAGTGTTACACCATGCTCCATAGGAATTAATACTTTAAAAGCCAACTGATTTGATTTCTACTTAAAAATAAACAGGTATGAAAAATCTCCTTTGGTCACAGTCCAGAGACAACAGTTTAGGTAAGTGTGACAAGAACAGGAAAAAACACAGCAATCAACTGGTCATAATATATAAGTGCAGGTGAAGATACAAATAAAATAGTCCTTTTAATTGCAAAGCATGCCATATACAGACAGAAAACAAACAGAATTTTGAGAATTCCAATATATTAATGCTCACCATATTGGTGAACTTCAGTAGCTTCAAAAAAGACCATGAATGTAAACATGCTTGGAGGCATCTTATTAACATATAAATATACATGTGCCAGATACTTGCAGACTAAGGTTTGGCACATATGTGCTCACTTCACAACAAACCTTTTAGAAAATGAGGCTCAAAAAGTGCTTTCATAATTTTAAATGTGAGTTTTAAATGTCTTAAATGGAGAAATGCTATTTTAGAAAAGAATCAACTAAGATTCAGTTCATATTTTTCCATTAAATACTGTCTTTAAAGATAACTTTGGAAAAAAAAAATAACCATGATGCCTGCAGATATATCTCTCTGGCACTCAGCAACTTCTGACAATGACAACTTCTGTCTTACATGCAATTCTGCAGCAGAGAAAAACTTTAAAGCATTCTGCAAATATTTTGGCTTGTACATGGAGACTGGAGCAAACAGGTTTTTTACTACAGAAATTCACAATCTTTGCTTGTTTCTAAGTAGTGCCGAAGCTTAAAGATAAATATGGACTTAAGGATTTGAGTGACATCTGTAAGGCTTGACTTCATATTGTCAAACACTACAGATAAACAGACACATCTTTTCACAACTCTATGCTTCTGATTTAAGGACTATCATTTTGTAAGCAGCAAGTCTTCAAATGCGAATAAAATTTAAAAGTACATAAATGCAAAACATTAATTAGTAACTTACTTTCTTCACAAGTTCCATTCTGACAAGTAAATTATCTGGACAAGTGTACTTGCCTTACAAGTATTTTCAAGAGTTATGCATTTAAAACTGATAAACACCACAGACCTGATAAAACTGCTAAGAGATCCTAAACTCATAAACTCTTCCTGGATACTCAAAATATATTTTCCTTTCTCCAATTCCACAGGGACATAAAATACCTTTGGTAAGACTCCTCACAAAACCCTCCTACAGAGTAAGCACTTTCTACAGCTCTTTCTGCTGAAACGAGAATCACCTCAAAAAACACTTGACAAGACCGAGGCTCAAAAACTCATCTGTCATGTAACCAAATAAGACTGGAATAATACAAATGTACCTTTTTACATTGAATCCTACTGTTAAATTAAAAAAAAATAAAGCTGTGGTTTGTGCACCTCTTTAAGACATTTAAGGTTTTCTAAATGAAACCAGAATGATAAACACAAATGAGAAATCAACTATTTGCATTCTCCACCTACTAGCATTTTAATGCCTTTAGAAATGAAAATGTATTCATTAAGTAATACGCTGCAACTGGAATAGTCAACACTCAAGTCCACCAAAATTTAAAAAGTGATTCATTTTAGCACAACCACACTAGCAAATTATTCTGTATATTTCAGTGAAGCAGAGCTTTAAAAAAGTTGTAGAGAAATAGATCATTCCTTTTTTGTGTGTTTTAGGAGAGCAAATCGCTCCATAAAGATTATTTATACAAATGCAAGAGCAAACTTTCTGAGATAAGGGTTTGGGGTTTTTATTTTTTTTTTCCCAAAGATTCCACCACATGATTAAAAATTAGATGAATGTGTATTCCTGACCACATTGACAATGTCACAGCTAGTTCATGACAAGCAACTGCAACGAGTGTAAATGAAAAATAGGTCCCTACACTGGGACAAAGCTTGGTTGCAGGCTGACTGTATGACACTAATATTGAAAGCAAGAATTTAAGTAAACTCATCTGGCATTCAGATCCGACTGAGGGAACAGTGAGAACGACACAGTGAAGGTACACTTAGGTGCAATTTCATGCTGGTGATTTTTTCTTCTTTTTATGCTTAGAGCAGATTTTAAACCAAGAGTTGCATATCCAATGACACATACACAATTCAAAACTTAAGAGACCAAGAGCACAGTTGTACACATAATTACATAAACTTAGTATTTACATATTCTAAACAAAGTTCAATTTTAACAGTTGAAGTCTTTTAACACATGAAAGAAGATAATCTACTACAAAGAATGCATAACGGGATCACAAACTTTCCACAAGCATATAAACACATGTTTTAAAGTGCTTTCTGGGTGCCTCAGATTAACCCCTCGCAGTACGAGCTATTATGTAGTGCTGTTCCAGTCATTACAAAATTATTTAAATCACTCCTCTTCAGGTGCATTGTGAGTTCAGGAATAATGACAACACCATTGATGTAAAAGCTTTAGGCTCTACCAACATAAACGTATACATTACTTAGGTTCAGATGAAGTTGTCAAATACTTTGGTTTATCATAGCTTGGGAGAAATATTTGATAGAACAAAAATTGCACCTCTCCACTCTTGAGTTTGTTTTTTTTTTTAACTAAAAAAATACCCCAACATAAATTGACAGTATTCTTTGGTAAAAACAGGACATTTGGCCAGCTTGTGTGTACATCTATTTATCAAAATAGCCTAAAAGTGAACAAATGCCACTGCTGTACTGTCAATTTACAGGAATAAGCATTCCTCGGTGGGGAGTTTCAAAATATTAACCTTAGCAGTTACCTATACAACAAGCTGAAACACCTTCAGCAACCATTACAGAGGATCGGTAATGTTTTAGAACACTTTTTGCTTAACATTTATCCTTTGCATTACAAAAACCTGTAAAATGCTCTATGCCTGCAGACAAGTCCACTACCTTGCAGTGACTACAGAAACATTATTCAATGGTGTACACTGTCAAGTTGCTGTAACAAAAACCAGGAATAAGGTGTGCTGACCAACTAATACTCAAACTGCACAGTACTTGTGCGTTACCCATCCTAAATACTAAGAAAAGCCTATTAAAAATTCATTTAACTGCTACAAGTTAGGTGAATATATAAAAACAGAGCAGATATACAAGTATAACACTGAACATACTGTACTTTATTAGCACAAAAAGCCAGAACAAGGCACAGCAAGCAGAAAAATACATCAATAGAAGGGTTAGTGTAGCATACAAGAATAACGTTTATTGTACTTGCAGCCAAAATGTTTCCTACCTCGCACAGGTCACTGCCATAGAGAAGTAAGAAATAAAATACTGTAGCAGCTGGTAAAGAAACTAGGGAGCACTCAGAATTGGTACAAAACATTAAACAGGGGTCAGGGCATTCCAACAAAATTTTAGTGCAAAATATCTAAGATAGAACTACTTTTAAGTTCCATCTCCAAGTAAATAAGCAAACAGAAGTTAGAATCTTGTTTCTAAGTGATCTGTTGAAACTATCATCAGTGCATATTACTTTAAAACGTTTTTAAAAGCGCAGATGGAAAGATATTTACAAATAAAGTGTACCAGTACCTTTGGAACCTGACATTTGCTTCAGATATGTCAGATTTTGTACTCTGATTATAATAATTCAACCACTTGTCATGTCCTCCATAAAAATATCAGACGACTTTAAATAATTAAGCATTTTTTCTCGTCACTATTACCTTCCATTGTAAGTTACTAGCAGTCAGGCCACCAAAATCTGTTTTGGAAAAAACCCACAGCCTTCTGTTTCACAACAATAATCTAATTCTGTGTCCTGCCACAGAAGCAGCAATTCACACTGGAAGGTATTTTTAACTGTCTGAGACAGTATTACTTTTGCTAACAATGCCACTTAAATCTCCAAGTGTTTGTAACAGAATTACAGTACTGAGCAGGCATATTCAAGTCTTAATGATTAGGAAACCTTATACACTGTGAAAAGCATGATTCATCTGTTAGCATCAAAGCACCATTAACTCTTAATGGACTGCTTCTAATGAACTGCTCTTCATTACAAGAAAATATTCACTAGTATTTGGAAACTTGTTTGTGAGCTAAATTATTACTTGGAGTTGAGGAAAGTTTTCAAGAAGAGAATTAAAAAAAAAATACTTCAAATATTAGCAAAAATGCCCCTCTGATAAAACCTTTCCTTAACAGCATTACATGAATGCCCCATGGGAAATGCCTCATAGTTTCTTCATCCAATTACTACAGCTATAAAAGGGAAACAAAATATATAGAAATTAGCAAAAATATTTTCATTAGGCCTTAATGAAAAACGTGCAGAATTGTGTCTGCTTATTGTTTCCAAGAGGCATCACAACTTAGTTTGATTAACAGCAGGCAGCATCTGACAGGATACTAACACTCAGCTTAAATAGGATATTGCAGAAAAGCTAGACGTCATCAGTGCGCTTGCTGCAGTTAAACTGTAATACACAAAAAAAAAGCATGTTCCAGAAGCCTATTTTGATTTCCATTTACTTTGTTTTTATAGGTTCCCGCTCCAGCCATCGCACCCTGACTTTTTGTTTATAGTGATACTCCTTTAGAAAGTCTTGCAACATTGAGGGTAGAGGAAGGTCATCAATTCCATCGTACGTAGTGCACCTGCAGATTACTGCCCGGCAGATATACTGCAGACTAAAGGGGAAGGTCCTGTTCAGAGATACAGTAAGCAATGGTTCAAAGAACATGCAAGAGCTGGGGTCTTTGTAGTGTTCCAGGAGCCCCGTAACGGTGGAGGAGTGGAACACACAGGGGTCATGGGCATCAAAGCTGAAGTTGTGGTTCCACTGCTCAATGCGTGCGTGCAGCGAGCGGTTGTAGCGGCGGAAGCTCACCGAGAAGAGGTAGTCCTCCTGCGCAGAATCCCTGAGCAAAAAAGTGCCTTCGGGTTTACCCTCCAGAAGTGCTTCTGCTTCGTAGCGGTCCATGACGCCCCAGTAACACGGGTTACCTGTGATCTGGAGCAAGTCTGGCACGAGGCAGTGGATGTAATCGATCTGAGTATGCACTTTCCAAGCCCCCTGCCTGCTGATATGGCCATGGCTCTCTCCTGACATCTGACGCTGCTTCTGCCGGCGCGACTGCAGGCAAAGCGTTGTTGTGTCCTCTTCGGAGTCACAGTTCCCTGGAGGTGTTATGGTTTTGTCCCCGGTCAGCTCAGTCATACCGGGGGCTAACTTTGGTCCCAGTTTATACAATGGATTTACCTGTGCTGTAGCTTCAAAAGTGTGTATTTGGGCATTGGGAGGGGGATCAACCCCTTCTTCAATACTAAGCCTACGTCTCTCTCTGAGCCTGTCTTCTTCATCTTCTGTGGAAACCAAGGAAGGATCAAATGTGTCAAAGAAAGTTGAATGAGGGCTCACAGGTGCTGTGTGTTGTTTAATCAGATGCCACTTCTGGGCCAGATCTGAGCCTGCAGGAAAAGGGCATTTCTCAAGCATTAGTTCAGAGAGATGGATCTTTCTTTTGTTAGAAAACAGAGGTTTGGACTGTTTGCTGTAAGTTCTCATGGGAAAACACAGCCCAACAGTATCTTGGAGACGCTGTCGCAGAGAACGGCTACCTACTGTCCTGCTGGATACTGCGTCCATGTCATGGACTGAGCTCACCCCGTACCTTCTCTCCCTCCTCTGCAAACCACTTCGCGTTCTACCAAATCTTTTTTCAGTATCCAAGGAGCTCTGTGTTTTGGTAGAGCAGGAATGCTTCTTCTTCCCACCCCAAGGAGCATGCCGAGAATAAGAGTCCCTTCGAGCAAGCCTGGCTCCTGTGGTGACACATGAGTCATTCTCTTTCTCAATGCTTATTTCAACAATCTGAGGAATTTCTGTGACACAGTTTTGGTTCCGCCTTGCTGAATTCTTTGAAGGACTTAAGCCTAATTGCAAAGCAATGTTTTCTCTCAAAGGGCTGCTGGGCTGTTGTTGAGTCAAGTCAGTTATCTGGATGGCTTTCTCTTTACCAGATGAGCAATTATTGGAGTTCACAACTATGCTCTCATTTTGGCTTCCACCCTCATGACTAAAGAGATTCTGGCACCTGTATTTGAAATTGTTCCACATCTTTCCCACTTTATCCATGGATTATGTTATCTAAATCAAGAGGAGAAGAAATAGTAAAATAAAAATACAGTTTTAAAACATGAGGATACATCTTCAGTTATCCATTAAGTTACAGACCCAAGATGACTATTGTTAACTGAATGCAATACATTTTAAAAAGTGCCCAAGTCTTTGTAGGGTTATGTGGAAGCAAGATGCATCACACCATTTTGACATTTAGAAAAATATCCATATTTTTGAATATTTTCTAAATGAGTATTTAGAAAAATCACCACAAAGAAAGTGTTTAGGAAATTACAAACATTTCATTTACAAGTAGGCCCTCCTATTTTTTCTGTAGGCATGTAGGTAGGTCTGCATAGTGGTATTTGATGAATAGGAAATGCATAGTCTAAAATTCTTCATTTAAGAAAGAATTTTTAAGTCATATTTTAGGTATGACTCTCTGATAAGTTTCCAATAAGCAGCAGTAAAACAAATCCTGAATAAGAACTGTTCAAGTCACTCCAAACTAGGAGAGACATTAGTAAAATCCAACAAATGCACTGCAAATGTCCAGATACACCATGTAAAAACAAAAGCTCCAGCTGCACTCCACATAAATTACAAGACATAGCTTTGTAAGATTAAAAGAATTAGCACAAAAATAGAAATTTAGGGGGAAAAAAGCATTCATCCTTATTAGATGAGACAATCACCAAAGACAATTTTAGAATTATAAAGTCTCTGATACATTAATATAAGCCATATGAAACAGCTGAAAAAAAACCCACCAACCAATGGTCGGCTTTATTACTTAAGATATAAAAGAATGAAAGAGCCCAAGGAGCTTTTCTATCTTTAGTAAGAACACTTAAAAAGAAAGCAGCTCCACAGCAGAAACACGATGACAGTGAATCATGAAGATACTGTAAAAAGATAAAAACATTAGCAGTGTGTATTCTGAAACTACATCTTTAGAAACTGAGTTTGATAATTGGAACAAGACTGCCAAAATTACAGGACTGCCCTAGGACAGAGAGAAACAGGCTAATTCTGTACTAAAAAAAGTAAGGCAAAGCCAAACTAAATTAGATCTAATTAAGTTCTGAGAGAAGTGCTAAACTTAAAAGACTAAAACACGTCATCTTATCTAATTTAACTCTTTATGGAAACTGCTCTGTTCTTTGGAAACATTATTTTTCAGCAACACTCCTCTGTTGCTGCACTTCTTTTCTGTTCATAACTGCAGAAGAATCTGAAGCAGTGACTAAATGCACTGGGGCTCATGACAAAGTGGATGATAAACAAGTAGGCAATGCTCTGGTGATCCAGCCTACAAGTCCTTACAACAGGAGCATAGCTGTAAGCCTACGACTTTATAGCAGAATCCACTGAGACTGGAGAAGAGTCAGAGGCATAGCTTACATGAGAAACATGAAAGAGAATGAATGTGCAACACCTGACTGTGATAGGAACAAAAAACAAAAGCTTTTTATCTCACTCTGTCATCAGATAATCCAGCAAACCCAGCGAGCCAGGTACCTAACTTAAGAATTGAGTGTGGATGAGGGAGCTGGGGAGAAGGGGGAAATCAGGCCTCCAGTATATGAAGGTTAATGGTACAAGTTATCTACAGCACAGTGCTAAAGCACAATCTGCACAGCACGTGGTTACTAAGGAGGCAAACGCAGAGCAATGTTACACATAGAAGATGCTACACAGTTCCATGTATACATAAAGACTGTAAGCAAATGAGCAAAGAATGTCTTCCTGATTAAAATAAAAAAATCCTTAAATTGTTTTTCTTTCTGGAGTTGTCTGGATCAAGCTGGGGAAATTCTAGGAGCAGTAGAACTACTAAAGTCAGACCACACACAAATTTGCAGGAAGCCCCCAACGTGTATCATGTCATTGCAATGATCATAGCTGTTTGTGGTGTCTCAGAATACCCATGCTGACCATGAAGGAGCACATGTTTGCTGGCTGCCAGCCTGTCAACAAAATATATATAAGGTTGACTTCTACACTTTTGTCTCAAGTTTTAAGGTTTTTTTATTCTCTTCCTAGTCAGAGAGATGTTTAAAATTTTTGGGAAGAGAAAAGAATGAGATACTACATAAACTCCATTCCCTTGGCAAGTCAGGCTAGAAAATGTACACATTTTTGTGACAATGAACTGGAATTACTTTTCTATCCAAACAATCACATGCTATTCAGTGGTGTCTTTTATTCTGAAATTGCTCTTTATTGCTCTTCCTTTGCACTACTAGTCTAAAATGTCTTAAGACTGTTAGATGGCTGGAAAGTTCTCTACATGTGCCCAGAAAGCTTCAAGAACAAATAAAAATAAAAACCAACAAAACACTCCACCCACAACCCCCCCAGCATACTGGCTTGACAGACTGTACTTTTCAGAAGTTAAATTTAAAAGGTTAAGTACTTTTTGTCACACTCAAGAGAATAAAGATACCTTTCTTACCCAGAAAAGCAAATGAGTCACTGTGTCTTGTCTTGAGAATATACCTCAACACGAACTTGCTAGATTCCTTCTTTGACTTGTGGACATGTTTACTACAAAGGGAAAAGCAGAAATTTTGTTAATAATTAGAATATCTTTTCATTTAGACATTTACTGTTAATCACTGACATCAAAGGGATATTTTACTATTTATTTCTGAAATGTGTCCATGTGACTGCCTGCTCTTTATATATTTTTAATGCACATTAACATAAACAAAAAGCTTCACAGAACTTGCTTCTATACATTAACAACATTTGTCAAGTACAGTCATGGGGAGGACTCTGAAATAAAACTTTTGACAACCAAGAGCAAAGCCACAGTATCTGGATCATTGAAGTGCCAAGCACAATGGGCATAATCAAGCCTATGAAATGGTTTCCCCATATTTTGGTCTCAAGTTGTGGTTGGCAGTGCTGTCAGATCACCACATACTGTCTCTCCTCCTTGTTTCCAGCTGCTACATCACATCAAAAGGCAGCTAAAAATACACACTTTTCTAATATTACTTTTCCAGGTAAGCAACTGCTGTACTCTCCACAAGGATGTTATATGATTGTGAAGCAAGAGCAATATGAACCATGATTCTAAAAATGGGAAAGTGGAATACAAGACAAGTTCTTCATTAAAAGAGTAGGTCAGCACTTCCCTAAAATAATCATCATTGTTTTTCAGAAATCCAAGAGGAGTTGAGGGATTTAATACGCTCACACCACTGTCAGAAATCTAACAGTAATAGAAGAGAATAATTTGCTTCTCCATGCTAGATCCAAGCCCAGGAAAGCAGTAAGAGTTAACAGAAAACATTGGGAACTTATATTAAAGCTTTACACACAGAACAGGAAGAGAAATATTGAAATGTGATGCACATGTACTTCAATGAAAAGCTACAGGGTTGAGCAATCACTAGGTGGATATTAAAAGTTAATATTCCTAGGTAAAACTCCAGAGCAACGGCAGAAAAGTCCAAGCGTTACTAGTTTCTATTCACCTCTGGAAGTGCTAAAATTCCTGAAACATTTTTAAAGTAAGGCCACACTATTGCTATTGAGAGTCCATAAAAGTAACCTTTCAACAGAGTGACAAGTACAAAGTATTTATACCAGATGAAGATCAAAGCCCAAGTACAGTTCTTCTGCAACTGTAACATGTATTCTCATTTCTTTTGTTCTGCATTATGTTCCTAGCAAGCCTACAAACACAAGACAGTCAAAACTATTAAAATTTGTTCAGTGCAAGGCCTTAACAGAGCAAATGCAAGGTAAAGTTGCTAGAATAAGGGCTATCCAACTTTAAACAAAACCTTACTTGAAACATTAGCTCATTCAGTCCTCTGAAATTCGTCTTCATCGCAAATAAAACCAGTGATGCTGTTTTACTGGGCACAGGTGGCAAAGGGGCTGCATGCTAACCATTTTAACTCATCAAAAATTCAAAAAACCCACATGGATGCTTATCCTGAAGTGTCACGCTTAATGGCACTAGCTTTATATATCCCCATTCTTCTCAGCTCTGCTCAGAAACATGAGCAGTCAATACACCACCTATCACATCACCACTGCCAGCCAGCTGACACAGCCTGTTGGACAAACTGCCAGGTGGCTCCAGGAGGGAGTGGTTTCTTTGGGAACCAGCCTTCCCTAATGGAAAACAGTTCCTTGAATTTGGACAAATTGTCTCAGTTAAACATCTCAGACTTGTGTTAGAATAAAAGTTGAGTCACTGGTAAAGTATTTAAAACTTAACCTAGTGATTTTAAATTAGTATAAATCCATGTGCAACAGATGTGTGGTTTCACAGATTTCTTGTGGCAGCACTAAGCTTGACAAAATAAAAATTGTTTCTGAACTGCTTCTAAAGCCATCCCAGTTTTACAAAGGAGCACCGCCAGTGGTTATTCTAGCCTAAACAGGAAATCCATTTCATTCCATCAAAATCCACAAAGTGAATTCAACCATTTGTAGATTTTCTAAGAAAAAAAAATTATTTTTTCTAAGAAAAACAGAAGTTCTACTGATGTTCTTAATATAATCCCTTTTCAACTAAAAATTACTTCTACCTACTTTGAACTGGCATAAATGATCTTAAAAATAACAGATAATAAGCACTCTACAGGGATTACAAAAGCAATCCGCAGCAATACCTTAGTGTTATATTCCCATTTGCAGTAAATTTAGAGACATTCCAATGCATGAAGTTTGCATGAGTGTAGTCTTCGAGTATTCTGAGTGCACAAATGCTGAGACAACAAAGATTTTAAGCAGTATGATAAAGTTACAGTTGCAACTTGTTTGTAATCCTAAAATACCACGTATTAACAGATTACTCTGAAAACTCAGACCATTCTTTCCAGAAATGTCACAAGATCTAGCCAGAGCTGTCTGCCTGTGACTTCGCAGGAACATTATTCTAAGTCAAGGCTGTGCTCTGTCTGAAAGATAATACACTCGTTTCACTCTCACAGTTCACCCAATTTAAAATTTATTCAGTATGGTTTATTATATTCAAAGTATTAACTCCTAACAATGTACCATCTTCACAAGAGATGATACACTGCACAAAGTATGATAACTTACAGAATAGGCTCAAAAAAAAAGAACCTACAAGATTATTTGTTTTGGTATTTTTGTAAGACGATAGCTTCAAAACACTGAAAGATAACAAGGTCAAAACATTGAAGGAATACAAAACCAGACAATTCTTACAAGTCAAAAACCCAGTAACCTGACAGAAGAAGAAAAAGAGAGAAGGGAAAGAAATCAGTCTCCCTGCTTCTTGCACACTGATTAGCTCAATGTTAGCTGGAGCCTATACAGGCAAACCGGCTACCACATTCCATGACCCTGGTGCACAGACCATGGAGGTACAAGCAAAAGACTGGAAGGAAACGCTGCTTCTATTTGTGTCATTCCTTAAAATGATTTGCTTAGCAGTGACAAGAGATTCTTATTAAAGACATTTGCTTCCATTAAGGGATGCTTGCTGAAGAGGTCACTGTCCTATCTGCAGGCTACTAAATGCCTGCTGCAGGTTCCTGCTGTAAGGATGCATTGAGGGAGCTGCTCCTGTCAGCACTCCTCAACCTTATTCAGTCAAAGTGAGGAAGGCTGGCAACCCCCTACATCTGAAGTAACCCACTTGAGGAAGGAAGGGCAATAGTAAGGATTACAAAGCAATTTCCTCCTTTCCAATGCACATTCCAGAAATAATGAATTACTACTGTAATACTAGAGATAACGTTTCTTAAAAACAAGGAATTTGTTGGCTCAAGAGGAACCATGCATTTTTCTACACACACAAAAATGTGCTCACTGCAGACAGCTCAAAGAGCTGATTTAGAGGCCTGGAAAGAAAAGGTGGCTGCTATTTTTTTAACTAAACAAGGTAAAGGGGCCAAGTGTCTCAAGTGCTCATGAAAGCCTTATTAGGATAAAGTACTACTGATTTTAAACTATTAGGCTTTGATAAATTGGAAGTGCCGTTGCGTAAGAAAATGAATACGAAAGTTTGAATCCCCAAACCAAAACTCAAACCTGCCAGAAAAGAGGTAAACAGAGCTACAATTCCAACAACACACAGAATTGGCCTAAGTCAGCACTGCAACCAAAAGAAATGGCGTCAGCCTCTTCCTGGCCACCTGTGCTGGTGCAGGAGGTGGTCTGTACACCATATGGCTGCTCAGTCAACCAGCTCAAGGAACTGATCCAGACTAAAATGAATTCTCAGAAAAAGTCTCAATCATCTACTCCATCTGGCTTATGACTTCTGTACAAACATTCAAGTTAACACATGGGAGAAGCAGATGAGGAGGGAGGAAGCAGCAGCCAGGGCAAGACTGCTTCCTTCCACAGCCGCACTGGTTAGTTCTGCTGAAGTTATTAAATTCTTAGATGGGTACTTTGGAGAGAAATCTCCATTCTCAGCTGTGGGGCTCTAGCTGCAAAGAAAGAGATTAGGACTCCACTTAAGATGCTGCTTTGAACATCTGCATTGAAAGTTCAGCCACTGAAAACCTTGACTTCGAAAATAAAATGCTGAGTTGGCTTGATGCATTGTGCTAAAACACAAGGAAAGCTGAAAGTTCCAAGGACTTGAGCTGGCAGACTGTCAAGTCAAAGTAAAATAATGATATTTTGCCATTGTTCCAACCTAGAGTAAGAAGTAAACTCCTCCCCCTCCTTGGTGCAGATTTGCAATGAGCAAAAAGCAGTCTTAGCTTGGACAGCTGATGTTTTGCCAGTTTCTTCCCAAGCAGCTACACATTGGTAACTTCAGTCCAAAAACACTGCTCCAAGACTTTGGTTTTCCAAAAGGACAATTTTGGGACTATGTGTTTTCACCCTGGATTGAAAAGTACTGTACAGTTGCTATCCATTTCTTTGCTGTTCAGAAAATCTGAAATCCCTGAAGCAGACAAGCCATCAATAGATGAACAGAAAGCACTGAATCAAAACTAGAGACAACTGCTTTTTAAATACTCCTTTCCCTCTACTTACGCAAGTCTAGTAGGTAATAACCACCATGAGCAAAGCTGGTAGTTCTAATTAAGTAAGAACCACAGAGCAAACATGAGTTTCAGATACTAAAACAGAAATAACACTATACAGATTTACCAAGAACTCCACATAGTGGTAGATTTCTATGCTAGAAACTGCAAATTCAAGACAATGGCACACATTAATTCCAAGTCAAGAAACCTTCAAATCATTAAGGCAGTATCCTCTTGGTGGCCACTCGTAACGCGTAAATCCACACAAGCAACATTAAATGAAAGCAGTTTCCTTTAAACTACCTCCATACACCCTAAGCAGGCAATTCAATTTCACCTTAACATTTCAAAAAACAAAAGAACAAGCATTAAGTTAGCACAGTAAAGTACCTGCCATGAAAGGGAACTCTAGGTGATTTAGTATAGTAATGGTTTCCATACTGCTATGTTTAACACTTCTCACAGAGAAGCTGCCACTATACTTTTTTAAAATTCATGTGGACAGAATAAATGGTTCCAGTCAGTGTTCAAGTTAAATACAGCAGCCCTCTTGTTGACCTCTGCAAAAGCCATAAGTACTCTGAGAAAAGTTATGGAGCTCTCTCCTAGTAGAGAAGAATTTGTTTCTACTTCTAAGAACATTAATGAAGCGTACCCTCCTCTACAAAGTTCTAAAATATAAATAAGTATCAAATTGATAAAAAGAGTGATCTAATGGTTATTTGTATGTAATTCTTGGGAGTTCTGAGTTAAGAAAAAGCATACCTTAATAGCAGTGCCTCACTAAAAGCAAAGGAAATTGGAAGCAAAGTTGCAAGATGAGTCAAATCACATCCCACATCTTTGACAAGCTCAGTAAAAACATCCAATTTAATATATTTTGTAAACAGTGCATTTCATTCAATTGCAAATGGCCTATTTTCCAAACACAATCCTTCTGTTCTGGGATCAATTTATACTGGTTTAACAGTCCTATTTCTTCTCACTACATTTTTCAAAACCTCAACAGCCTGTCTAATGCCTCTCCCTCACCACTGTACCCATGCCCTCCATCAGCTTACAGGCATCTCCAGGACACAGAGCTCTTCTCATGCACCTAGCCACTTCCCATGTGTCCTTTTAACCTGACCAAGCAAAAGATCATATTCTCCAACACAAACTAGCTACCTGACACCTCTTATCAACTGAAAAAACCAAAGTTGTACTTGTCTTTCTCTAGCAATGTATCTAGAATGGTGACCACATAGGGAAAAGCATTATTGCCATTCATGCAATTTGCAGGAAAAATAACATAAAGCAGCCCTTCTCTCAAATTTAAGTGAAACGGACCCAAAAGTTCAAAAGTTTCTAAAACCATAACAACTGAGAAAAGCAACAGCCCAAGCTGTTACCCAGCTACAGCTACACTTACAGCAAGTAGAAGGTGGCCTGAGATGGACAGTTCTAACAATATAAACTTACAAAGTGACCTTCATAATGACTTAACTCCCAACTCACATTCTTTCATGCCAGAAGTTTGGCAAGTAAATGCTATCACTACAGCACCACTGGAAATCTTAGATCAGTTTCTGTACAGAATATACTTTCATAAAATAGAAAATTGAATAACTGCAGAATGAAACCAGGGGATTTAACCTGCAAAACATTTGGCAAGCAAGGAGTTAAAATCCTGCTTAAGACTAGCCCACAGCTGCTGTCAGCAGTCAGGCTTGTCAAGAGAAGCTCTGGGCTGTCTTGACAAGACTAATTGGCAGCAAGCACCTGGTTCCCCAGGCTGGGCCTGGGGAAGGTAAAAGAACATAAACCCTGAAAAGAAGAAGGAGAAGCAGCTGGAAGGCTGCCAGTAGGTCTAGCCTGTTTCATGTTTTCACTTTAATCCACAGGCAACTTTATCCTAGACTATACCCAGCTAGAGCTACCAAAACCATTTCAACTGCCCAGCTGAAGGAAACCTGTGCTTTGTGGTTCTGTACCTGCAAGTTCTGCCAGTGAGCACTCACCAAGCCTTGGTCTGCAGGGTCCTGCAGCAGCACAGCCAGCTGCAACATCAACATTATCACTAAGTTGCAGTGGAACTGAAATTTTGGTTTTCTAATGCCACCAAAAATTAGCTTAAAGGTGTTACCATAACTTTAAAATTATGGACTAAATTTCCAGAAAACCTAAATTAAGACTGTTCTGGATATTCTGTACATTGAATACATAGAGCATGTGCGATGACAACTTATGAACATAGCAAATTAAAGTGCATCTTTAAAGAAAAGTAAAAAAAAAAATAAGTTCAAAAAATCCCCAACATTCTGGAAACTAGCTAGAAGTAGGATGTATGAGGAATTTTAAGTCGGATTTCCAGAAAAGTTAAAAGACTTTAAATATATTTTGACCTTTGCTAAGAATCATGATTTCAGTGAATGTGAAGCTTTCTGAAATTCTGCCCTTGGTTTTTTCACATTATTAAAACTCAAGTAAAAAAACCTTAAAGCATTAGCCTTGCAGGTTCAGCCCCCGAGGTAGGAAGATCCTTCTTAGGGTAAGGGACAAAAAAAAAAATCCCTTAGTTAGTTTAGCTGAGTTTGTATAACTGAACCAACAAGTGTCTAGTTATATATAAACATACACAAAAATTGATATACGTAAAATATGTATAACATCAATATACCTCAGACATTTTTGTGTGCAAGATAGTGTAAGTATAAACATTAAAAAGTCAGAACTAAATTTCTTCAAAGCAAATTGCTCAGCAAATACATTGACTATGTCTTGGCCAAGTTTCACATTTTAGGCATTTTAGCTTGCTAGTCAAGAATTCTAACAATGCAGAGCAGCACTAAGTTTCCATATCTTAAAACCTTGGAAATTTGGAAGTGTATTTGTACATAGTCTCAGTTTGAAAAACAGTTCAATCAATAAGCATTAATGCCAAATGATGGTGCTAGGGAGAACCAAACATTATAGTGGAACTGCTTGATAGTCAACCCACTGTTAGCAGTAGAACAAACTCACCCAAAGAGCCCGAGTGTGCCACTCTGCTCTTACCTGAGCACACCATATGACGATTGCAACATTCCTTTAACTGCTCATGATACTAA
Organism: Ploceus nigricollis; assembly: GCA_013399945.1. NCBI lineage: Eukaryota > Metazoa > Chordata > Aves > Passeriformes > Ploceidae > Ploceus > Ploceus nigricollis. The sequence continues at coordinate 920,984 of VXBC01001519.1, forward strand.
ACAGTACCAATACAATACCACATTAGCAATATCTAAAAAGAAAAAAATTCAGGGTAACGAGATTATAAATTACTGTGTTTAGAGTTACTGCTCTAGCAATAACAAAAAAATGTTTCTCTGCCTGACAGCAAAGGGTCCAGCCCTTCGCAACACCTTCTCTCCATTTGTATTCAAAGACTACTGAGTAATCTAGAGGCTCTCTTGGTCTCTACTCATGAGCTTCATGACTCAGTGTTTAAAAAAAAAAAAACCAAACAAAATCAAATAAAAACACCTAACCAAAAAACTCCACCCCAAAACCAAGCCAAGACAAACAAACAAAAAAAAACCAACCCACACCACACTTTCCTTGTGCCATGCAAAACAGGAATACCCATGACTCAAAACATAGGATCAAGATGTACCATAAAAGCTTCAAGTAATAATAGCTAACTCTTCACATAGTCAGAAATGTAAGACTATGACTAAATGCACAGGATATACATTACAGAGACTGAACAAGCACTGAAAAGAAAATCAGGTCTTTCCTCTTAACAGCATCAGTTGCCTCAGTGCATTACAACTGAGGTGCTAACTAGATTATTACACTACTATCTTATCTTCAAGGCACCAGACTCCGTTGCATAGGAAGATGAAACAGGATAGTAAGATTGTCGATATGTGGCTACATCTTTCTTCTTGGTTTTACATAAAGCAATCAGTTAAATAAAACCTATTTTAATGAAATGCTTATTCTAGCAAAGAAGCACCTGTGCATATTATGTAAGTAAGCCCCCACAGGAAGACAATTTTCTAAGAAAAATATACATATTTGGTTAGCTCCTAAATTCTTCTCAAAATAAAATATATAAATGCTTTGTCTTTTGAAATCATCTATCCAATCCAAAAGCTGACTCCAGTTATCACTAAAGGATTGTTGCAGCAAGACCCTAGCCATGAATCACTAATCCACTGATTAGCTAATGGGCATTCCTACTAATCAACAGGCAAATGGCCTATCTAAAAAAGACAACTCACTAACCTGTGATACCACTTGAATACCTACACGTCAGCTCATTCAGTATCAGAAAGCTGCTTGGTATCCAAGGGTTCCTATCTGATATGGATGAATATAAGTTACAGGCTGCAGGAACTGACTAGAAAAATGAATCTTTACAACACTAATCTTTACAACTAATAAAAGCAGTAATGCTCTTTTGCCCTGTGAAAGCAGAGACTCAGTTGTATGAATGGCTTACCCTGCTTGAGCAGTGAGCTTGGACCAGATCATCTACTGCAGACCCTTCCTTCTAACCTTACCTATTCTGGGATTCTGTAATGGTTTAAGAGGCTGCATTTCACACAGGAAGAGCCTGCAGCACCACAGAAAATTGAGCAAACCTAACTCAATGATTACTGAGTGATAAACTTGTCAGAGGGCAGCTATTGAAGAGTACAGTTATCTCTAGGTTGTTTCTCATGAACAAAATTTAGCCATAGAAAGGGCACCCTAAGGGTGATAGTCCATGATAATTAATGTACCACTGCTTTGCTCCTATTAAAAGGGATATTCTTGCTTCCCTCCCATCCCTTTGCATCAGTTCCAACATTCACCTGACCTCCATTTTCACCATAAGCTAATTGATGGAAGCACCAGACAGACAAACAGCACTTCAATGAGGAAAAAGAAGCCAGAAGAGACAAGCGATAGCATGGAGGTAGGAGAATTTCCAGTCTTATGCAAGGAGAGGAAGGGAAAAGAACCATGTCTTCCAGCAGCAGTGAACCATTAACGCTGGTTTAGCCATTTCTGTGAAACCTACTCCTTAATGTTATCCCAGATTCTCCTTACAACCTGAAACATGTTTTATTAAATGAAAGATCAAATCAAAGTCTTAATTGTAAAGCAAAAACTAAAATTTAGCTTCAAGACTAACACTCATCTAGAAAAACACTGTACCCTTCAGAAGATCAGGAACTGTAACACTGTTAACAGGGAAAACTATTAATAAAGAAATATAAGAAATAGTCACCTTTATTTTTCAAAAAGGTGGTTCAACTGCTACTTGAAAGACCAGACATTTTCTGGTATTTTTTGTAAAGCACAGGAACATCTTAAGAGCACAGGAACAACCTGTTCAATAAATGAGTCCAGAAAGTTGTGATCCTTAAGTATCCTCCATGATGAAAAATACTTTGATTCTTGATGTTAAAAATAAAAAAAAAAAAAAGTCATTATGAGACACGGCAATTTCCACATCTAACTACCTTCACCCAGTGGTCAGGAATTCCTGAAGAAAAACCTGCATGGTGATCACAAGAATGAGAATTCCAAATTCTAGATTCAAAAATAGATGAAAACGAAGAGATTTTTTTAAGATACTCATGACCAGTCACAGCTTGAGCACCCTTCAAACCATTATATAAAGCTGAAGGGTCCAAATAACTAAAACCAGTTGTGCAAGTTCAGAGATCTCAACCTCTTCTGCTACAGACTGGCAGGAGTCTGCCACTTCGGTCGGGGGAGGGAAAACCCCAGAACACTGCCTAATGTTTGACTGTACACAAAGCTACAAAATTCTGATTGCACTAGCACCAGTGGCACACAGACATACAAAATTTACTTAACTTAAAATCTGTCGTGATTTGAAGAAAAATTATTTATCTTCATAAGAATTCTGATAAGCAGCCAGACTGGAACATTCTTTAAGCAAAATCTGTTTGCTCCTATACTGAATGAACACAGAAAAGAAACACCTGATCCAGCAGGTACCAACTTCCCGAGAAGTTCACACTGCCGCGGTGGGCTCTGCTGCTGGTTGAGAGAAAACACAGCTATGAAACTCAGGGAAAGTTCTCTCACACAGCTGCAAGCATCTACATAATTGACACAGATTTTGCTACAGGGGAAATGCATTTTAAAAAAGAAACTTTGAGCTGTACTGTGTCAACAGGCAAGGTCATCTTTCTTCAAGTAGTCACCTTAAAAACAACAAAGAAAGTCAGTCTACTTGGTGGGCCCTAAGTCTTTTCCCAATCGGAGGGACATGCTTCTGAAAATAATTTTTTCTCTTTTTCCTTTTTAAAAAATAATTTATTTACTACTATTATCTAATGCTTCCCATCATCAGACACATTCAATTGCTTTCTGTAGCTTTCTGATTTGGTCAGAATTTCATAGGCTGGGTAGCTATCTAAAATAGTTCTTTAAAGTCTAAGTTGTTGTAGGAAAAATGTCAAAAAAAGTTACATTTTGGACGTCTTTAAAAAGCCACCCCCTCATTTTATAAATTCAGGGAGTGCAGCCTCTCTGTGGAGTATCTTCTGTTATCCTTACAAAAGTTCAGACAAACTTGGTCCAGTTTGGAACTCCTAAATAAAAATACCTTTAGGTTCATTAGCCTAGTAGTCTTTTGAGATTTTATCTGTGAAGGTCTCTGAAGAATCATACTGAGCTTTTTTTAGCTGTCACAGCAATCAGTCCTGACCAAATGCATGTACCCTGCATGTGGGAAGTGACTGAGCACCCTCCCTACAACCACAGCTACACGAGTATGATGAGTGACATCCTTTTTATGCTCAGAAGTAACAAAGGTATTCAGATAGAGAAGAAGCCAAGCTTTAGCCCAGTATGGATACCTCAGTTTCTCTTGAGTCTTTAACAAAAAGTCACAGTCAAAATACTGGTGTTGGCAGGAGTCTGGAGATACTGCAGAGCTGATGGGACAGGAGGAGGAACAAGTGTATGATTCTGGAGCTGACACATGTCAGGGCTGTCTCAGAGATTTCCCAGCTGGCTTTGTGTCATAGGACCCCCCTCAATCCCCTAATTAACTTGGGACAATTCTGGCTCCCATGCTCTGCACAGCTTATTGCAGCCCAGAAATGTACTTGAAAGAAAAATCCTGCTGAGCATACAGAATGGAGACAGTCTCCAGGGTACCCCACAAAAAAACAAAACAAAAGAAAAAACTGCCATGTCCAGATCAGAAATTTTCAAGAAGAGAATTGGCTCAATTTTGACAGATTTTCATGTAAAATCAAAACAATACTGCTCAGCCAGAGCAGACAAATTTCATGTAAATGTTCCAGTTCAGAGGTGCACTATAATATTTCAAAGTAGAGATCGACATTAAAAAAATGGCACAATTATTCTAGTTCTGTTTCTGAAAACAGATCAAGAATTTTGGCAAAAAGCTTTAAACAAAATTAAACTCAAGGCAAGGAAAAGGCTGAAAGTATTTCAGTCCAGGAGATTAGAGATCAGGAAAGTTATAAATGATTGAATATACCACCTCTTAAAATTTTTCCAACACTTCCTATTATCTATGGAAGAAACAGATGAAGGAAGAACACCACTGAGAACAATGACAAGTGTGAACTCCCATTTTCACTTAAGCAGCAATGCTCTTTGTTACAGAAGTTTACAGCTGCATAACAAAATAGGATGCTTTGTCAATGATACAAAATCAAACCATTCAAATTGTCCATTCTGACTTTGCAAACTGCTGGGTGAACAGCTGGACACTCTAAGAGTTATCTGTGATGACCAATGTCAGGTTCAGTGAAATGACAGCACAGGATGGAGACAGCAAACACCAATAAAACACAATACTATCTTCCTTCCTAAAAATTCCAATTGCTTGTTTACTCATTGTGATCAGGTAACATTAACACCCTATACCATCTTATTTTTTCCTGAAAAAATCTGAAGGTAAATCAGAGTGACCTTTGCAAACCTCAGAGACAGACTCAACTGGAAGACTTCACAGTCTTGATCTCAAACAATGTAATGCTCCATCCTAAGAGAGCGAACAAGTGAAGAAACATGGGCATATACAAAGACAATATTCTCTTAAGTTAATACTGACAGTAGAGGACTTTTAGGCCTAGAGTAAACAGGAGCCAAAGTCCCTAAGGACAAGATAAACCCCTCAAAGAGTCTCAAGAGGGGAAAAACCCCACCTCAACTGTAAGAAAATACACAAAGAGAGTTTTTCCTTCACTCTTCTGATTCTCTTACAAGCAGTCCTGGACATTCTATTTAAATTCCAATCATATATAAGTAAAACCAGAAATTGCCATGGCCATTAACTCTTTACATCCAGTTACCATTGTTCAACTTCCCCTATGGGCAATTGTAAGCTATTTGAAGTATCATGACACCAGCACTACCTGCACCCAGCCTAAAATTGCAGTACCTTTGAACACAGCTATGTTTGGTACAAAGTTACCTCTGTCTAATTACTCTTTTTTGTTGTTGTTGGGGATTTTTTTTTTAGTTTGCTTGTTCTATAGAATAGAGTATTTCAGTTGAGAGGGACCTACAATAATCACCTGCTCCAACTGCCTGACCAATTCTGGGCTGACCAAGTTAAAGCACTTTTTAACAGCAATGTCCAAACACCTCTGAAACACTAACAGGCTTGGGGCATTGACTACCTCCCTAGGGTGCCTGTTCCAGTGTTTGAAGAAATGCTTCCCAATGTTCAGTCTGAACCTGCCCTGGAGCAGCTTTGAACCATTCCCACACATTCCATCTCTGGATCCCAGGGAGAAAAGCTCAGCACCTCCCTCAGGGAGCTGTAGAGAGCAATGAGGTCATGCTTAGCCCCCTTTTCTCCAAACCAGACAAGCCCAAAGCCCTTGGCTTCTCCTCACAGGACATTGCTTCCAGGCCTCACACCAGCTTTGCTGCCCGCCTCTGGATGCAGCGACTTAACGTATTCCCACAACAGATTTCCACGGTCATATGTCCTTTCTACCTGATGACAAGGGAGAAAGATGCAAAAGCCGAAATAATTCTTTTACCAGGCTGGCACTGTGTTACAGCCCAGGGATCGCACACAAGTTTGGCACCACAGCACCTGTGGTCATGCTACTGCCAACACACTGCCAACTTCAGCTCGGCAAGCATGACATAGAACTCCACTTCTCTCACTTCATGATACATTCCTTTGCTGCTGCTCCTCACCAAGGAGGCTCAAGTCTGTCTTCTTTCTGTCTACTCCCACACAACAAGCAGAGTGCATGAATACACAGTTTACCCCTATCTAGTTGACTCCTGCACACACAGGACGGGTACGTTCGTGCAAAGCCTTTTGAGTAGCAACTTTCTACACATATTTATTTGAGCCCCAGGCTCAGCTCCTGCATAGAGGCATCCCTTCCCTTTAGAACTAAATACAGGGTTCAACTCCAAAATTAGTAAAAAGACAAAATACACATGCAAAGCTAAATTAGTAGGAAACAAAGATTAGGAGTACTGGATTCAGCTACACTTAAAGGATTTGCAAACAGTGCTATACTGGTAGACCCACCTAGTGAGATTTTGTAATAGAGAGTTACGTCTGTACATTGACATTCTTTTCCAGATTTGGCTTTCATCACTGTCCCAAATCAAAGACCAGAATATTTTCATACTTAGCTGTATCCGTAACACCACAATTCCTATAAACAAATCACAAGGGTTTCCAACAGCAAAGACCAAGACTATTTTCCCATGCTAACAACAAACTCCTCTATGTTTGCAAAATGCTTCCCTTCGGATCATTCCTTATAGCAATACTATGATGTTTTTATAAAAGAAAAGTGCATCCTGGGCATAAGGAAAACTTACAGTGATTAATGAAACCACAGAACTAAACATCCTTCAGAAGAGAGGCATCAGCTGAGTACTCTCATACACTATTCAATGACTAAAGTACGTCATCCTGCTGCCTCAGAGCACCACTGCTGCCTCTTCAGCCCCTCCAGACTGGAGGAAGGCACATAAACAAGCAAGGCAGAAGAGAAGAAGTTCTGTTAGGTATGTCATCCATGATGTCAGCATATTCTTAAATCAACAACTGCTAACTTACTGTCCACTCTGAATTCAGAATAACTTGAAAAAAGAGAGTATCATGCTTTAGAGATGACGACCTTACTGTTGACAGGAAGCCTGGTGGCAGTAGGTTTTAAAAATATCTCAACATCAATTTGCTCGTAAGAGTGAAAACTAAAACACTTGCAGAGAATTGCTGTCTATCTTACAGGTAAACTGTACTCCAGTAACTTTCTCACTAAATTAAATCAGTTTTATACTTCTTTGGGCAACAGTTCGCACTACATCTACAAATTACCTAAGCAACAGAGTTTCAAAAACCTTACTAGCACCTACTCCTATATTTGCTTTTGGCAGAAAAAAGTTTTTGACTTATTTTTATATTCAATTAATCCATAGTCACATTCTTCATAAAAAGACTTCTGGAAAAACTCAACTTGCTGGAAACAGTAACTGTAATTACTGTCCCTCTTGAAGTCAGCCAAAATTAAATTGCAAAGTAGAGTTTCTGGCATTCCAGCTATAACTTAATAGTACGAAGAAAAGCAAGTCTACAAGTAAAAGAAGAAACCAAGCCCAGCATTTGTGAGAACCCAGAAAATGAGATACAAGTGGTGAGTTTATAAGGGAAAACTGAGAATGGACCCTGAAGATTCTCCTTCTAGATTTGTACTGCATAACAAAAAGGGTAAAACTTCTGCTTTGCTCATCTTTGCAGTATCAAACTTCTGTCAAAAAAGCAAAATTACTATAAAGGAGAAATACGACTTTATGCAATTTCATAGTAAAGAACAAATCATAAACTGTAACTGTATGGCATTTTATCTCCTTACATAACATTATTCTCTTTTCTCTGCAGTTTTCAGGTTTGTTTTACTTACTGCTCTCTGCAATTATGAACAAAGTAAAACCAAAAATCGTGGTGTCTCTGTACTTCTCAGGAAAACAGAAAACACCACTGCAGGTGTCCCATTAGGAAACTTGTGTGAAATTACACATGCCACTTTCAATGAAACTGTCAAATCAAGATTCTTCTCACTTATTACAGGCTTTAAGGCAAGTACAAGGATCACATATTCCTCAACCATGCACAGATATACTATTAGTATGCCACATTAACTTCACTAGCATCGAGACAATTGGCTTATCATGGTGCAAAATTCATGAACATTTCATATTTGACTAATGCTTAAAAAATATAGAATTCATGGGCGATGTAGACATTCTGCAGTTTTTGCTTCTACTGAATTATTTGCATAAGAAAAAAAAAAAAAGGTTTCATAATGTGATA
>VXBC01001519.1:936958-970640 GCA_013399945.1 Ploceus nigricollis
GGCCGGCGGCCATCTTGAGTCCGGGCGGAGTCACGTGCGGGAAGGGGCGGCCGAGCGGAGCCCCCGCCCCTCCCCTCCCCGCCCCGCCGGGAGCCGGAATTCCCCGTGACAGCTGGCGTCAGAGGCGGAACGGGAACGGCGGTGGGAAGCTGGCTTCTCACAGTACAGCTCCCGAGGCGGCCGGATGCTGCGCAGGCAGGGACCGCCCCGGCCCTGCGCCTGCAGGCGTCAGGCGGCTCCTTGCACGCTGCAGGGAGCAGGAAAAGCTGACGTGTGGAGACCCTTGGAGACACGTCGGTATTGTTGGAAGTAATACCTCATTCGAAGCAGTTTCCTCTCCCTTCCTCCGTATAATGGAGAGCAAATCCATGGCCTGGCCTAAGTGCAGGTGAAAAAACGTCCGATCGCGTCGGGCAAAGGAATCGCTCTCTGGTGCACCAGCGCAAAAAGACGGCTGCTATTCCAAGTAACAGAACACATCGCATCTTCCTGTATCTGGCAGACACACTGGGACACTACAGTGCAGAGGGTGGACACTTAGATGAGAAAAGATGCATAGGTGTCAAGCTCGGAGGGAAGGGTCCATGGGTTTACTGTACTGGAAGGCAGCAGCAAGCAGAGAATGGCAGGAGCCAGTTCTCTTGGCATCTTTCTCAGAGACTTTTGAGGAGACAAGAGTGTGTGCTCAAGAAGCTTGCAGGTGGTGCTAAAGCAGGAACAATGAGTGCTGAAGGACGGAGCTGCCATTTAAATGGATGTTGACCGGTTGGGCGAATGACCTGACAGAAGTCTGTGAAATTCATCAAGGACAAATACAAGGAAATTTGACAAGTCCTGCACTTGGGAAGGAAGAGGCTTCTACAACAGTACCAGGTGGCGACTGATGGGCTGTGGAGCAGCTTTATATGAAAGGATGTGGGGTCTCGTTGGACAGCACGTTGGACAGCAGTGTGTCCTGGCAGCGAAGGCAGCCAAGGGCATCCCAGGTCATACCACTGGAAGCATAGCCAGTAGGCTAAAGAAAGAGATTATTTATTTCTGCTCAGCTACTTGTGGAATAGTGTATCCAGTTTGGAGTCCCAAAATGCAAGGAAAATCTCAACAAACTAAAACAAGTTCAGTGGAAGCCACAAAGTGCTCCAGGGGAAGGTGCAGCACTTGCCCTGTGAGCAGAATCTGAGGTAACCACCCGGGATTAGCTTGAAGAAGAGACAGCTTAAAATACTTCAGCATATAGAACACAGCCTAGCATATACATTACCAGCAAAAACCCCAAAGATTAAATAATACACTGTATAAGCAATTCTGCACCTTGGAAGAGGATTAAAAATATAATGAAACATACATAATTGATGTTAGTTGCATTCAAAATGATACTGATGAGGCCAATGTGTGGATTTACATTCCTAGAACAGGGTAGCACTCATGAAGGATTCATGTGCACCCCACACTAATGCAGCTAAATTGCCACTTGGCAGTCCTAGGGTAAACAGTGCAAGAAAGAATGTGCTAACACGTAGCAGCAGCAGGCAAAATAAATACAGAACCAGCATAGCCAGGATCTGGTTAACAGTTCAACATGAGGAAATGCAAAGTCCTGCACCCGGGGAGCAGCAGCCCCAGGTGCCTGTACATGCAGGGGGCTGTCCCAGCAGCTTTGTGGGAAGGACCTGCGGGTCCTGGTGGGCGCCAAGTTGAACACGAGCCAGCAACACACCCTTGATGCAGAGAAGGATAACAGTATCCAGGGCTGCATGTTGCCAGCAGATTGAGGGGGTTGATTCTGCTCCTCTCCTCAGCACTGGTGAGGCTGAACCTGCTAAGCTCCCCAGTAGAAGGGAGATACAAAACTACTGGAGAGAGTTCAACAGAGGGTGGCTAAGGTATTAGAGGATTGGGGCACCTCTCCTGTGAAGAGGGGCTGGAGGAGATGGGACTGTTCTGGCTGGAGAAGAGAAGGCTTAGAAGAGGATCTTATTGATGTATATAAATACCTGAAGGGAAGATATAAAGAGGATGAAGCCAGGGGTTAAACCACAAGAGTCTTTTCTGCAGTTATCCAACACTAACTCCACTTTAAAAGCTCCATAAGTCAGTTTTAACCTCAACTTATAGGCTGTTTCACTTTTTAATTAATTCTGTAGCAAAATAGTAGCATTTTCATTTCCAGTATGCAGTAAAAATTTTTATGCTAGATACCTAAAACTTATCAGAAGTATAAAGTTTTAGTAACATAAACCCTCAGATTTGCTACATCTCTTTATATTTGTAGAGCGGGTCCTCTTGATGTTACCATTTTGGTAGGATTAAGGTTCAGCCAACAGTTTTCATCTAATGAAAACCCCTGCCATTCTGGCCTGCTGCTAGAGCAAAGAACTTATAACTGGCTGGAGGGAAATAATCAACTGCTTTGTTTCATTTTGAAGATCTGATGATAGGATGGAGGAAAAGAAAGGAAATAGACTGCTACGTGCTATAAACAAGAAGAAAAATTCCTAATACCAGCAGAACTAGGCTGTGGGCAGAGCTCAGCAGGATGGAGACTATGCAGCTGGTGGTTATCATGCCCAGGCTTCACCAACTTGACCCACACAGCTGTAGGACATACTTTGATTTTGTGAGGAAGCATTGATGTAAGGGACCAGCTCTGAGCCCTCAAAGCATGATGGAACTTGCTGTGGCTTTTCTGTACTGAAGTGTTGGGCATCTGAAGAGCTCTGTCAGTAAGACTGGGAAGGATATGAGAAAGCCGTGGACTGTTGTGAGTGCTCCAAATTATGAGGCTGCAATGAGCCTATTGGAAGAAATCAGATCACCTCCTTTCTCAGGGTGTGCACACACCCTTGAATGAAAAGCAATTCCCTGGGGAAATTTCTGGGCAATCCCTTCTTTCCTAAGGCAATTAGTTTTCCTGATGGAGGGCAATGATCTGTGCACTGTAGGAGGACAAGGGGATGCTGTGAGGAAACACCACTTGGAAGAAGGTGATCAGAGGCTGGAAACTGAGCTGGCTGCTACCTCCCACATTGGCTTGCTTTCATCTTTCAGTGTTTATTTCCCAGGCATGCCGCCAGCCTGGGGTGTGTGCTGCCAACAATGCAGCGCTGCAGGGCATGCTGTGCACAGTGCCCTCAGTCTGCCACTCCTGGGTGACACTGCCCACTTTCTGTGCTATGGGCCACCGTGGCTGCTTCACCAGCCCTGAGCTGCCACATTAACCATGTTTCCTTAGCCCATATCTGCTGGATCATTGCTCCATGTGTCCCTGGCTGATCCTGCTTCTGTGCTGCAAATTGTCTGACCCTGGCAACCTCTGCAGCTCTGGCCCCAAGCACTCTCTCCCACTCCCTTGTCCAGAGTTTATCCTCTCTGCAGCCCAGAGCAATTCTGAGAAAGCAAATGCAGGCATAAACCTTAAATAAGACTTTTTCATTCCAGATGGAACTTAAAATTTTGATGAAGTTAGTCAATGTACATGTTCTCCCCTCACTCCTAACAGCACCAGCCACGTACCAAACCTTAGTGTCAGGGGTTTTAAAACTGAATTGGAGTTCAGCAAGGCAAAAGAGCACTTTTCAATTCTAGGTGATGTGGCAAGCAGCCTTCTCTGCAGACTCAGCATCTGTGCCCAGGAATCTGTGTGTCTGTGGAACTGAGGTGCAGCTACAATGGTAGGAATTTCCTGTGCTAGGGTGCTTTTTCTAGGCCATGGTGACACACAGCCAGAGGGTTGCCCATGGGAATCAGAGCAGTCATTAGAAGTGTGAATACTCGTTGCTGCCTTCTTACTTCCAGTCTTTTTCCATTCAGAATGAGATGAACACTACTCTCTCCTTCAGCCAGGCAGAGAAGACTAATTAGTGATGGAAAGCCTAATATAATAGCAAGGAAAGAGAGCAGGAGTAAAACAGTAAGCACTTTCATTATCCTGCTGAGGAAATCTTGGTGTCTGTGGATAAATCCTGTCAGCAAAGGATACCTTGAAGCAAAAGTCTGATGAACATGTACTAGATAAACCACAAGATTTGGCCACAGGGACTTGCAATAGGGACAGAGACCTCTGCAAAGCAGAAGTGGACAGTCCTGGGAAAGGTAGAGCAAATGCAGGGTCTTGCCTGGGCTAATCTAACAAAAATAATCCCAGCATGGCACAGCTTCAGGATTAAGAATGGAGGAACCCTCGTCAGCAGGCCAGCCAGCTCCTGCTGGGCACCTTCACCTACCAAGTGCTGCTCTGCTTTGCCTTCGCTGACCTCTGGCAGCTTTGCTTGCATGTAAAATCAGTCACAGCATAGTGATCTGTTTGTTCCCAAGCAGACTCATGTTAATTTTACAGGACCAGAAGTTCTATCTTAACTAAATAAATAGAAGGCAAGGTTGCACTTAATGCAAGAACTTCAGGTATCAGAAGAAAAATATATTTTTGAAATGTTGACCTGAACATCCAGCACGCCTGCCCTTGCCAGGGACTGCCCTTCAAAGAAAAAGCAAGGCTGGTAAAGTGACTGGACCGAGCTGGATGATATAGGTCCAAGTATTTTTCATCTGGGCTAACTGAACATGACGAGAAATAGAGAAGCATGAAATCAGGATACCCCAGTGTAATCACTTTGGTGGAGGAAGAGCTCAGAAAGGGCTGGTTACTTGCTTTCCAGTCCTTTGCTTTCCTCTGCCTCTTCCACTGCAGCTGAGCTGGGGAAAAGACCTAGAAGCCTTTCTGATTTTTTTGGAAGCTGAGTCATTTGGGTGGATGAAATAGGAACATCTATGATGCTCCTTTCTCCATTGTTCTGTACTTTGAATAAGCATCAACATCAAGGCTGAAACATCAACTTTCTGATTTGTTTGCAGTTCCCCATTTTGCATAGGTGTTAATAGTGACTCCTCCTGCCAGAAAAAGGACAGCCAGGCTCCAGGACAGCTTCAGGCAGGCACAACACATGCAGTCACATTCAAAAGTACTCTGACATGTCCAAGCACCACCCAAGACCGTAGTATGCATTCTTCATCTTTCTTTTACTCAGTAATACAAAGCAACTGCTAGAACCGGTCCCTACCCTCTTTTGCTTGTTTGTTTGTTCATTAAGTAACTTCCAATCATCCCAAGAGTTGAGAAGTCTGTTCTTGCAGGTGCAAGGAAGGTATAATTTTAAAATATTTTCCTTTGAAATGGATTTATTTGTGATTTAATCTAGTGCTCTGTTACTAATTCATGAATTGGCATACTTTTGTCATCAGTAAACAGTATCTACCATGGTCTTAAAATGACGGGGTCTGAACGTTTTGAGAGGGAGCTCAACCATTTGCAGAAAATCAGTGCTTAGCATTTTCTGAAAACCAGGTCCATCTTCAAGGTATTTCAAACTGAATACATAAAAGCAGAGAAACCTCAAATCATTAGTTACTTTTGAAAATTTTAGCCAGGGAACATTTTTTTAGTGCTGGTCGTGGAATCATTATCGCTGCACAGAATGTAATAACAAAGCAGAGCTCCCCAATGGATGAAAGCAAACCACTTCTAGCTTTTCTTTTTTTTTTTTTTTTTTACAGCAATAATAAAACTTATTATTATGAACTTCCAGCCATGAATGTTCTCCAAAGCAATTTGATATTAAACTCCAAATCATCTGACTGGATGAGTTTTTACAGATTGTTACGGCAGAGCAAGCCAGGAATGTTATTAGAGTGCTTGAGGCATAGTGCTGTTTCATGGAAAATGAGGAACAATTAAAAATTTAAAGAGTCCCAAAATTCCTTTTCTCAAAGGGGATTTGTGGTACTGCTGAGATTAGAGCCATTCCTATTCAAGCAGCTGTATTGCCGAGGAGACCTTCGTTTGTGCCTCTTTAGTCTGAAGGATCTGGTTTATTTCACCAGGGCAGAATACTAATGTGAGCTGGTAGTTCTGTTCTCTGCACTTGTTTCGTTTTCCTTCCTTTCTTCAGCAGCAATGCATTTGCACAATTTTTCAGGCTACAGCAACAGTAGGAAGAGTTTAGGTTGAAGCCTAATTACACCACCCAGATGCATGCCAGGCTTGTATTTTCAGTGCTTTGTCCCTCTGACTGTCCACTGTACTGCAGGATTGGCAGACCATGCCTTCCATGATTCAACAGGGAAGACTGGTTTTCAGCACTTATAAGAGCACTTTTAATCTGCAGAAATCACCATTAATTAGAGAGAGATGAAGCAAAATTGCGTGTGGCACCTGACACCAGCATCAACAGGGTTGTGTTACACCGACCAAGGTTTTTTACCGAACAACCTACAGAATTGCTTTAAAAAATCTCTTTGTTCTCCAGGTCACTTGATTGTCAGCATAATTTGAGTATAAATCAAAGCAGCTGGACCGTCCCCAAGAATATCTGTGCAGGCTGTATTCTTCTGAGGCAATGCCTACCATAAGGTAGTTTGGGAGACATTCTAGTTGGTGGCTTCACTCCACTTGGAGATTTCCACACTTGAAGTAAAGAACTTGTTTTGAACTTGTTGTGTGTTTTCAAAGCACTGAAGATCAGCAATATAGGATTTAGATATTTTACTTCCATAAAAATCTGATGATAATCAGGAATGGTTGGTGTTAGTGGCTACTAATGTGATTTCTGAAGGCAGCTAAACACTCCCAAGCACCTCAACAAGGCCAGCAGCACTATGGTGATCCCCAGGTAGCCCAGGCTGTCTGAGGAGGAGTGAAACGGGCTAGGTTGGAAAGGAAGAGGGACAAAATTCAGGACGATAGACAAATTGAAGAAGTCGGGAAAGTTTTAGATGTGACTATTAAACCTAGAAGGGAATTAGATTGTCTTAAATGTGCTATATTTTGAAAATATTTTATGATTGTTTGACTTATTTTTTAAACGAGGGGAAACTTTTATCACATGTTCAGCTAACTAAAGAGTAGCTAATAACCTTCTAAAGTAGTTTTTTAATCTTTGTCTCCTAGGTTAGAACAGAATATATTTATTAGCCTACCTACCTTGCCATTGGCACTAAGAGAGCATAGGTTTAGTTTAGGCGAGTTACCTGGTGATAGAGCCAGGTAAGACAACTCCTGGATGTCCTGCCTCACACACTCACACACAAACAGACCCAGAGTGGTTTGACAATGTCATTAGCAATCTTCCCAAGCCTGCACAGCTAGGCAGTGATATACCTCCACTGGAGCTGGCCTTGCTCTTTCACTTCCGTGTCACCCTGTTCTGGTGGGGTGTTTTGGAAAATAGTGAGCTTTGGGGCACTGTTGTTGTTTCCCACAGGCATACCACATTGTTTGGGATCTTTTCCAGATGCTGTTTTGGACTTCAAATGGGTTCTTGGGATTGACTTTAGTTAAGTCACCCAGGTTGCAAAATGGGAACAACTAACTGCATGTCTCATCAGACCTTCACCAAGTAATTCTGAGAGTGCCACAACTCATTGCCAGCTACACAGACCATTCTTGCATCTAGGATGGAGTCTGCAATGTCTGTCAGGACCAACATGGACTCCAGAAACAGAGTCACAAACATGTCTAAGAAAGCAAGCAGCAAGTTATGGTTGTTTTCAAGCCTCTTCTGAGGTGAGAGGAGGCCTCAGGGAAACATCTCAAAGTGTGAAACCATGACCAGATTAAAGGAGATTTAAAGCACAGATTAAAAGGAGCCCTTATTAGAGAACACATTAGAAGAAGTAGGACAACCAGAACATTTTCTCAGGATGTGCTCAGAACAGGAATCATTTCAAAGAGCAGTGGCTCATGACTGAAAGAGACAGTTTAAAGTGTTTTTGGAGATCATATGTCTCTCATCTTTACCACAGGTTTAGCCTTGCACAGGCAGACAGTCCAATTCCAGCACAAGGGGCGTCTCATTTATTACTAAATGATGCTATTTAAATGTTTGCAGTTTGAAGCAAGGGTGCAATGCTAGATTTTTATGCTCTTAACCCTCTTCAGCATTTTTGGGATGAAAGCCCATTGAGTTAACCTCCACACAGTGGCTGGGTGAGAGCACAGTTTATGGACAAATAGTACTGGTTCCAGTGCTTATTTACCTAAGTGATTGTATTGTCTCCAGTCAGGCTATTTCCATTGATAAAGACCATTCTTGTTGTAAAGGAATGTACTGGTAGATTTTTTTTTTTTTTTTTTGGTTTTGACTGACAAGTAAATGGACTTGTAGCTGGCAATATCCCTAAAGTATATGTAGCTGTATGACCAGAACAAGATTTTTCTTGAAGAAACTCAAACATTCATATTGAACTTGCCTTAAAATTTAAATGTCAGAGTTTCCTATCTTTGAAATATCTAACTCCCACTGATTCCAGTGAAATAGATAATAATTACCCTCGAGGATTTGTTGAGATAACAAGCTATATTGACTCTTATAAGAACAAAATATGCATTAAGCTTTGATGTTATTAGCTATCACCTGTGAGAAACATTAAAGAAATTGGCAACAGCCAGCATTTAACTTTGGGTGACAGGAAATGTAAGCTATGAGGTTAGTCCCAAAATCCAGGTGATTTTGGTCAAGGAAGTTAAGTTTTCACTTTTAAGCATAAACCACTGTAATTATAAACAGGCAGTTTGTACCTGCAGACAGACAATGAACTGTCTGATTGCCCAAACGACACTTAACACTTCTGGTGTGCTTTTGAGTGAGATGCTTTTTGATATGCTGAATCTGGATACGCTTACCTTGGATTCAGTTGAACATAACAGATTTTCAGGTACTTTGTGGTCTCACATTGTGAAATTAAAACATTCAGGTAGCTTTCCACTCTTCATCATCTCTATTATATCACTTATCAACCAACTGAAGGCTCTATATTTTAATCCTTGGAAAGACTGCTACACCTCATATTCATCAGAATCTCCCTAGGCCACACAAGTAAAATTTGGACAGTAAATCTGAGCTTCCCATTCAGAGCTGGACCTGAGTCCATCATTCCCTGGGCTTGGCCTCTGCTTTTTGAGTGAAAATTACTGTAGTGCCATCTAGTGCTACTCTGCTGATCCTTGTATTTGCTGTATAGTTTCCAAGGACATTGCTCTGGATTCAATCCTTCTACCTCTGAACACTCTGAAACCTTGAAAATGCAATTACCTTGCTTGGCAATATTCCCTGTTTTTTCTCAGGCAAGTCATCATATAGATTATATACATTTCTATAACAGACTTTGCAGCAATGCATTAAAATTAGTTTTGAGCAGTGTGACAGTATGGAGTGGAGAAGGAGCTGGAGATTATCTTGCAAAGAGCATGTGTTCCCATATCTTAAAATGTGCAACTTTTAAAAATAGGAATGCAGAAATTGCTTTGGAAAGTATGCCTATAGAAGGGAAGGAGTCCTTGTTTCAAGGATGATTTTGAAGCATCAAGCCCAGCCCAGCTAATGAAGAAACTATTCTTTTCCCTGTATATGTGGGATGTTATATCTGTTGTAAAACTCACAGGGATTGTCACAGAAGAAGACTTCCAAGACATTCTGGGCAATTCTGTTCACTAAAATGTACCTGGTTCACGTAGCAATTCTCCTTATTAACCCATCCAGGTCTCCTACATTCCCAGGCTGGGAGGACTAGAGGATTTTGGTATGGATATGGGACAGCTGCCCTAACTGTAGTTGAAAACCAATTACCCAAAAGGCAGCATTCTGGCTGTCTGCAGCCTGAAGCAGTGTGCCTTAAGACACCTAATGGCATATTTTAGAACTGTTTTTAAAGTATTCATACAAAGACAGTCCTAGTGAGAAACCAATTGGAAGCAAGCACCTGGGGGCTTGTGAAGATCCTGCTGGGTTCCTGTCTACATCTGCAGAAGTTTTTGAATCTGACCTCAGGACACCTTGAGGTCAAGTAAACCTGCTTTGCTAAAAGTGACTGATTTTGTGAGCTGTGGTACAATGTGACCTGTGGCCTGTGTGATTAAAAAAAAGTAGCTGCTGTTGCCAGATGTTCCACCTGTCTTCCCAGACCTCTTATTTGAAGTGCTGGCAGCAGCTACCCACCAGCAGTCTAGCACCCAGTGGGCCAAATTACTATTTCTGTTTTCTTGAAGAGCTATAATGTTTGTGCATTTATCTGAAGTAGTTTGAGGCCATGCCCACGACAGCAGCTGGGGGTTAAATAATTTCAGGTATGTAACAGGTTCTACTTAGATCAGTAAACTCTATTCTATGATTTCTTTAATCTCACAATCATTATATGGTTCAAGAACTATATTTGGCTTGCTCTTGAAAAGTCCTACTGACACTCCCAGCGTTCGCCTTTTCATCACACCTTCAATATGGATCTAAAATTAGACTCTGTTCCTGAAATGAACATATTGCTCTTCAATATACAAGCTGCAAATTGAACAACAAACTCTTGTCTCAGCATGGAATTAACTTGCGGTAAGATAGGAACTTTTAGGTTTTGCCACATCTAGGATATTAAAGTAAATAATAGAAATTATTTTCCATGCTGTCAGCTTGAAACTTACAGCAATTTACTGGCTCACAGAGCAAACTTAGCCTGATAGAGGAACTATAGGTAAGGTACTAAAATAGGTAAGAGAGGGAAGCTTATAAAACTCTAAATGAATATTTACAAGAATTTAACCCACAAACAAATCTAGAAGCATTATCACTTTTTTAAAAACTTAGGAAAAGGCACAAACTTCCACATATTTCATATAAATGTCTAGACCTTATTTTGTTTGAGTGAATTCATGTCTATTTAATAAGCAGAATGGTGCCAACAATTTTATAGAGAGCTTCACATGTTTTTTTTTCCTCTGGAATGTTTCCAAGCAAGTCACACTCTTAAAAAAAAAATATTTGGCCCTCATCCTGTGAAGCCTTGTGTATGTGTCAAGTTTTACATGCTGTGAAGAGCCTCATTGATTTAAATAGAGTTAGTCACTAAGTAAAATGTTAAGCCTCTGCACAAATTTCACCAGGTTCAGAACTTTTGTTTGAAAAATATTTATGTGTTCTCAAGCTTCCTTTTGGAAGAGCCCCTACTGTCCATTGCTCCATTTTTGTGTATCCAACACTTTCTATAGCTGTTCTAGTATTACTCCAGCCTGAATTTCCTGGAGCATTTCACAAGATCTTGCGAGCTATGGAAGAGGAAACTGCAAGTAGGAAACTTACCCGGTCTATACTTTTCATGGATCAAGAGTGCAATACATGATCCTTTGAACACTATTAATATATTTCTATGAGTTAGTGACAGATAGAATTTGATCCAAAAAATTGCCTAAAATCCACTCAGCAGGATGCCCCCCACTCCCCACCATGAATGCCAATTACTTTCATTTTTAAAAAAAGTTTCTAGTGCTGTTCCTGAAAAAAATTCAAATGTGACTTAAGAATGGCACAGTATAGTACCATCTTCCTGAGTTCACAGGTTATTCCAGAGTCTCTGCTGCTGCCCAACACCTTCTCAAATTGCAAAGGGGTAAAAAACCTTGTGTGAGAAAACACTTTTCAGATTTTGCCATGTAAGTCCCACAGAATGACAGCAAACCTAACATCTTCCTGAAGTCTTTGAGGTGACAGTATAAGCTATTTCAGAGATGTTCACTGTCTATCTTGGACCATGCTCAAGTTAGAAAACTGAAAGCAGTGATTTATAATTACCATCTGACTGCCATCCATTTGGAACATATCACAGGAACTGTGGGAAAGACTAATACAGTTTAATTTAGGGACATTCTTACTGACTTTTACTTTCCATTCTATGTTAGCTCTGATAAGAGTTTCAATTTTAAGACTGTGCTAAATATGTCTTAGCAGTAAAATATGCCAAGAGTGAGAATGAGGTATCTAAATTTTACCCTTTTTTAAAGGTCAGGATTACACTCCCATTCTATCTAGAAAACATTTCACACATTTTGTGAGCACAGTGTATTAAACAAAATTGAGCTGATTGACAGTGGCACAGCAAAAGACAGTACACAACTGTCTCATTAATTTAAAATGTCAGATAGATGTTCTGCTCTGGTATATTTCAAACAGGGCAAGAGATTTAGATATCAGGTGTAAATCACTTTTCCACTTACTCCACAAGCAGTAAGTATACCTTAAGAAACAATATAGAAACAGAAGGCTTTAAGTACAAGTACTTCCTTTCCCTAGGAGTCGTACAGGGGAGCCAACACATGTGACTTCTGAAGATTCAGTTGACATCTGGCCTCACATTTTTCCCACATATCACGTGGTATTTGTCATATAAAGTTCTCCTCTCTGATACTGTTCTGACTGCTAAACCTTTAACCTTGATTTCTGTCTGAAGGACTTTTTCTTGTATGCTTTCTTTTGCATGGTTTGTTTTGTTGGTGGGTTGGTTGGTGGTTTGTTTTGTTTTGGTTTTGTTTTTAGGGGTTTTTTTTTTTTATTACCCTTTGCTGCTTTTACCTGTGGGACAGAACTGGTCTAATTTGTCCTTTCTTTCATGGATGATCCTGAACATGGTACCAAGCAACAACAAAGTAGGGAACCAACCACTGCTCCAATACAAGTCCTTTCCAGAGACCTGTGTGAATAAATTACCTCTCCACTCAACCTGATGCAGGAAGATAACTAACCATCTACTGCTATATTAAGCATGTATTTCATAAATAGGAGTCACATAATGGGTGCGTGCACATGAGCATGAAGAGAGAGGTCAAAACACTGTTCTAGAAGATATTGCTGTTGGGTGTTAGAGGTTGATGCAGCAAGACATAGAGTTTACGAAGGCGAAGAAAGGAATGAGCAACAGTGTACGAAAAGAGCTGGGGGGAGGAGGGTGTGAGTAAAAACCAGGATGCACAGGAAGAGTGAAAAGTGGGTGAATGAACTAAAAGAGAAGCAGCAAACAACAGCAATGGGCCGGCAAATGGAGGCTGATGCAGAAATAGCAGAAGCCAAATTTTGGAGTTCAGGATTGTGGGTTGTTTCCAGAAGAACAAGGCCCCTCCCAGCTGTTGCTGTGCATCTCTAGACAATGAGAGAAAATAAAACATTTCAGGCCTATGGCTTTTACTCCCTGATGGATGCTTTGAGGAAGAATAAGATTTTAAAATGCTGAGAAAGAAACAGCAAGGAAAGGTGAGATAGGAGTCAGGCCTCAATATGACTTGTGATTTTATTTCAGGCTGCTTGCCAACACGTTTTATTTATTTTTCTGTTAACTATTGGATAATATAAAAACGTGCCCTGTCGAAGGTGATCAGAAGCCTTTCAGTCCTTAGCAGGGAAAAGGTTCTGCCACACCCCAGGTTAAGCATTTAATATGGTCAAGGGCTGTCTGTGAGTGCAGTGCAGAATTCAGCTGGAGCTGTGTAGGGTGGAGGTGGTCTCTGATAAAGATACCAGATAAAAGTGAGAGCAAACTGGAAACTGAGCTGCAAAGAAGCCTGTAAATGTCAATGTCATCTGTAGCCTAACATCACACTGAAATAAAATATATTTATAATTTACTCTTCCAGCCTTAAGAAAGATTCAGATACCTTGATGCCCTTAAGTATGGCAGGTCAGTGCCTGGGATCCTTTTCCCAGGTGTGCTGCTCTCCCAGTGGGAGGGTGCTGCCGTGTCCACTCAATGTCCAGCACGACCAGCCCGACTAGCTCCGACATGGCAGGCAGCGGGGGACACTCTCCTGTGTTCCAGCGGAATCCGGAGAGCGGCTAGGGCTGTTAACCCTGACCGGTGGAGCAACGGGCAACGACCGCAGAAGAATGAGAAGGCTGACTCTCAACTGCGGCTAAATCCAAGGATTTTATTGAGTGCTCAAGGGAGCTCTGAACCTCAGGGGAGCAAACAGGAGAGAGCCCTGAGAAGGGCTGTGCAACAACTTTTCAGCGGAGGAGGGGACAGGGGAAGGGATCACCCCACGACCAATGGGGGAATTTGGGAGAAGTGGAAACCGGAAAGATGGATAGGTACAGCAACATATTAGAAAGGGTCAAGGGAGGGACCTCAGGCCCTTGCCCAATCACTTGATGCCTCTCTTGGAAGTTTCCAGAATGGTGGGTTGGAAATTCAAGTGACGAACAGGTACCTGGGTGGGGATAGAGGAATGACTCAGCGTTATGCTGAGTAGATGGGTGGAGAGGGAGGAGGACTGACATGAGGCAATACCATTAGGGAGAGGGGCTATAGGGATAGACCATTACAGAACTGGAAAACATTAAACATACATAAAACACAATACAACAGGAGGGAGGCTGTCTGATCTGCACTGAGACCCTGACTTGTAGCTGTGATGGTAGCAGGGAGTCCATTTCAAACTGTCTCACCCCAGGTATCTTCTTTATTCTTTAATTCAGCACCTTTAAGAGTGAAGACAAAATTGGTGAATGCGCACTGGATCCTGTCACTGAACTTCAGGGATTAGGGCTCAGGTGTAAAGGTGCTGCAGCATCCATCTCCCTGAGGCATGGGGTCCTCCATCAGCCTCCACTGCTAGAGCAGGAGACTTCCAGAGCCAGTACTGCAAAGCCAGCCTATGGAGCAAAGGAGGGATGGAGAGAATTATTTCACCCCTACTCTGTTCTCTGTTGTAAAGTAATACTGCATGGGCAAGTAGTTTTCATAACTCACTGCAGATTATCTGGTATTTAATAGGAGTTGCTGGTTTTACTTTCAAAAGAATTGACATGTTGCAGGATTGTCAGCTCTGGATCCAATCTATTGCAAAGATATCCCATTTCACATTGCTGACTAACACACCCGTCTCTCAGTGGCACTGTTTTGTATCCCTTCTGTTTAACAGTCAGATTGATTTTCATTCTTTATTACCATTTCTTTAGTTTTACACAATTCACTGCTGTAAATCCAAATAATCTCCATCTGGAATATCACTTTGGCTCTTTTTTTCATATTACTGGGAACTCAGTTTTGTCAGTGTTTCAGTTTAACTCTGCCTTCTTTTTTTTTTTTTTTCCAGATTTTGTTAGTGAGCTGCTGGAAGGTTGTTAGCTGAGTTTCTTGGTGGATTGCATTAGCTTCTCATTCTGATTTAAAGGTACCAAATGCTAAAAGTTAACAAATTATGTTACAGCAGAGATAATTTTTTCAAAAAACAGGAATAATGCTTGTAATGGGTTCCTTTTTTTTCCTCCCAATACTTGCTGTATATTTGTGGTGTACCGTGTCAAGATAGCAAGTTTAGGTATGAACTTTCACAACTATGCAGTTGTTTTCTGAAATGTCTGTAACTCCTTCATGGTCGTGGAATGCCTTTCACCCTGCTCCAGTATTTATGCAGCTTCGTGTCTCAATAAGTTTAAATATTATTTTTATTTAATAGCAATAATGTGGATTTCTATATAACTTCACTTGTCTTTCCATAAGATCGTTTTCTTTCTATTATTCTTTTCCCTTACAAATGTAAGCGGTATCTTAGAACAGACTTGCCTCTTTATCAAGTGTTCGGTTAAAATCATCTAAAGGCTCCTCTTTATGATTTCTGCACATGCAGAGCAGAAAGCAATGAACTGATTCAGGACCAGGTTCTTTTGTCCTCTTTTTCACAGTAGATCCAGAGATCTCTGCTGACTGTTCTGGAGTTGTGGTGCCTTAGTTCACATAAGAACAGAATTTTTGCTTTACTGTGTAGCCAGCAGCATAGTTCTCATATTGTCAGGAGGATGTTAATTTCCATTAGTGTTTAAACCTTGCTTTCAGAATGGTTACAAAGTTATCAGATCTTTTTAAAGTCTGGTCTGAATTTACATTGATAAATTCAGGTGTTTCACAAAGTACTCCAGAAATCCATTACACCATAAAATAAAGACAATTGATTTTTTTAAATTTTCCCTTCAAATTTGAATGAATTTGAAATCTCTTTGACTGTCTTGGCCATCCTTTCCCACAGTATAGAATTAGGGTGCTATTGAAGCAAGTTGATACCTACTGGTGCAACAATCAAACTCTCTCTAATATAAGGGATTAGCTGTAGATGTCTCTTAAACTTTTTTCCCTTTCCTTGGACCTAAAATTTAGCAGATTCATAATCTGCTCAGGGGGCTTTCTGTAATATGGCTGAAATGCCTTTTACTGAGCCAAGAAAAGGACACAGAAATTATTCTTCTTACTTTCTATTCATTTAGCACTGCTGTGTGATTTGAGATTCTCTGACAGAAAAAAATACTTGGTTTTCTGACATGAATTCTCTGATCTGAAGTAAATATTGCCAAAATTGAAAAGTTTGAAAAGGAGTTTTCATTCTTTTTGAATTTTTAATAGTCTACTCTTATCCAACTTTGTAGATTTCATTCTAGGCTTCTGCATGTAAGTTTAAAAAATCCTGTTCCAATAAATGGAGCTTCCCTTCACTAACAGGGACACTGAGAGAATAGTTCCCACCCACTCCACACAGGTAAACTCCCTTCTTTTTTGGGGTCAGAGCCCTTGGGTTTACCTTGAGGGTTTCAGGGAATCTGGAGAAGGCTGGCCTGTGGATCCCTTGGCATTTGCCATTTCAAAAGCCAGGCTGGGTATCTTTCTGCTGGAAGTGGTGGGCTTGATTAGTGAAATCCAGCTGCCTTTACCATGCCAGAATAAGACAAGATGATCAGTAATGACTCTTTCTGGCTGCAGGGCTTATGAATAAGTGAAGTGATTAAGAGACATACAGAAAAAGCCATGTTCTTGAGCAGTTCTCCTGCACAAGAGGAACTATAAATATGTTCATGTGCATGAAAAGCAGAGTTAGAGAGGCTTAAAGAACTTTCAAATTATTTCCCAAGATCTTCAAACTTTGCTTTCTATTTTTTAAGGTAAAGGTTTTCCATAGAATTCATCTATAATTTGAACACATCTGACACCATTTATTATTTTTATTTAGTAATTACTTTCTGCTTCTGACAGAGCAGTACTGGCACAGCACTGTAACGGCACTGACACTGGCTGCAGGATTCCCATGTGCCACTCATTCTGTCACAACACATTTTTCTACCTCTTGAACGTTTTTCAACTCTTGACTGTTCTCATCTACAGTGGAGAGACACTGAAAAAAAGTTGTGGGTTCTCCTATCATATGTTTGCTTCCTGGAAAGACTTATTCCCTTTGTTGAGATATTTATGAAAACTAATTAAATTTGGTTTTGAAAACCATATGAGGTGCATTATTTTAAAAGTTGCAATGATTTAAATAAAGTATCTTTTTATAGCTCCTAGGCTCTGAAGGAGCATAAGTTTTCCATAAAATAATGTTTTCTTTTTCAAAAAGAGTTGGTTTTACTCCACATGCCAAAAGCTAAGACATTTGAGAATGTGAAAATCTTTTTCTATTTTCATTGGAAAAGAATTCCCATTTCTGATGATATATTATCTTATAGCTTTGTAAGGTGATATTAGCCTCTATTGTTGCTAACATTTATTTCAGAGAAAAAGTCAGCGGGGAGGACTATGGGGCTTAGCAAGAGAGTAGAGACCATTGTAACTACATTAATCGTCCTGGCATTTCTAATATTTCTTCAAATAAATTCATCTTAGTGTTACAGATCCATTACAGTTAAATGCCAGTCAGCTTTACAGTGTTGTAATGTGGTTTTAGGATTTAGAATGACATCATATGAAATTGTTTCTCAGACCACTGTATTTTTTCAAAATAAAGCTCATTGTTAAGATAATTATTTACCTTGTCTTTCCTTAGAAATTTGCCTTTTTTTAATAATAATGCTGCCTCCACACTTTTCAGATAAGGGCCATGCATGGGGCTGGGCATCTCAGCTGCAGTCCCAGCCTTGTTTAAAGGTTAGTGGGAAAAAAAGACAGTTCTGGAATGAAGTGAAAACAATTAAATGGAAGGAATTAACTGAAGTGCAGTGAAATGAACAGAAACATAATGAAATTATACTCGTGGAAATCTCAAGATATCATTTGCTTTCATATAAATAAAGAATTTTCATAAAAGGTAATTAAATGAGAAATTAATAAATGAAATAAAAAGAGAGGAAAGGAAATAGAATGTAATTAAATTAAACTGAAAAAAAAGGAAAATTCTGAAATGAAAACAATTAAACACAATGGAATGGATGGAAGTTTAGTGAAACGACCCAAACCTTTATTATTATTATTATTATTATTATTATACTCATGAAAATCTCAAAATTTCGTGTATTTTTTAATGAAAATTCTTCATTTCATGAAAGGAAATGAGATNTTATTATTATTATTATACTCATGAAAATCTCAAAATTTCGTGTATTTTTTAATGAAAATTCTTCATTTCATGAAAGGAAATGAGATGAGAAAAGAAGGAATTAAGTGAAATGAAAATACAGAAGAGGAAATGGAATGGAATGGAATTGGAAAAAAAGGAAAATTCTTAGAAGTTATTTTTTTAAATGGAATGGAAGGAAGTGCAGTGTAATGGCCCTAACCTTAATGAAATGATACTCATGAAAATCTTGAGATTTCACTTCATGAAAGAAAATGAAATGAAGAATTTTAATTTCTTGAAAGGAAATGAAAGGAGAAATCAAGGAATGAAGTGTAATGAAAAGGCAGGAAGGGAAATGGAATGAAATTAAATGAAACTGAAAAAAGAAAATTCTTAGGAGAGGAATGGAATGGAATGGAATGGAATGGAATGGAATGGAATGGAATGGACTGAAATAAACCAAAACTTAGTGAAAGGATACTCATGGAAATCTCAAGATTTCATTTCCTTTCATGAAATGAAAATTCTTCATGAAACAAGAAATCAAGGAATGAAGTGAAATGAAAAGACAGGGAAGGAAATAGAATGAAATGATATTAAATTAAATTGAAAAAAAAGAAAATTCTGAAATGGCTTACAGGTGTTCTAAGCCCTTTTGCGTCAGCAGCTGGAGTCTGCTTAGTGTGTAAGAAGACAACTGATGCTTCTGATTAGGCAACTGAACCTCAGTGTTTCCACAGTGTGTGCTTCAGGAAGGAGTTTCTCTTTCCTTGAAATATTTATGGAATTTTCCAGAATCTGAACTATTATAGCTGGAAAGTTACTCCCAAACTTTGAATACATCCCTCTCGGTCCTAATTACTTGCCAGCTGTAATCTTGTTGAGTGGTCAACTTGAAATAAAGGACATAGAATGTAACATGCAGTTACAGTCAACCCTAGGTAATAATTCTGTATTATTTTTTTACACTCATGAACATTCAGGTTGCCTGTACAGTGCATATACCTATCCTAAAGTGTTAAATTCCCTGAATGCAAACACTAAGCAAACAATCTGGGGGGTATGAGGGGTGTGGGGAAAACTACAGACATCTGTGGTTGTGATAAAAAGAGTTAAGTACTTTGCTCTGTCTTCACTTTCCTGATGACAGGAGTGGAAAACAATTACCATTTTTCCAGTTGAATCCTAAGTTTATTGTCTTGGGAACATTCCTTACAGATGACAGAAAGAGAAGAAACTATCCTGCCAGATGTACTTCTCGCTATTCCATTATTTATCTCTCCTGCCACTTGGAAGTTTGTGTGTTTGGTTTATTAAATATTACAGCTTACTGTTTAAAATACCATACAGCAGGACTGCTAGAACTGCTATGTTACCCTCCTTTGTTCAGCTCTTATCTGACAAGGTCATTGTTTAATGAGTGTAGGCACATAAAACTTTCAAGACACAGTAAGGCAATAAACTATTCTCTTTTTCCTACCAGCTGTAAAATCTGCAGGATGACTGACAATTATAAACACCTCAGGAGGTGAGGTATGAAATCCTTTTTAATACTGAATTCTGATATATACCCTCTGTGTTGGAGGCATGGTCTCTCTAACAAAGAGCTGTGTTAAGCAAATAAATTGGAACGTATGAAATGTTCCATTCTTAAGGCTCCGTTGCATCTTCCTCTTGCTAATGTACACTCAACATTAGTAACTTCCTCCCCTGCCCCTCTCTTCTGTTTCTGCATCAGATAGAAAAAGCTAATTTTTGACTTTCAGATTTCTGGGCAACTGGTGAACTTCTTAAGCACTTTACAATAAAGTATAAACTCCTGCCCCTGTGCTTCCTACATGGCACACATAGTTCAGTGAGGAATGTATCTTTCACAGGGCCTTACATTCTGTATTGGTCTGTACTTTAAAAATACAGGTGATACAAACATTTAAATCGCTTAACTGCATTTGGTTCTTACTGTGTCTTTACTGAGACAAAGCAATACAGTGGTTTAACCCCATGCTGTGATCTGTGTATGGCACAAAACAGAGTATGAATGCACACTTCTGAATTAGCTCATATTACCTTTGTTCTGATGAGAGTGAGTGCAGTGATCTGGGACAGAAGTGAGAAATGGATGGACAAAGGCAGCACAGTCATTGTCCAAGACAGGTACTCACAGGTTCATAGGGGCACAAGGGGCTTCCTGCCATCACTGCAATTTGCACATCCAGAGGCAGGCAAGGCATGCCCACTCGAGGGGGGAAAAAAAGGGTAGACATATTGTTACATTGATGGGAAAGGTCATGTATAGCTGTCACTCCATCTGAGCAAAGTAAATACAGGTTTTCCTGAAGTTTAACAGCATCAACAACACTAGAGATCTATAGCTGGAAGGGATTTTCTGGTATCATTTACTCCATTCTCCATCATCAGCACAGAATAATGTCAATCATGCTATTCTTGACAGATGCTTATTTATTAACAGGTGCCAGTTAAGGTGATTCTGCAGTAATCACAAGCAGCATTCCCTCATGCTACTTCATTGCCCTTCTAACCTGACATTTTTTCTAATTGCTAATCCGAATCTGGTTGCAAACAGCAACAATTACAAGGTAATTATTTCTTAACTTAGTACTTGTAGTAGCACAAAGCCATTTGAATCAACTTCATGAAAACTTCATGAAAACTCAGCAGGTTCCTATAATTTCCCCTTTCTCAGTTTCCTCTTTTTTTTTCAGCCTAAATTCCTTCTATCCTTTCTCACAGCTCAGGGTTTTTGAACTGCCTGTCAGCTTTTCTCTCAGCTCTCTCTAGTTTTTCATTCTTTTAAAAACACAATGCCCAAAATGTGGTTTTCTCTTTCAGATGTGGAAGAAAAACACAGCGCCAAACAGACCCCAAAAATTACCTTCTTTGGCTTATGTGTGGTCCTGTTATTAAAACTTGCCAGAACATTGTTGATTTTGCAATCCTGCCACGTCAGTGACTCGCATTCAGCTTGTGACCCACGTAACCCAGGGGGCTTTGTTGCAGAGAGGGCTGTGGTGACTCCTGCTTAAGGGTCTTGAGCTGGCTCTGAGGGACAGATGAGAGTGGATCACGAGGTAGATCACATCATGTTGTGACAGCTGTGAGGGAAGAGGGCCTCAGGGCCTGTATCCACCAGCCACAGCCCAACTAGACACAGTTCAAGGATAATGCTGTCAAATAGTTTGCACAGGGACCTAGGTCTAATCAGTCCCAAAGAAAGGTTTGTTCCTGTCCCTGGTTTTATGAGTCGATCCTTGCATTCATCAGATCATTTAATACAATAAAAATGAACTGAAACAAAAGTAAATGGAGTCCCTGGGTACGGGGCAGTGAGGAACAGAGATGTCAAGCACGTGCAGGTCAATTGACATACTTACAGGTCACAGGTCTCAAGACTGTCATGCCTATTCCTTTCACCCTCCATGTGCTGAAGAAATACCAGAGGAGGGAATTCACACCACTAATGGTGTGCTTTTCTTCAGGGGGCTTCTTCTCACCTTGCTTCCACCTCCAAATTAGTAGAGGGTTCATCCCACCTAACATCTAAACTGGTGTCATGTGTAAGCCTCTTTTGGTTTCTTCTGTAGTCTGGGAAAAAAAGAACTACCTTTCAAGCCCTGGATTCACCCCATTACAAAATAAATGTCTTAGAGATGAGGTAGGAATCATCTCCTGAATGCGCTGCCTCTCTCCGTTGATCAGTGAGGAGTGACAAGGTCAGCCTTAGGGCAGCTGTCAAATTATCTGACAGCCATGTAAAGGCAATCACAATTATTTCGTTAATGATGGGCCAGACTCTCTAGTCAAGCTGATTACTTTTCCAGAAAAGCACTCATAATCTGTTCCATGCATAACAAAATTCACTATATGTATAAGAATCCATAGAATTTAGTTTAAATGCTAAATATCCTCTCTGTTTTTTGTCTTCCACACATCCTCTGCCTCTACCTCTAGTTACCTATAGCAGATTGTCTTTTCCCAGCCATTCCTGGCAATACCTCAATAACCAGCAGCTGGGTCACATTCATGGAGTCACAAGAACAAGACAAAGCTATCAGTTAAAAATGGTATCTCCTTTCCCCAGCTTTCATTGGCCTGGCATAAACTGACAAAGGGATGTAATTTTTTTTTTTTGCCTGCCCACATTTCTCACAGCACGTAGAAGGAAGTGCAATTTGCTGTCACAGCAATTTTTGCCTTTCACACTTGGCTAGCCACACTGTACATTTCACACAGATCTTTTCACTCAGCTGCTGCAAGTAATGGCCCCGAGGTACCAGAAATCAGACTGTGCTGTCTCAGTTTTGTTAGCAGCCATTGAATTCTATGCTAAAACAATACAGGCTTTACTGATCTTACTAAAGCAAATACTTTGATAACAAACTCATGAAATGCAAACTGTTGACAGAAAGGTTTTGCTGGCAGATTTTTGCAGAGTAGCACATGTACTAATACATACATTTATATGTATCTTTGGTTCTATTTCTGCCAAACTGCATGCAAAAACTGGAAGGTAAACATCAATCCTTAGAAAGAGGGATAATTAGCAGCTAAATGTGGAATGCAAAGGACTGCTGTTATGGTTGGGTCAGAAGCTGCAGAACAGCTCTGATCTAGAGCAGAAGCAGAATATAATTTTCTCCATCCAGGCTGTGCTTGAAGATTTATCTATCATACTTACCTCCATGAAGAGTACTGAGCATTTGCCACTAGTGGGCACACAGCGGTCCTTTTCTGACACTGACTTGATCTACAAGTTCCAGTGTAATGTCGTGGGAGAGACAAAGGACTGGAAATCACAAGCATAGAAAGTCTTTTCTGTATTCTGGTCTGCTATATTTGTATTTGGTAACTGGAAAAACTGGAAAAAGTTGTGTGAAATTAATTAGGTGATGGTTCAGAGCACCGTTAGCTTTTATTTTGGCTGAAAGCTCTTTGTAGTGATGTTCTGTACTCAGTGGTTGAGAGTTGGTCTGCATTTTCAAACACTAGATGGTGCCAAGCGTTCACATATAAAGAAAAGCAACGAAAATACTGGCAATACTGGTGTAGTTTGGTCGTTCTGTAGTTCTGAATTAGTTCAAAATCTATTCTTAGAATGTCTCATTACTAAGGAAGTGACGGGGAAAAAATTCTGTACAAGAGGATACTAACCCAAGTAACCCAAGTCACAGCTAAATTATTGTTGGAGTCCCCAGAGAGAACAGCAATTCAGACATGAAGTTGCAATACAGGGATGTTATCAGCATGGACCTGGTGTTTTCTCGGACAGAAAGTTTTATATTTGCTCATTCAATATTCTTACTGGTCTCACTATACAACCAAACTCTAGGGAATGAAAAACAAATTACCCCAACTTTAAATCAGAAATGCATAATATCCTCTGCATGCTGCTTTACAGCAATATTTGGGGAAAAATCTGTAACCATTTTTCAAGCCAGTATCATGCTTTCTTGAGGCAGTTTGTATAAAACTCTTACCTGTGAGACTGTGATACTTATAGTTTGCAGGAAGACTGTTATTAAATTAACAGCAAGAAAGGTCAAAAAGAAAAATAATATTTGATACTTCATTAGCATTTCTATTCTAATACACTATTGTTTCAAGTTATTGACACTGTTCAATTTTCCCAGTCCAGATTTTCCTATTTGTACTCAGTCAGAGTTCTGGGGAAGAGGAATGTCTGTCTGCCAAGGATATGCAAGAAGTGTGGAATTATCTGAGTCTTGGGGAAAGTGCCCAGTTCATGCTGTTATCTGTCAATACAGGTGCTTGATCCTGATCCTGCATTCAGAAGGATTCTCCTAAGGATCCTCTCATAGGTATCAATGTAACTGGACAGAGAGTCTATCTTGTCAGTGGAGAAAAGTATCATTTCTTAAAGCCTTCTGATGCAAATCTCCAGGAAGGATCCTTGGATCCACGCTTTATGAAAAATTGCTCCCTGGAAACCAGGCTGGGATGTCTCCACAATGCTGTCTCTGTGTGTTCTGTGGCAGCACTGTGTACAGAAAGAAAAGAAGCTCCTCCTAAACAACCGGCCCGCAGGACCACAGGTGCCTCTCACCAGTAGGCTGACCCAGTCCCCAGGACGCAGGAACAATGTGCTGCAGCCCAGCACAAAGCAGCCTGAGCAAACAGAAGGCACCTTGTCTCTGTTGTTTGTACATCCTGCATTTAGCAGAGCTATGCTGCCTCAACAAACTTGTGTACAGAAGCTGCGGTGGGCACAAACATTCCAAAGGGGAAACAACAGTGTATCTCTGCCTAATGGATGATGATGTTTGGAGATACAACAAAATCTAAGGAGCTGTGAAGAATGAAGACAGATCAATAATACAGAATTATCTGGGTGGCATGGTCAACTGGACACAGAAGACATTATCAAGCATAAAGTTTTACATCAAGGATGAAAGCATAACCCTCATATTCAGACAACTGGTGAAGGCTGGGAGAGCTCTCATGTGAAAATGTGACATTGAAAAGGATTTGGCTAAGACTAAAGTGGATTGACTGCTGAACATTCAGCCTCTGCTCTGATTCTGCAGCCAAGAGCACTAATGCAGTCCATAAATGTACTTAAAAATCAAAAGTGAAGGGGCCTATTTGACATTGTGTGATTGATCTCTACTAATTTCAGTGTGGAGACACTAAGAAGGTTTAGAGTAGACTCATAGTTGCCATTAAAAATTGGAAAACAGTTTGCAGTGAAATATTTCAGGAATTTGGTTTGCTTTGCTTATGAAACTTATGTAAGTCTATGACCCACTGTGCAGTTTCTCTGCAGATTAGTTCACTTCACATGCCCACTGGGTGCACTGTGTCATTTCTAATGCATTTGTGTGTAGATCAGCTAGTTAGGGTGAGGTCATTTCAATCTCACTTTGACTCAGTTGCATTTTGCAAAGTTAGGTTAAATATTTTTTTAAAAGAGAGGCCCAGGAGATTACTCTATTACCCGTTCATTAGGGATCTAATGTAAGAAATAAGGACTTTGTTTAAAAACCCAGTCCTGAGAACCAGCTACCACATGTTTCATGTATGCCTGTCTGTGCAACTGATTGCTGCAACACCATCACCCAAAATCCAGGGAAGTCCTCAGTACACAGTCAAGCCCTACTGACACAGGACTACAATTCATGATTGGGGCACAAGCACAAGCTGCAACGTCCCAATGCATTTGTGGACCAAGTGCAGCCTTGTTGCCCAGATGTTGAGCAGTCCTGCCCTTGAGCACTCCTTCACAGCCAGTCTTGTTTCCTGCCATTGTCATTGTAGATCATCTGTCAAAGAGTGAATAGCTTCAAAAGGCTAACTTCAATTTCTAAGTGTCCTTGCAAATCCACCCACACAGCATCAACTCAAGCCCAAAGCCACAAGTCTTCAAACTAAATGATACTGCAGATAAATGAGCTGCAATGCTTAATAAGAAAAACTTTCCCAGTAGCGAGCAAAACATCAAATAAATGGGTTTTATTTATCCTTTTTAATGGGAGGTGAGAGGAGAGAAGAGAAGAGAAAAAAATAGCAACAGATCCACTAGATATACCTGAATAGTACATAATTCACAGGTCAACTACATCACATGAGATTAGAAATAGATCCATCATAATTCTTCAAAAGCTATCAGGAATGACTGAGATAAACAGCTACTGCTCTCAGATTGATGTTCAGCCTCAAGAGGGATGAACTGATGAGTACATCTATGAGCAAGCTGTGAAAAGAACGTTCATTGTCTAGAGCTGGCAAGCAGCTTACAGAAATAAAGTCAGTTTGTGATAATAGACCACATCAGTGTTCCCAACCTACAGTACAGTACTATTATAGATCATTAGAATGGCACTGGGTGTCAGAACTGTGTTTCCTAACTTTGCTTCCCAACTTAAACTGGTTATGTGACACCATGCCAGAATTTTCACTTCCACAAATATGAGTTTTACACACATATTCACCTAAGAAACTCTGTTTATGCACCAAGTAAGTAAGAGTTAAGCTCAGGCTAAGGAGCTAAGGAATAAAGAAATACTTAACCAGACCACAATCCATTTACCAGCTAATAGCCATTAAAAAATTTTATATGTTATCCATATCTGAATTTTTCAACTGAAAAAAAACAAATCTTAGTATTTCCATGCTTCATAGTGAAGTCACAAGATCTAATCCATGAAACTCCAAAGTGTGATGAGATCCTCAGCTAGAAGATAGCTGGAAGAACAGTAAGATTTATTTGAAAGTACAGAAAATTATCTGAACAACTAATAGGAGGGAAATATACTCTGTTTCACTCTATTAGGAAGAATGGCATTTTGCCTGGAATATGAGTAATGAAAAACATTATATTTTGACTGTAAGGCATGGCTAGGCAAGAAGGAAGGGGGAATAGTAATCTGGAGGATCAATTTCAGGAAGAAATAACTAAGAATACACTGAGGTGTATATTAATGCATTAATAACTACTGTAAGATTAAAAGCTCGGTTGCATCTTATCACTTTGAAAGTCATTCATGTTAAAAGACTCCAGAATTCTGCTGAGAGAATTAATCACATCTCACAGCCTGTCAATACAGCACGTGAGAGCACAGGACAATGCATTCTCAGTCTGGGACACCTGCCTCTGGAAAGAATTTTCAGTAGAGGTTTGATGAATCACAGTAAGAGCTTTCTTGAGTCATTGCAAAACTTTCATTAACAGTTTCAGACCCAAATAAACATTTGCAATACTAACTGAAACTCACAGCTCTCCCACAGAACAATGAAGGTTTAGCAGACACAGCCTGGTCCAGTACAAAGCTTTGAAGAAAGTGAAATGTAAGAAAAGCCAGAGACTCAAAATTGAAACATTATTCATTGCTTCTATAAAGAATCCCCCAGAATTATTGATGGCATATTCATCTTCTCTGGTCACATGTAGACTTTTATTGGTACTTAGACAAGTACTTTGGCAAAATGATAGTAGCAATGCTGGCACCTATAACCACGCACAGAAGTCTCAGATTATGGTAGCAGCAGTTTCTGTTTTCTCTTTTTTTTTGTGGACTAGGGTCACTCGACCTCCTCTGGTACCATAGGGTATTGCTGGTATCATCAGCAGTGACTGTTCAAAAGGAAGGACCGGAAACACAAAAGCATGTCAGGACTGAGATGGGGAAAGCTGTGGGCATATCTTAGTGACAGTAGGAAAAAGCAGACAGACTTCCAGTGCACAACGACTACATTTTACCTGAACTGCTTGCGAAATGCTGTCCTATCCACTGCCACTAACAAAATCCAGTCCTAATAAATGTCATTTTTGTAGACTTTTTGCAGGGCCTGATTTGACACATCTGTTACTGACATCACACAAGTCCTACTTTGAGGAATTTTTGATTGAATGTGCTGATACAGACTGCATCCAAAGCTATTTCCAGAGGACTTTTGGAAAAATATTGCTTGCAATAATAATCTGGACAAAAGATGCATCTAGTATATTTTACACATTATGTAGCTAAAAAATACATTGCATAATTTGATTTGCTGCTATAGTTGAATCTACTCACTTATGCTATCAGCATAAAAGCAACTCACACAACACTTACTTAGATGCACTCTGCCTTGGTTTTTTGTATTACTGCACATGTGGCTTCTGAATTTTGGGTGGGCAATGTATGAAGCTTATTACCTACAACCTCTTTTTAAGACTATCAGTTTTATTAAATTATATCCAGATTTTAAATTTATGGCTTTGATTTTTTTTGTCTTGATTCAATGCCCAGTGAAGTCAGTAGAAAGTTCTTATTGACCTAAAAGGAAGTTGTTTGAGGCACTTTTGTGTGGCTGGTTTGATTTGATATTAAAGTTCTTCTTTAAATATGTTCCCCATATTTAAAATGGGTTTGGAACTGTCACAAAGTACTGAACTGTTTTCTGAATGCAGAGAAATTACTAAAGAGCACAGCTTGTGAGAGCCTGCCCCAGCTCTCACTGAAATCAGCAGGAGCTGATTCAATTACTGCCGGGGAAGCTGAGCTAGAGCTGAAGATCAGAATGACATTTATTCCAAGATTTATTCCAGAAAGTGAAAACCTAATATAAAAACCAGATGGTTTTGCCCTTTCTGGGTCTTTATTGAGTTGGAGTGAAGGTAGGATCCCAGTGCTGGCCACAATTGAATGAATTAAATTAAATTAAATCCACAGATTTAAATTTCCAGTGTTCTGTGAAACTCTCCACTTTCATCTTAAAAAAAAAGAAAAAGAACAAAAGGAGAAAAGTAAACTAGCTGCTTTTAAAACTACAGAGAAAGGTGGAAAACCGTAAGTCCTAAGAGCTCAGAAATAAGAAGGCCAAGTTCTTCCTCACAGAATGATATATGGTAAAATGCTATGATTTTTAAATCAGCTTCATAGTTTGGAGGACTTACTCACTTTGAAAGACTTAGTGTCATTAATGCCTCTGTCTCACTATGCTGGATAATTACTCTCTGGGCCATGACATTTTTCTCAACAGAATCAACACTCCAATAGTACCAGAGGTTGTCCAGAAAGTCAAATTTCTAAAGGTAAAAGACATGCAAGCATGTCATCAAAATTAGTTTTATCATGAACTCATATGCAAATGTATTAAATATGGTGTTAAAGCTACAACATTATAGTCTGCCTTGTTCATTGTATAAAATCAAAGTGGAAGAGAGATTAGAAGACCTTCTTCAAAACTATGTAAGAATGCACCAGATCACATTTTCTTCTGGAGGGAAGCCTGTGTCATATACAGGATACCATCTACCTTTGACAAACAGATGCTGTTTGGAATTCCAAGACTCTGTTACTGATACAAGAATGATTACTGACAACCCTAATTCTAGATGTGATCTGCTGCTCATCCGCTGTACCCAGATTTCTTCAACACAGAAACTATTGAGAGAGCAACTATATCACATACTGCTCATAAAATATCTGAGTACTTTACCAGCTCTGCACACCTCGTTATGCTACTCTGCTGTTCATAAGGAAAATGCTTGTTGTTTTCTCAGCTGTGAACATCTTCAGGACCTTCTCCTCCCGTTGTCTCCTGCAGTACATGAAATATGCCCTACAGACCTGAGCTATAAGATTTTAATATGCACCTACTAAGGCTAGGAAAATCAGACATTCCTAATACAAAGGATGCAGCCAGTGGCAGGCTGCTTTCCTCTTTTCTTGAAGCACCATATTACCACTTCTTGAGAAATCATTTTTACTTAATGAGGTATCCTCTTGCTAAAATGGCCTATTAAATCTCAGGGGTCTGCCATATCAGATGTATAAAGAATACTTTAATGGAAAAAGATATTTATTTTTTAAAAGACGCTGCTTCCAAAAGCCAGAGGAATTTTATAATTTTATGAATCCTCAAGCTTTTATTTTCTTTTCTCCCTTTTTAATAACATGGATGATAAATAATCTAAACTTTAATCCCACAGATTACATTTGTAAGATTTAAAATCTTAATTTTTCTTTGCAAACCCATTGCACACATTACTTCTATCACTGCCACTGCTGGGTATTTTTAATTCTGGATATTCACATAGCAGTTGGTTAGAAAGTTCTCCTATTATTTCTCTTGTTGAAAGTATGACAAGGGACCTTTATGAGTCAGTATTTAAAGACCAATTTAAAAATATATCTCCATGCAAAGAGAAAAATCAGCAAATAGTTACAAACACATTGGTCATGAGTGAAATGAAAATAAGAACAAACAACGCACCCAATTTTGTTTATTATCTGAGAATCTGTTCCAGAGCCACCTGTCGCCGCAGCTCTTTCCACAGAGAGCAGCAGGCACAACGTGCCAGGGCCGCCCTGCTACAATAGCCACCTTTTAAGACGCTTCCCTTTCAATTGCATATAACTATTTGATACCATAACCAAAGGCCAGATCTTGAAAGTGTTCACATGGAATTTGCCTAGGCTAAGATAATTGAAGTGATGGTGGTCCCGAGGTGTTCACCAAATCAGGTCATACAGCAGGTCAGAAGGAACTCACAGACAGTGATTTTAAGACCAAAGAAACATCTAGGAGCAGTTTAAAACAAATTAACATTTAGAGTGTAATGAGAAGAGAGATTTGTAGAGCTCATCCTTCTTACTTAGTCTGACTGTGCTTTCCCTTTCTTTTGCTAAGGCCTTCTGGGATTTACCTCTATTTTTGCCCTGGCAAGCTGCTCAGTTCTTTGGCCCGTTTAAGGCTATGATAATACTTTAGCTTCATTAATAATTGGTAAAAGCATTTTTAGGGAGTACTGCAGCGATGACTTAAGAACTTGAATGAAGAAAATGGAAGACAGTGCAGGGAAGAAGTGTGCACAAAAGAAAGGTACTTTATGGGAAGTGTGAAAAATGCTTTCCTCAAAAAAATCTCTTTCAATAAATTGCATCTTCTGCTCACTTTCTCTAATACTGGAAAATTTCCTTCTTTTTTATCACTGCTTTCTGGTCTGAACCCTTTTATTAGTGAAAGGAAAGAATTATTTATCCAGTGTTTTTGCTGTGACTCATATTTCATTTGGGGATCACAGCTTCTATGTGTCAACTTGATTTTGCTCTCATTGTAATTCAAATATTTGTAAAGAGGTTCCTCTACTGCTGAAGTGCATGGAAGACCTATTTTCTCATCCCCTCAGCACAATCACTACTTGTAAACTTGAGGTTCTAGTTTGATTTTTCAGAGTTTATATGATTTTTTTTCTGTATAATAAATCCATGTAATTATTTCTGTATTTTGAAAATACACTAAGTATCCTAAGACTTCACATTTAGAAGGGCCTCTCACTCTGCCTTGATTTGCAATCAGTAAAACAGTTAAACAAATAAAGTTTAAGCCTAGAAATATATCACATTGTGACTGGGACAGAAATTGGCCAGAACTCAATTTTTTTGAACTTTCAGCAATATTCAGATCCAGGTGAAAAGTTGAAGACTGTAAATGTACCTAAGTCACAGATTTGCACCCAGAGAAGAATTCTCACTTTCTTGAATGGAGGGAAAAAAGAAAGAAAGGTCTGGATGCAAACCCCCACTTCCTCTTAGCACAGCTGTGTCCTCAGACTAACTCCACAAGTTAACTGCAGGTTTTTTCATTAAAGCTGTTTTCAAATCCTGGATGGACACCTGTATTTCCCATTTGGCAAATTTCTCTTTAGCTCTTTGGGCTGTATGGGTCATTTGTTGCATTATGACCATAAACCCCTTTAGAGCAGAGTTTTCTGCTCTAAAGTCAGGTATTTCCATTCCTGTAAAAGCTCATCTGTGCTTTCATGTACACTTAGTGATGCTGTCTTGATAAAGGTCTTGATGAGATGATGACCATTAAGGATACTGACAGGCTGTCCCCATATAAGTACCACTTACTACCCTTCGTTACTTACTGTCCAGCTCTTTATGTTTTTCATAAATCTGTTTTTCAGAGTCTTGGATGCCATGTTGAATAAAAGGAAATAAAGAGGGAAATAATAGTGAAGATAATAAAGGAGGAAAAAATTGCTGTGAGTTCTTACTGCCCAGGGAGGTAAACCAGAAAAGAAAACACTCATCCTTAAAGGCATATGTTAAACTGTAGCTTCTTAAGAAGATAGTTCGGGGAGCATGAAATGTGAAAGTTGTTGTATATGTGGCATAAAGCAGTCCAGGGCTGGTCAGTGTAGATGTCCTCCAAGGAAGAGTTACCTTTATTTCTGTAGCTAAATAGCTGAAAGCTGATGGCCTAGGAAGGGGTAAAGCTGTTGCTCTCCTTCAGGCATTCATAAGCCCCACTGAAATTAACGACAACAGGGCAAGTACTGCTCATGCAAACACTTATGTAAACTACATCAAGGGTTTCTACCTGAAATCAGAAGAGCTTAATCCAAATTTTACATTCACTGGCTTGATCTTCAGATCCTTCCAGAACTGAAATGCCTTCTACATTTATTTGCTAGAATGTCATTTAAACTAATTTCTTTTTTTTTCTAACCAGTAGAACTTTCCTTTTTTTTTACCTTCAGCCATATACTTTTTCTGTGTACACACTGCTTAGCTACAGCATGGCCCCAGTATTTATTCCATATGAATCTTTGGCAGCTTGAATGACTTGGAATATGCAAAAAATATACCTACCTGCCTTAGCAAAAATCCTGCTTCTAATTCAGACTCACATAAACTGTGCCTCAAAATAAACTGATTAATAATTTGAATCACTGTTTTAATTGTGACTTAATACAGCAAATGGAAATTCCTGACTTGGATCATTTCCTGTTTTCCATTTTCATGTTTTTTTTTATCTCACAG
This sequence comes from Ploceus nigricollis, assembly GCA_013399945.1. Lineage (NCBI taxonomy): Eukaryota > Metazoa > Chordata > Aves > Passeriformes > Ploceidae > Ploceus > Ploceus nigricollis. The sequence continues at coordinate 969,374 of VXBC01001519.1, forward strand.
AAAGAGTTGGATTCTCACTGATTAGTAATGTAGTGTTCATTTGCAGCAGAACATAGGCTTTATATTACATTGGGGCTTCTTTTTGTTAATCAGTACGACACATTCATTTCATGCACAATCACTTAACATGGCATGTATTTATCCAGATTTCTAATGCCTATATTTTATTCTAGAAAAAAGTAGCTGCTATTAAGATTCAATTTATTTTTGATTCCTGATTAGTGTTAAGCTACGCTTACACGCCAGTTGGAATTCAAATATATTAAAAACATTCAGAATATTGAAGTAGTGCTTTACTAGATGAATAAAATCAGCTTGAATACCCAGCTAGAGGAATAAAAAGGCTTTTCAAAATAAAATTTCCTTTTAAAATGTTACCTTGTCTTCATGAGCTGGATGATTGTTCCTGGGCATTCCATTCTTCACAATGTTATGAAGGTAATGTTATTCTGAAACTGGAGGGAATTAAGTTTCTCAGCTCCTTAGCATCTCAGCTGTAAAATACCTCTCTCTATGTGCCCTGTTTACAGCTACTACATTTTGTTTCAGATGCAGTAGTGAATCTCCTATCGGTATTGCTGGGAAGACATGCAAGCTTCAAAACCACAGTTTAGGAGCTCAGCATTTGCTGTTTCTGATTTATACCTATACTGCTGTGGTCAAAGGCCACCCCACAGATTTAGCTGGAACAGAAATCCTCTCTGCTCATTATTTTGTTTAAACATCACCTTTCCTCCTAGGATCACTCCTAGTAGTTATTCAGCACTTAGACCCTTTCTTTTTGCAGGTGCCTCCTTTGAGTCATGACAAAACTGGCAGATAAAAAGCTCTGCATTGCCTCCCAACCTGACAAAGAAAGATGCTCTTCAGGGAGCAGCTGCACGGTACACAGGTGAAACTCCATCTCCACCTCAAGTTCTGAGAATACTTTCCCCTTCTTATAGCAAGCAAGGCTCTTTCACAGACAACAGGAACAGTGCCAATGGTAGACTGTGATTTGTTTAGACCAGTAACAAAGATTATCTCAGAAATTTTTTTGTAGGAAGTGACAGTTTACATAATAAGATTTTATTATAATTTATATGGTTAATTGCAGCTTTTTACTGGCAGGGCTGTTTCATGCCACAGGAGTGTTATTTTTTGTGACAGCATTTCTCAATCAGACTTCTTGAAAGCTTACACACAAAACACTTGCCATCATCTACAAGCAGAAAGATTGGCAGGAGGGTGTTCTGTGTCAGAGGTACTGTCCCAGGTTGAAATGCAA
>VXBC01001521.1:0-174326 GCA_013399945.1 Ploceus nigricollis
AATTTTTATATTTTATTCTTTTCCCCATTTTTCCTTAAAAGATATTTCTAACAGATTATAACAGGAAAATGTATTTCAAAATTACTGATTTTTAAAACTTGTACTGACAGTTATTCAGGGGGCTTTTTCTACAACCTTTAAAATATAAATAAAGTTCCCAGATTTGTGGAAAATCTTTAAAATCTATGAGTGCTGCAATTTGTGTGGCACTGCATTAGTACCAGGTATAAATCTTAGTGATGTATAGCCAAATGAATCTCAACATTTAAAAAATTTCAAGGAAAAACTGTTTGGTTAGGTTGATAATCAGATTTATAAGCCAACATCTTATAAATGGCTAAAAAGAGACCTCTGAGACAACTACTTTTGGTTGAAACACCAAGTTCTTCCAATGCTTACAGGGACAAAGCTGCTTCCGTAACAAAACCACTCTGCCTCTCAGAGAAGCAATGGGCAAGTACAGTTACACAAGAGGGAAGTGAAGGGAAGGTCACAGGGCTTTGTGGTACATTTAAAAATGCCAGAAATAAATGCTGATCATCTTGTATTTCTTTTTCAAAAAAGCCTCTAATCAGTTCTAAATTTCTTAGACAGTTTGCTTTCTTGCTGCACCTAGAAATGTGTCATTTGTCTATTAAAAAACATAACAGCTCACCACCCCTCCTCACTGGCTTTCATTGGCCTCTCTTTTTTTCCCGTTTAATGTCTCTAACTTCATGCCATGTTCTTTTCCTCTTTCAGCACGGCTGAGCAAGGCTGACAGGCGGATTCCTTTGCTTTTCAGGGTATTAAAGCCACTTTCCCGCTCTGACAGCCTGTTCTACTCTGCCACCTTATAGCTCTGGCTTCACACTTCTCTGGGCAGCCACTGCTTCTTGACAGACCACTGTCACTTCCCATCATCCTCTCTGTATATCCTGTTCTCTCCCCCTCAGCACGCATCCCGACTTTCCAACCAATGCAATTATTTTTTTTGACAAGCCATCCATCAGCTTTAACTTTAAAAGCACTTTCCGCTGATATCCATTGTTAAATCCCTTGCTTTTTATGGAGCTTGCATGAGAGAATATGATATCAGACATTCAAACTACCAAACCATGTAAATTTACTTTGTTCTCAGCTATGTTTCCAATTTCACGTCCAATTTTTCGGTACATTATGCGTAGTTGTTGTGCTTAATATGATGTTGTCAAATCCCATTAAAGTTCACTGCATTGCACGGCTTTAAAAACAGGTTACAATTTGCATTCTATAAAGAAAGGAAGGAGTGCAGTCTGAAGTCAAGCTGAATCTTATTAAAATTATCTGTTCAATTGTTACATTTGTAGATGGAGTAATTTTGAGGCATTAGCTGAGACACATATGAAAATGTCAGTGTGCCAACTAATGACAATGAAAGCAAAAGGAATATATCTGTGAAACTCAATAAAGCTCCTTTGCTGGTGACATAAATTTGATGATAATCCGAGGAAATGAATAAGGGACCATCCAGTTTGAATAGGAATTACCTTTTCTATTAAATCACTTTGCTGTATTTCCACTTGGCCTACATCTTGGTCCTATGCCACAATGAGTCTCTCTCAGTGGACTTAAAAAAAAAATCCCCACAGGACTAACATTCTCTGGATGCATATCTTTAGTGTAAGCCTCATAACCAATTTCAGACAAACACACTTAAAAAACCAAGGAAAGAATTAGTCTTCCCTCCCCTTTTTTCTGCATATAAGTGCAGATGAAATGATTTGCCAATGTACTATATGCAGACATGTTCAGTGGCCAACACCACTGTGCTCTCTATGAAGGATCATAGGCTCAAAAGCTTGCATTCTAACATAAAGGAAGAGAAACCTATATAAATAGACTGGTATAAATGAAAAGTTCAAAAGTTCTAAAATGCTAGGAACACAAAGATTCATGAGAAAGTCAAATTTTTTAGTGGCATAATTTAATATAGTATCTCGCAGTCTTTAAATCCTACCCTTGGCAACTGGTGGCATGGCTTTCTTAGAGCAGGACATGAGACAGTCGGCGATATGTAACGCTTCTGCAAGTATCATTCAGTTGCCACTGTGTATGTTTTGTGACTCAATACAATTAAAACCTGCTATAAGTATGCAAGCACAGTATGTAGCTTAAGTTACATCCCTGAAGTTACTCTTTGACTAGAAAAAGAAAGAAATAAACCTGTTTGGCACATCTAAGCTCTTACCCTCAGGTAAAATCTTTTCAGATTCACCCTGCCATTTCTCAAAAGGCATGTTAAGAGGTAAAGTTCAGACTTCTAGAACCTATTTAAAGCAAAGGGGCAAGGACAAGACTAAAGGAATTGAGCAACTGCTCAACTGACAGCTGCTCAGTCAATAGCCCCCACACAGATGCCTCACAGAGAAACAACATCTAAATGGTCCCCAGCAAAAGCGAACAAAAAGACTTTCTCATCTAGAAGTGCTAATCTGATTAAGTATTACCATGATTTATCTTTTCCAGATCTATTTAAGTTTATTTTGAACAGTTTTTCTGTGACTTTGCACAGAAGCAGGTGAAAGTTACTCTTTGCACCCATCCTCCTAATCACTTTTCTCCAAACAGCAATTCATCCTATTTTGAATTTCACACGATTAATTTCCAAGTTCTCTGTTAACATTATTGGAGATCTCCAAAACCTCTGAACCTCTTATCCCTCTATTATTCAGCTACAATCAAATACTACATTACCTGCCAGCTGGCTGTACTTTCTCAGTCCAACTCACCGTATATTAATGTCATCCATTTTGGATCTGGTTTTCAAGGAAAATATGATCACTGGAGAGTATATAGGGTACTAATTATACACCCACATCACTGAGCTACTCTGCCCAAATCTCTCCACCCTTCTTGCCATTCAGTAAATTTTCCAAATTTTTTCAAGAACTTGGAAATAAACATATGTATTCAACAAAGGCAAGTGAAAGGTCCTGCACCTAGGAAGGAATAACCCCAGGTACCAGAACAGGTCAGAGGTTGACCTCCTAGAGAGGAGCTCTGCAGAGGACCTGGAAGCCTTGGCGGATGACAAGCTGACTACGAGCTAGCAGAGTGTCCTTGCTGCCAGGAGGGCCAATGGGATTCTGGGGTACATGGGGAAGAGTGAGGCCAGCAGGTCGACAGACGTGATCTGGGGAAGAGTGAGGCCAGCAGGTCGACAGATGTGATCTTCCCCTCTACTTGGTCTTAGTGAAGCCACATCAGGAGTGCTGTGTTCAATTCTAGTCTCAACAGGTCAACAAAGACAAGGAGCTACTGGAAAAGGGTCCAGCAGAGGCCACAAGATGATTTGGGGTCTGTAGCATCTCTCTCATGAGGAGAGACTGTAGGAGCTGGGCCTGTTTAGTCTGGAGAAGACAGAGATCTCATCAATCCATACAAACACCTCAAAGGTGGGTGTTGGGGGGATGCTGCCAAACTCTATTCATGGTGCCCAAAAACAGGACAAGGAGCAATGGCCATAAACTAAAACACAAGAAGTTCCACCTCAAGATGAGGAAGAACTTCTTTATCGTGGAGGTTGGAACAGGCTGCCCAGGGAGAGCATGGAGTCTCCTCTGGAGACATTCCAAACGCACCTGGATGGTTCCTGTGTCACCTGCTCTAGGTCACCCTGCCTTGACAGGGAGGTTGGACTGGAAGATTTCCGGGGTCCTTTGCAACCCTAATGATCCTGGGATTCCTTAGTTTTACACAAAGTTTAAAAATAATTAAGATCACACCAATAAAATAAGGTATGTGTGAATGTCATTTAACAAAAATCAGCAAAAGTGTAAGTATCCTGACGTACACAATAGTTATATTCATTAGAGGTGACTGAAACATTCTTATTTTCATGTCATGTTTAAGAAATTGAAGAATGTAGTTCTGACCCAAGCAACCCAATAAAGATACTATGCCTTCTTTAAACCTCTTTGGTCAACTACTGCTGTTACCATCTACAGTTTGCACCTCAGCATAAACAAATTTTTCTACCTTTTGAGTTCATGTAGTTGAATTATGTACAGCCAGTTCTTTCAAACTTTCACTGTGACAATAGATATTGTGTAGAAGAGTACATCTACAATTTAACAAGACAAATAGAAATTTTCTTCTCTTTCAAGTTGTGGGGTAAGAAACAGGTACAGATATTAAAACTTCTGTGCATTAGTTCCACTGCGAAGTTTATTAAAGCTTGTTCCAGAGAACCTCACTATTTCTGAACCATGTTTGCATCTGAATTTGTATGAATTTAGATTTCCCAGGAGACAATTTCAGCACAGCAATCAGTAAACCAGTATAACCCATGTCAATCTGTGAGGTCAAATTTCATGATAACGGAAGAACAGAGTTTGAGAGTTTGCATGTGCCCTCTGTAGTTAAGGACAGTTTCACCATATCTTCTCTGCTTTGGTGTTACGTTTTTTGAACATTACATCCTTTTTTACCAGAAAACAACCAATGGAAATAACTGTACAATTTACCAATAAAGGCGAATGAAGAGGATCACTTGGCTTCCCATTTTAACCATCTTGCTAGTAAACTGCTTTCTAGTAAACGTGTCTCAAAGACATCATCATTAAAAAAAGAGAAAAAACCACTAACCTACAACTGCTTTTGCTCTTTGTATCTCATATTACTTTACAGCAAGGCAGTGATAGACTTTAAAGAAATTAAATATATATATACACACACACTACTTTTCACAGGGTCATTAGTTAACAACAACATAAATGTAACAACATAAATCTCAGTGGTTCCTCCTTTAAATCCATCTCTCACACACTTCCAAGGTAAAGGATCCTGTTTAGGTATTAAACACAGTTAGCAATGTTTAGAACATTTTGCTATTTCCTCTGACTAGCACATAGAAACATTATGGTCTGCCAATGCTTAAAAGCAAACTAATATTGATGTTATCCCCTTCGTCTGAAGGGTGGGGGTTTTTGTTGGGTTTGGGGGTGGGGTGGGTAGTAGGGGCAGGGTCTGGTTTTCACCATTCATGAAGATATGTTCACTGGTCCAAAGGGAAAGCAAACTTTTCAACAAACCATACAAGTCATTCTATAGAATGTTAAACGTAGAGTAAAGCAAATGATCAAGGGGAAAAAAAAAGGAAGGTTGACTTAGAGGAAAATGTCTTTGTTTTTTCATGGAATTGCTTTAAATCTCAGAGTATGATAAACACTCAAGCCTAGAAGTCATCTTCTTTACTCACCATTCCAATCTTTATAATTAAAATTCTGAGGCTTTACATATCCTGAAATACTCAGAAATCACAGAATCAGACCAGTTCAGGTTGGAAGGCACAACAGTCCAGTCTATTCCATACAATCCCCCTGCAATAAGCAGAGACATCTCAACTGGGTCAGGTCACCCACATCCCCATCCAAGCTCACTTGGAATGTGCCCAGGGATAGGGCCTCTACCACCTGTTGAGAAAACCTGTTCCAGTGCACCACCCTCAGAGTAAAAAGCTCCTCCTATTAGCTAATCTAAACCTACTCTCTTTTCACTTTAAAACCTTGTTCTACAACATGCCCTTGTGAAAAGTCCCTCTCCAGCCTTCTCGTAAGCCCATTTAGGTACTGCAAGATGGTCTAAAAGGTCTGTGCAGAGCCTTCTCTTCTCCAGCCTGAAGAACACAAGCTCTCTTAGCCTGTCCTCATAGGAGAGCTTCTCCAGTCCTCTGACCTTATCTTCCCAAGAGCAGGCAAAGCCTACTCTCTCCTGAAGGTGAGAAAGATTTTACAAATACACTATGTCTGGAGTAACCAAATTTTTAATAGCAGTTTAGATTCCAGTCTATCTTAAAAGGAGGACAGAGATTTCTGTAAAGTGAAGCAGACTGAGAATGCATATGGAAATGCTAGAAAAAAGTGAAATGAGTTCCTATCATGAAACAGACATGCATTTGCACTTCACACTTAGTGATTTTAACCCATTTTCAGATTAAAGGCAATGAATAGCAGCCATCTCTTAGAATGCTAGAAAAAGCACTGCTCATAAGACTGCACCCTTTTCATCACTGGTGATGCTCTAAAGGCAGAGTAAACAACAAACTGGAATTACAAAGACTGATGTCCTTTTAGTTCCTGCCATGTATTCTGGAGATCAAATTCACACATGTATCAGAAAGATGGTGACAACGAAAATTTTAATTTCAACATGCTGATAAAGAATGATACCTTCTTACTACCAGAACTTTCCAAAATTTCACAATAGCCTATAACTATGGCTTACAGTAGTGCTCTAAACAATATTTCTCCCTCCATTAAAAAAAAAAATCTACTTTTCTGCTCATACAGAAGCCATGCTCTACTTCAAACACATTACATTTTCAAGAGCACTGAATTAACTGATCAAGTGCAAGAGAGACCTCCAGTTACCCCAACATTCTTCCTGGAACTTACCACAGTTTCCTAAATGTCTTACTTCAAAGTGATTGAATGGCAACATGTTTGTTTCCTCTGTTAACCTTTCCTAGCTTCCAGGTAAAACACGTGTAGCAAAAGGAACAGAAATGGGAATGCATGCACACAGTAGTCTGATAAAATATCGCATTTTTATCAAATATATTTATTAATAAAAGCAAAAAGCCAAGATGTTGGCATTCTGCTGGTATTCTTTCATTGTCTGTTATGCATTGCTTGTAGAACATTAAAAAAACATTAGAGACATTTCAAAATGCAAAGAATACTCAGCATCCCAAAGACTGATACCTCAAAGAACATTATTACAGCATTAGGAAAACTTCATGGATCTCATGTATGAATGAACACAGACTAAAGGAAGACTCTGCATAAATATTGCTACCCTCATTGAATGGTAATATTTTCAGATAGCAAATATACAGAAGGAGCACTATCAGTCATGAACCAAGAACTTAATGCTAGTTTGGTTTTGCACTATTTCTTTGATCTCACTTAACTTTTTTTTTCATATTTTATTCATTTTTATTTTTTACCAAAAGGTGCAACCTCAGCTTACTACATATGATTACTCAGCTATCAACATGATAGTAGATTAAGCCTTAGATAGAAAGACATTTTCAACAATTTTACTTACTATAGAAACTATATGTTGATTGTATCTTTTTTTAACCATTCACACACTAATATAGGCATCCAAATAGGATTAAATAATAATTTAGGATTCTGTTTCTCATCATCAAAAGGGTAAAAGTCTTTTTCCCCACCTCCAAACAGTGACTGCATTTTCCTTTACCCATTTATTTTATTTTCTAACTGTTAAAAATAAATATCAACTTCTTCAGTGCTAGCAGTTTTGCTTAACTCACTCAAGAATAAAGATTCAAAGCTCTGAGCCTCTGCCCTTACCACCATCAATTCTAGTCCCACCTGAAATTTAAAATACTAAAGTGATTGTGGTGAATTTCTGGGAGTCAATCTTTCTGGCTGAATGGTTGTCTTCTTGATGGAGAATGGCAGTTGTCCCTGAGGAGAAGGGTAATAGTAGGATTTTGTCTTTTCCTTTAAGTCAGACTAACCACACAGTGCTGCTGAGTCAGCCATACCTGCAAGCAGAAGGCAATCATAACCTTCTTGATCAAGTCTACCTTTCCCAGGAGTGCAGCTGGACACAAAATAACAACTAATGTCACTGAAGTGATGTTCTGGGTTGAATATATTAGCAGACCAACCTGATATTTTTCTAACAGCAGAACATTACGGTTTAAGATGAAAGAGCTAGAAAGGCTACCACACTAGAAAAACAAACCAAAACAACCAATCAACCCAATGCAAGTGTACTTAAAATGTACTGCAATATTCTGCCTCAAGTTACAGAAAAGCTGTGAATGTTGATAAATAAATTATCTTAATAGAGGTCTGCCATTCCTAATAGCAAGCAATAGAGAATGCATGATCCTGTGTGGAGTAAGGGATTTCTTGCATTGTATATATGCAGGTACACATTATATATATTAAAAAATATATCAGCCTATGCTTTTTAAATATGTGGTTCACTTGATTGATCGTTATTTCTACACTGGCTGTAAACTTTGCAGTAAGCAACTATACCCATTTGGAGGCCAAGCCTCTGAAATACATTGCACCAGGGCATGCTGGCTGTTGTTAGGTTTATCCAACTGTCATAGCAACTGCAGCCAGAATATAAAGAGCTTCTCCAAGAGGCAACTTTACATAAGGTCAGTAAGTCCCCTGACAAAAATTTCATATAGTGCTCAATCTTAGACATACAGCCAAATCTTTGTTCTCTTCATAATCCTTAGGCAAAAAAAAGAAGCTAATGACAATCACAGGCAACATATTAAATAGCAGTACTTTCAGCACAGCTGGGATTCCATTCTATAAATAATTTTTAAACTATTACCCAACAACATATTGCGATAATGAGCTGACAAAGCCTTGCTCAATAAGCAGTTACCAGCAGGTTTTGCTAGTAGGGATGAAAGATTTTCTTTCTAAGAAGATTTTTCTTTTCTAAATGCCTACAGTGACTTTTCAGGTGCTTCTATAAACACGTCACTGTCACTTACAATCAGTAGATCCTTCCTTTTGTTGAAAGTTAAAATTAATAAAATATTGAGAATCAAAATAGCAACAATTACCATAATCAGACTCTTCCATACTTTATAACAGTACTATTATACAGCACAAATGGCCTTATTCAGCAAAAGGAGAAGCTTTCAAAAATTATACCAGAACACTTTGGAAAATATTGTGCACTACTTGATCAGGAAATTCTATTTTTTCTAATCAAAATGCTATCAAGGAAAAGTTTAAGTGCAACTCTATGACAAATAACTAGGTAAAAAATGGCAGGTTCATTCAATAGGTCTTCTACCAATGCTTCCTTGCAATTCTGTGTTCTTGGTTCCTTATGGGCTTTTTAATCTGAAAAATACTATATTAAATGGTGGACAAATAAAGCATTAAACAAATATAAACAATTTACTTCTTCCTCATCAAGAATATGAGATTTAGAGGATCCATGTCCAACACTTCATAACAAGCAGGACTCTAGAATCATGTTTCATAGTGAAATAATGAAACAAAAATATTTAGCATTTTAATCAGATTCCCATATTATATAAATTTTGTTTTAAATATTCACTTCTATACTGAACAGGAGGAAACACAAAAAGTGCCCATCTGAAAACCAATGACCCTCAAACAGCTGCTTGTATTTAAATTTGCCCTCACAGTCTGAACATTAGAACAATATTCCATGAATGCTTTTAGCCAATTGAAGCCTTCAAACAATGTCCAAAAAACAATCAAAAAAATTCGGGACAGTTACAGAAAACAAATTACTTGCATTTTCAAAGCAGATGTTTGATACCTAGAAAGTGAAACAAAAAAACATGAAGCCAGGCACTTTGCAGGGTCAGAGAAGGAAGGTTAAAAAGTTTCTATTGTGTCTGCCAAATTTTTATTGCCTCTAAAGTATTTTGAAAGTATTTTAATAACTTGATTTACAAATCTGTTCTATCACATCTGCTTCTCATATTAAGCTCTTCTTCCAAGCCTACAGTAGCTACTATCGTATTGCCTACAGAAACAACACCTGGCTCTCTAACCCAAGAGCTGTAGCTCCAAGAGAATTAACAATGATCAGCTACCTAGTCAAAAAGTCTTTACTAGCACCACACTGCTATGCAAGAAAGATAACATACAGGTATAAGAGTAACTTCTATGCTAACCAAGCTCAGACAAGTGAAACTCTTCCAACTGACAATGCAACACAGTCATTGTGTAGTGCTTTGGTTCAAACAAAGGTAATCAACAGGTAAACTTCCATTTGATTTAATACAGTAATCTCCCCTTTTAGATGAGTTTTAAACTGTGTTCAGAGTTAACACTTCACAAAAAAAGTTTAGAGAATGTAGGTGGGTGGGGCAAGAATCTATTGATTTTGGCTGTTGCTCCTTCCTTGAAAGCAATACTGGTTTATCATTATTGGATGGCGTCATAGCGCACCAAAAAATGAAGAGCACATCACAAGACAAGTTCTGAAAGCAACATTAAAAGAAAATGTTGTTCTCAGTCCAACACTCTGATTCTGAGTCTTAACATTCTTTCACTTGGGTGAAAAACATATCTAACACATACACCAGTCCAGCACCTCTTCTGTCCCTGAAGTCCATGAGCTTACTCTAGCAAATAAAACTGAGGAACTCCAGAAGGAAGATTTCTTCAGATTTAAGAAACAGAATCTCAACAGGTCCATGACACTACTCACTGCTAATGGGAAGGACAGAGACTAAACAGCACTCCAAGATAAAGATAACCGTATATTCCTGTAGCAAACATGGAGAGACTCCTTTTGAGTGCCATAGCCCTCAGTACATTTGTTGCTTTTTATTTTTTAGTAGAAACAAAAGACTTAGATTTCATGCCATCAATCCTTCAAAGCTGTACTTGTCTTTTCATTAAACAGCAAATGCATTTACCTCAAATATTTTCAGATAAAAATCTCTAGTGATCCTGAAATGTTAAGCTGCTCAATCCCCCACAGCCTTGACAATTCTGCAAAATTACTTAATGCAAAGGCTAGAGGCCTCCAGAGCAGAGCTAATTCCTCCCAAAGGATAACTCCCCTTCCCAGCTGGATGCAGCTCTCTCTGGGAACTACTTCATGACATCCATCTCTAAAATTATTCAGGTCAGTTTCACTTAGAAGAGAGTGTTAAGAACACCTGAAGAGCACAGACCTAACACCCCAGAAAGCTACACACATTGCTTTTTTATGCATTAATGTCTCACAACTTTTCCAGTGTTCCCTTCCACATTCCAGAGATGTGAAAGCAGCTCAGCACTTCATATGCAGATTATATTCCTTGCATCTGAAACGGGGTTTTTTTTCCTCCCCCGTCCCACATTAAACTCTATTTGTTCTGGTTGTGTGGGAGAGGCCAGTTCTAGCTGTAGTTACACTCTAACATTGCTGTAAAGCAATACCATGCTGCCATGCAATAGCTCTTTAATGTCAACCATAACCTTCATAAATGGGTTTGTAACGAGAAACCCTTGTTTGTCATTCAGTAGGTATGATTGATGCTATGTGAGTGAAGTGTAGCCACAGTGACCATCTCAATAACATGAACAGCTGCCAAATATTCATTTAGCAGAATGAGTTTAAAAAACTTTGAGCAGATTGCTTTCACAAGGCTGCTTTCAACAAAAGGAAACATAATTAACGAGCTAATATCAGCATGTGTCTGGCTAAGCTAATGAATATCAAATTACACAGAATCCTGTATAAATCATCATTATCCTGAATTTTAATTGAACTTGCAATTAAACATGACAAATTTTATATACACTAAACCTTTAATTTATACTTTCAAATAAGAAATAATTTATCATTTTTAGTATTTCATAGTTAATTTCCCAATATGTACACTTCTAATTAACAAGGACAGACAGGCCTTAAAAAAAAAGGAAAGAAAAACACACCAAAACCTGCTGAATAGCTTCATTGGTTACATCAACTTCCAACAGATTAAAATCAGAAGCCAGAAACTTAGAACAGTGCAGCAAACTACTGCTTCTGCAAATCATATTTAATTTTGAACTAATTCTTTGAATACCATGTGCAGCTAGAAGAGAACTGAGCTGCAGCAATGTCTAAGGGGCAAATTGAAATCTGGGTTAGGTTTCTGCAAAAGAAGCAACAGTTTTGAAACAAATTCTTAGTAATAACTTCGTAATGCTCCATTTATACAGTTTCTTAATCTTATTGTCACTATGGATTAGAGCTGTCATCATACAAAAGAGTGCTTCTTGACAAAATATCTTATTCATTATCTAGTTTAATCTTAATTATAGTCCCTCATTTATGATCATTCCCTTTTGCTTATTTCCAGTATCATCTGAGAATGTGAAGAGAAGGATTCCTCTCCCCATCTCCTAATATTCATATGCTCCAGTTACTTTTTCTGTTTCATCAAAATATTACCGTTTCTGTTCATTTCTGTATAGAAAAATTTGACTCGCTGAAAGAAAATAAACGGGTCTTACAGCTGTGAATGTGAAATTTAGAGACAGAAGCAGCTGCATTGCTGTAAGCAGCCACAAAGCTCAGTTAGCACAGCTAACTCAGCTGGAAGACTAGGAGGAAAAAAATACCATTACAGTCATGGCAGCAAAATCTGTGGTATAGGGATGGTCAGGATGGCATGAATGTGCATTTGTTCATGGAGTTTCAACAACAGTAGATGAAAACGCTCCTTCTTCTGGTATATCTTGCTCTCCCCTTGGAGTCTGCCAGCAGAACTATGCTAGCACAACTGGCAAGACAGTGCCCTAACACAAGCAAGCCCCCAGCTAGGAAAGGCTATGCACAACTAAATGGCACATAGAAAATGTGGTCAAACTCCAACTGCAATTAACATGTATGTATATGGCTGCAGTGAAGACTCAAACACTTTCAGACACAAGTCCTACTGAAAGTTCAAGATAGCAAGATAGGACATACAACAGATTAAAGAAAGTATTTTCAAATACTCAGTGTTTTTAAAACTTGCTTTCATTCAGGTCTCTAATACTATTCATCCTTCAAAAGCAGATGGATCTTCCAAAATCTTTATTACAAAGAAGAGTCTTCATCATGCAATCTGCTGAACCTTCAAGACAATGCACATTGTGAAGTCCCATTGCTCGCTGACCATAGCAATGAAACAAGTGGGGAAATAAAAGGATGAAACTAAGAGAAACTGAAAGCTTCTCCCACTAGGAAACAGCTTAAGGAATTCTAATAATTCCCACAGAAAATTAGGTCAACAGCTTTCATATTTACAGCACTCAGCATTTAAAAAGAGAAATTTCTGATTTAATGAGCGTAGAATTAGGGATACAATAGGCAATTTCTGCTACTACTGTTAATTATAGTAAACATGTTTGGGTGCTTCTTGCAGTCCTTACTTTTCCTCAAGCCACCTACATACTTCTATTATTTTATTTTTATCCACTGTTCTGCCTGCTCTCCAAGGTATTTAGCACCTAGCTATGCTCATAATTTTTTGAACACACTTAAGAATGAACATATCTGCATGCTGACTAAATGAGATCTGGATATCCTAGAAGAAGCTCAAATGTTTTCAGATCACTTGAAGGAAAGCCTCTGTCCTGCAGCTCAGCAGGACTTCATTCCTATACAACCTTTTCCCCAAAATGCTTTGAGAAATGCAAAGCAAAAAAACCAGAAGAAACAGTAGGGACTGAGTGCGTGATTTCCAGAATTATTTCTCCACCTTATTGGTACAGTTCCACAAGTTACTTAATCCCTTACAGAAATCAGAGACAAAAGGTGATTAATCAGCAGAGTAGTATCCATCTCCAGTTAGATTCCTAAATACTGAGATACTGTTGTGATTCTGCTACTGCCTAACTCTATGATCTTCAATAACTACTCTGCTTCTCTGTCTCCCCATTTATTCTCTCAGAAGGAACTATACTGAATTCACCCAACAATCTTTTTTTTCCTCCTCTAATAAATCCTTCTGGAGATTATTTGCACATTTTTGCTCCCATATTTCCTGTTCAATCCACATGCAGAGCCCTCACCTTTCTGACACCATTCCTTCTGCAAACACACATTCTAGTCAGCAAAAATAACATTGCCTACCCATCACTGAGAACAAATAAATGAATTAACTCAGACATAATTCTCCTCTAGGTTTTTCCTAGTGCATTTTGCATTGTCTGTCTACTTAGATTACAAGCCCTCAGAGCAAGGACACATTGTCTTGTTTGACTTGTACAGCTCTGAGCACACGGTTTGCACATAAATAATATTAACACCAATGATAATACTGGTTTGGTCAGTCTCAATACACATGAAAATGAGGCAGCAAGTGCTTCTATTTTTCTTTTTCACATAAGGAAATGCCATACGTCTTCTCATTTTTCAGGGACTTACAAACCTAATAGAACTGCACGTACCAAGGCTCTGAATGTTTAATGCTTTTGCTGAAAAGCACTATGTGTTCATGCAGGAGAAGCAGCAGGACAAATATTTTCACACATTTTCAGATAGCTGAGTGAAACTGGCTCCACCAGAATTTACAGTTGAAGAGTACCAGAATTTACAACTTGTGAAATTGTGGCTGTCTGTATTTTCTCATTACAGTGTGCTTGCTAGAGATAGAGAAGGTGGGGGTTTTTTCCCCTTTTTTTTCTTTTTTTTGCCATCTACTGTCGCACTACTTCCTAGTTAAACCTTGTCTCAAGTTATCAACACTCTCTGGAGAGATAAGCTTCTTCTCACTTACAACCTGTCACTAATAATCGAACTTTCAAGACTCCATCTCGAAAAGAGACTACCGGAGGCACACAGGTCACAGGAATTAACTGCCACCAGTCCTTGCAGAAAACTAAGCTCATCAATCTATAGCTTCTCGTCATAATTAGAATAACGGCTTTGAAAATTTGGGCTGATGTTGACTCGATCTTATGCCACAAAGACCACTGATTAAAATCTTGGTGTGAAACTTAATGATAAGTGCTGGTGGCGTTGTCGTGGAGACAGGGACAAACAATTCCCTTGCCATGACATTTTCAATGTCCTGCAGAAGAAAAACTGTCCTCTTTAGTGTGGCACTGTATGAAGCTTATTTATGGCTACAGGGCTTGCTGGATTGATGACTGTCGTAACACACTGTCAAATCCTTTACTGACACATTCATTTTTTGAGCCCCTGGTGTGGCAGAAATAAAACACAACAAAAATGTGAAAGTATTATTTATCAGTTTCTGTTTGAGTAAATAGTGGATGAAATAAATTTGGTATATGTTTGTACCCAGATGTGCGCACAACTCCCTACATTTATTAAATGCACAAGAAACAAAAAGTATTTAATGTAGTTCAAGATTCTCTTATAGTTTTTGACTGCAGTTTTGCAATGGATTTTAACAGACAAAACCCAAAGGGGCTAGTGTAGTTAAAGTTTTAAGAATACAGCTTTGATTGTGCTGTGTCCACAGCAAAATACAGTATATTGCACACTTGGCATTAAAATTTAAGAACTTGCATGAGAAGTGTGATGTTTGTTTTGATACTGCATTTCAGAAAGTCAGCCTGAGGTTGCCACAGGTCTACTGACAATAGCATGCTCTAACATTAATATGTAGAGCATTATTTTTATCACTGTGAAATTAGAAGGTGCTCTTTCTGTCCTCTCTTTCAGATAAAATTTGTTTCCTTCCCTTTAAACATAGTGAACGTTATTTGTAAGCTTTAAGGCTCTTGTTAACATCCTGCAGCTTTTACAATGCACTAATTAACAATTACAAGAATATCACTCTGGACTACAACAAGTAAATTTACAGTCAGATTATCATCAGAGAGCTCAAAATGTACGTCTGAAACCTCTGCACTGAACATACTCAAAAGTTTCTGTACACAGATTTTTCATACTGATCACATTTTCAGGAATCCTGCCTGATTTAGCTTCCAGGTTCAAAATTATTAGAAAAGGAATCCTCTGCTTCAAAACGTAGAAGCACCTTTGTCTGTCTATGGAGGGAAAAAATAGAAGTCCAAGACTGACTCCCTGTCATACTTCCTTGTATGACAAAGAGAAAATAAACCCACAGTAATGTTCTCTCCCATTGTCCAGTGCACCCTTCTTTAAGGATATTTTAAAATATTTATTGCATCTCTTCTAAGTAAAAAAATCCTGGGGAGGGAGGCGTCAAATTAGCACACTGTTCTTTCACAATACCTAAGTTCAAAGTGAGTGAGCAAAAGGTTGCTCTCTGTACTCAAAAATTGCAAGTCCATCAATGTTACCCACAGATATATCAGAACACACTGAGAAAGTTCTACATATAAAAGGAAATCAAAATCAAAATCTGAGGACTGAGCATGACTAAGACTTTGAAAACAATGTGATAGCTACATGGAAGTTCCTTAATCCTCAGGAGCTGATTTACCTTACTTACCCTCTATGTATTCCCTCCAGTCAGCCCCAGTTCCACAGCATTCCCACCACACAACATGACTTTAATATATATATACACACATCTCAGCCATGGAAATGCTCTTAGGATGTTTACAAGGAAGTGTCTTCAAATCTGGACAGAGATAAATCATTGCTTCCCTCAACATTGGGTGTTTGTCAATCATAATAATTGTTATTTATAGCCTTTGAATATTCTCTACTTGTATTATTTTGGATTACAGCTCCAGATTTTGGGTTTTAAAAAGGTAAAGGATACAAACAAAGAGGTACATCTTTAATCTAGTATTTAATAACTACTAGCATAGACTATCAATGCACCAAGTCCCATCAGAAATTTAAGTATGTAAATAAAATGTGCAAGTGTCTCAAGACATTTAGGGATTTCTAACAAAGTGCTATAATTTACTTCACAAAACATTATGAAATAATTTTAGTCAAGAAAATTAGGAATTGATCCTCCAGAGCTATCAATAGCAAGAGGGAAAATAAAGAGAGAGTCCTATTTTAATAAAACTAAATCCTTCAGATTTCTTAGGAAACTTTGCAAAGCTTCAGCTAATGCTAAACTGTATTAATACACAAGGTGGCTCAGAATTATTCGAATTTCTCAGTTGCAGCATTCAACCCTTCAAGTCAATACACAGCAAAATAAATCTGCCCCTCAATGGCATCAAGTTCCAAACATTTATATCTAACTGATATAACAGAAATTGTCATCAATTATTCCTTTTTCAACTCTGTAAAATATATACATATATTTCAGATTAATGTATGTAGTAAGTGCAGAGTTTCTTGTAAAGATTTGTGACAAAATGTCAGTCTTTCATTTTCTTTGCTTTGCTGGTTCACAAAAACTTATAATGTGAAAGTGTTTCTTAAAGAGGGGGAATTAAAGTGGTCTAAAATGGTTATAAAATACAGTTTATGCCCTTCTTAGGCCAGATGAAAAAGCTGAGTGTACCACATGGCAACTCTGGGTGACTAAACAGACTGTCAAACATGTAAAAAAAAAAAAAAAGCAGAAAGAAAACCAACCAAAAAACCTCTAGCAGTCAGTTCTAATTTTTTCATGGCCATCAGCTTTTCTTGTCCTATTAGTTGCCATAACAGCAACACAGTGTTGAGCAAAATACCAGAAGCTTTCATTAGAACCATTAACATAATTTGATAACTGATGGTATTTGATTTCTGACTTTTGAACTTTGAGCTAAAGCTTGGTGTAAGATATAATCTCACTGATTGGATGTTTTTTAAAATACAATCACTTCAAGTTATACTTCTTTGTTAAATGTAATTAATGTTCACATTTGTCACAAATTATATTATTTAAGAAAGCGGCAATAACGATGAAAGATGTCACAATGTTAAACCCATGTCGTCTTACCCCAAATGATTAAGCCCTAATTTAACGATTGCTCAAAATAAACTGGAACCATGCACGCAGTAATGGATATATATAAATAAGAACTTTACAATAAAGCATTGATGGTTTTGCTTAACTTCAAAACAAATTAAAAGTTTAGTACTAAATCCATCTATGTCAGATGCTTTAGTGCCATGATCAGGATGTTCTACTTAGAATACAGTATTCTGTTATACACTGTTTTCCTGATCTTTAAATACAGTGAAAGTAGTAAGGAGAACTTTTCCAGCTCCTGTTTCTACTGGTGTGAGTAGGGATTTACAGACTGATAGAAGCTTCCCCCCTGCCCACATTTCTTACAATCAAACTTTCTCTGCTCCCTCAGCATTTGGCCACATCGGTGTTGGACCCTGAGCTCACAAGCCTTGCCTCCTGGGAGGGATCCTCAGTCTGCTACCTGCCCTGTGCTTCCACAGCAGGTAGGATGACAAGGGCAGGCAGTTTTCTCTTGTGACCAGGCTTCTGAAGCTCATGCTTCTGTGCAGATCACTGTGTGGATGTGACCAGGTCAATTATTGCGAGCCACATGCCTCTTTAGTATGGCAAGCAAAAGACTGCAATATAAATACAAGCTTTTGAAAGGTTTTGTATTGGCAAATGAGTGAGTAAGGTAGCAGGGGGAGGGATGTTTCTATTTAACTTGGTCAGCTTAAGGACCTGAAACAGACTTTAATGTTTAAAATGTCCTATGTGCATACAGCAAACCAACTGCCCTGAAACAATAATTGCATATAAAGCATCATCTATGTCATATCAATGACCCTCTTTGCTAGGCACTGTATACAATCACACAGATGCTTTGAATAAACATTTATGGGACCTTTATTAGTAATATAAATCCTACATCACCACAGCTGCATTTAAAAAATGCAAAGGAACATACGATATCATCCTACAAAGATTACAGTTGGGGTCACTAGGGACCATAAAAACAAGTGTTCACATTCAGACCCTTTGGCAAAACTGTAAATGCCAGAAATATTTGAAATCTTCAAAACTTTATAACATACTGATCTAAAATGCTTTGGAGAAAGGGAAAGGGTGCAAAAGAATCAAGATGATGTGACTTTTTTTAGTCAGAAATCACATTTTCAGCTAGCCTTGAAAAATAATTCTGTGATATCAATGCATCATTAGCATGCATTAGGCCTTCAAAAGTGAGAAGGGCTTATAAAATTTTTAAGTAATTTTATACATAATATTCTTCTAAACAAATGTGATTCAGTAGGCATAGAAAGTAGTGAAGTCAATACAAGAATACTTAATTTTTAAAGAGATTAGTGTTTTTCTAATTTCCAAGATTAAGCTAATGAAAATGACTAAATATTCTCACATTCAAAAACATTTAAACAAAAGGAAAGAGGCAAGAGAAATTCCACACCTCACCCACCTGTCTGGAGGTAACATTAAACCAACCTATTCCAGATTTCTTAGAATGGAATTTAGGGCTTGTGTGTTTCAACAGGAATATACTCGATTAGAAATTTGTACTTCTTAATCCTCTCTGAAAACACCTGATACAAAGGCAGGGATCTTATTTCCCCTAGATTTGAAATGTCTGCCATGACTAAGTGGCAGTCAGGCAAAGGACAGAGATTTAAGTTTTGGAGTTCACTGCAGTAAAATCTCTCTCAGCAGTGTATGATCGGAGAAAAAAAAATGCTCAATACATATTTTTTAAATTACAAAAGGATTCTAACACACAGGGCTGAAGTATAGCCATTGAAACATACTGCCTGTTGGTATCATGTCCTGTGAAGTGAGCAGTGACACAACTGCATGGCTGTTCTTTGTCACCACGACTGTTGCCATAGCATCTCCTCTGCAGTTGATGCAATCATGTATGCCACTATTAAAAAATAATTACTCTTCCATGCATAAAACACATTCACTGCAAAGATAAAATATAGTTTGGATCCCACTTCATATTTTGTTTTAAAGTTTTTGTCATCTTCCTGGCACAATGAACCTCTCTAAATCACAATGTAGTATTAATCATTACAAGAATTGCCTTACATTTACTGTAATACCAATTTGCTATGGGATGAATACATTTCCATTTTTCTAATGCAAAACTTTAATTTCTAGAATTTATAAGACACAGCTGTCACAGAACTCAAACTTTGCAACAAACGTTGCTTTGTCTTTAATTTTTTTCTCATAAAAACAACTGAGGGAGAGAGGAAAGAAGCATTGAAACTGTAGTTATGTCATGGAAGACTGCAGAAGGAAATACATAATGCAAAGCCAATTCATTTATCAGAAAGTACAGTCCATGCCATACTCTCCTTGTCTGTGACTCAGAAACAAACAGTAAGACGAATAGCTGGCTATTAAGAAACCCAACAATTTAGTAAAATACACACTATTAGAACATATACCACCTATGCTGATATAGTTTAATAGGGAAGGCAAAAGCTGTGCAAAGCAAAACAAGGAATGAATTCCCTGCTTCCAATGGGCAGACAGGTGTTCGGCCATCCTCAGGAGAGCAGGGCCCAACCAGGTATAACAATGACTTGGGAGGATAAACACTGTAACTCCAAACATCCACCCTTCCTCCTTCTTCCCACCACTTTATATACAGAGCATGATGTCACATGGCCTGGAATGTCCCTTTGGTCACTTTGGGTCACCTGTCCCAGCTGTGTCTCCTCCCAGGTTCCCATGCACCCCCAGTGTCAGCACCAGCATGGCAGTACAAAAAGCAGAAAGACCTTGGCTCTGTGCAAGTCCTCCTCAGCAACAACAAAAACATCTCTGTATTATCAACTCTGTGCTCAGCAAAATTCAGCAAATTCAAAGATCAACAAATTCAAAACACAGCCCCAGACCAGCCACTATGAAGAAAATTAATTCTATTCCAGCTGAAACGTCCACCTTCATACATCCATGTGTTCAAAGACAAGCAGTGGGCACACCAAGCATTTACAAAGAGGAAAGTATCCTAGCTAGACATAGGTTTTGAATACTGCAAACCTGATACTGCATAGAAGTGACTTCGGTTATTCACGAAGTACCTCATATCCCCATAGAGGCAACGTACACAACATCATCCAAAAAGGCACAAGAACACTGTTTATAAAAGCAAAAAACACCTCCAAGCTAGAAAGCTTACACACAGATTGTTCTAATGTATCAGTTGGGAAGATATGCAAAAAGAGAAATGTATTACTCTGAAAAAATCCAAACAGAAGATATACTCTGTTCCTAAGTGTTAGAAGGCGTCATCATTATTCTACCATACCAAAGAAATAGAGGCTATTAAATGTAATGCATAAAATAACATTTAGCAAGAAAATCAGGATAATTACTTCACAAAAAGGACATTCAGTCAAGTTCTAAACCATTGCTCTGAATTGAAAATTACTTATGTCTAAGTTAAATCAAGTAAAACATCCTTAGCAGTCCCTTTAAGAACACTTGAAAATAACAGGAGGAACTACCTAATTCATCATGCTTTTTTTTTTTCCTGTTAAAAAAGGCGAATTGCTGGAGTCTTTGACATTAACTTTCTTATTTGCAAATTTAGCCTGTTTATTGCAGGAACATAGATATAGATAGATTGGTTCCATACAAGCTGAAATAAGCATTCAGGTTAGTTGTGTGTAAATCAAATTAGAAACCAGTACAACTAAGGGTCAGGAACACACTCTGCTGGGAACTGTACAACCACCAACACACAAAAACAAGGGCTATTAAAAAAATTTGAGTCCAAAAGGCTACAGTAAGGAAAACCTACCAGTGAGATGTGTCCAACTATCATACTTGGAGTAGAGGAAAGAATAACTGTTACTTGACATACAAAAAATGCTACAATAAAAAGAATCAAGTAACATTCACATAAGGGTAGTATAGCACTTTTAAGAAAAAATACAGACATATCCTGTCCTATTTGCAAGCTACATCACAAAGCTGGACGGCACATCTTTAAATAGTGCTTATTAGAAGCATGCTGAATCATTCTCCATCACTTTACAGACCCAACACTGATGATGTATTTCTTGATCATGACTGGCAGAAATTATTTTGGAAAGTAAGAAGCAAGTCTGGCAGGTGTTCCTTACACAATACTCTAAGTATAGCCACAACATAACATGAAGACTCTAGATAGGTACAGTTTCCCACATGCTACAGTTTTAAGTGTCCCATTGCAACATGATGGTATCCACATTGGCCAAGTGGTTAAGAGAAATAAAAGTAAATTGTAATAAAAGATTGTCACAGGATCAATGCCTCATACTTTAAAACTGAGCATTTTGGCTCTGCTTCAGCATTCATCAGCCAAAACCTATTATCCTATGACAATATTCCATTTCACTGATATCTATTCATTATAAAATATATATATTTACAGTATTTGGAAGGTGATTTTTAATGCTGTGAATGCCCTTTAAAAGGAGACTATTTTAACATTATAGATTCCAAATGACTAGTCAAGATATTCAATTCCCTGTTTAAATCTTTAAATATACTTAGGAATTCCTTATTTCAATGGGTTTTCTAATGCCTCTTCCTTTACTGTTTAAATATATATTATAATGTAAAAAGAAAAAGGTCTTCATTAGCTCATTGCACTAGGGGAACTCACCTTTTTATGATATTAGTTTCAGTCATTAATCACAATGCTTTACCAGTAACCAAGGAAAGTGACAATAATATTTATGTCGCTCACTATACTTGAACTTTCAGGTTTTGAAGAAGTCTAAGAGAGCTGGGTATCCCAACATATTAAATTTGGAAATCGTGACTCTGACTGGCATAACAAACACATCTACCCATAGCCATAATACCTTCTGAGTCTCAGCCTCAGCTGGTTACCTTATAAAAAGGCTTTTTCCAAAAAATTATCATCAACAGAAATCTTGTGGTGTTGAGAGATTTATTTTTTTTTATCTTTAAGATTCAATAGGAAAAACACAGCTTTTTTGTTTGTGCTTGGGACAAAAAAAAAATCTTTATTTAGGCAGTATATTTAAGGAGAATTTTAACAAGTGATAAAAACAGTCAAGTCTAAAAACTGTACAGAGAAAATATCTTGTAGCATCTGAGACTGAGCACGATATTATCAGTGTCAGCATACTGATGACCCAGATGGTATTTGTATGTTTGAAGTATGACATCTATACTCCTCTGTCATCCAACACAAGTAATTAACAATAATCAAGTGGGTGTTAATTGGATATAATGGAACAATCTCCAGTCAGCCTGAGCCTACTATTTGCCTCTTACTAGTAATTATGAACACTAAGTACTCACGCTAATCTCCTTCTTCTCACTGAAGCCAAACAGAGGTGCAGTATTTACTCAGCTGATAGCTTGTTTTGTCTGCAATTTAATCTGTTTTAAGCCAAGAAACTCATAATTTGCAGAGCCGTCACCAGCTGCCAGGATCACACAAAAGAATTCAAGGCCCTAGATGACAGCAATTCAGCATATATAATCCAGGGAAAAAAAAGAACAATCATTAATTAAACTGACCTGTTACAACCACAGTAGCCACAACACCTGGACATATAAACACTGAAAATTACCCATTTGTGTAACATCTGATAAGCTCAGCAACTCTGACCCACATTTGCCATCCTGAAAATACGCTGTTAAAACACAAAACTTTCAAAGCTGCTGTTCTTTCGCTATGCAAGACTGTGACAACTCTTTCACTGATAGGAAACTGGTAAATGATCTCAGTCACATCACTGCAGAATGTGCTTGGCTGTTTGATTACTACAACTGTAACAAATTGAAAGTATCTTATCAAGAGTGACCATTAGAAACATATTACCAGCCATTAAGCAGATGGTTAGATATTTTAAAATAGCTTTTACATGGCAGTGAAGTCTAGACTAGTCAGCCTTATTTACGGGTCTATTAAAGGCAAAAAAGTAAGAAAAATAATAAAAACAATGACTTTTTTTTGTGGTGAAATTGGGAATTTTTCAGTGGTTTTCAAGACCATTACACAACCAATGTATGAATCAGAAAATTCAGTATAACAGTTAAAGCACTCTTAAATGCTATGAAATTTACCTCCCTTGTAAAAAATAAGTCTTCCATCATCATAAAAATTGGATTGATTTAACACATCAAAACATGTAAAAAGGTAGCACACCACATTAAGAAGGTCAATATTGAGGACAACCTTTAGGAATTCTTTCTAGGAAAGTGTTTCTATCATTTAATCCATCCCAAACTTTGTTTGATTTAAAAGGAATTGAATTGGTTTATGCTGAGACAGATTTTTCTTATGCTACATGTAGATGTCATCACTATGTCAATAACTAAGACATGCATTGATTTACAGAAACTATATGCCATTTGGAATACAATTACTGATTGATGCAGAAGACCAGAAACGCAGGCCATTAAGTACCATTATATTATTGATTCCATGTTTAAATTTGGGAAAAATCACTTTATACATGATGAGAATCTTGCAATTTTCCCATGCCACTTCACATCTGCAGTTGGTGCTTCAATTTACACAGTTTAGACAGGAAATAGAATCATATGGAGCTTTTAAATCAAATACCAGAAAGCAAAAAGCAGAGGAAATCTCAGTACACATACAGTACCTTAAAGCAAATAATATTCAAGTATTCTAGTGGCACCTCCTAATCCTTTACTCAAAAAAAAAAAATATTCTAGACACAAAATACAGGCAAGTTTAGCTATATGGACTAAAATTGTCAGAAATAAAATCACACTCTGCAGCTATCGTATCTACCCTTCCCCCATTATGGAGTTAGAGTGATCACAGAATCACTGAATGGATCAGGTTGGAAGAGACCACAGTGGATCATCTGGTCCAACCTCTGTACTTAAGGCAAGGTCATGCTAGAGAACAATTTCCCTGGTGTTTTGTTTTAAAGTAAATTCTCTCAGAACTTACCCCCAAAACAATTTTATCCAATACTTTTCACACTCTTTCCAAACACTATGTCTCTTTTTTAAGTCCAAAATTTTCTTAAGCCCTCTGTAAATTTATTCTACCTCCATGGATTTCTCATCAACCATCTGTCATGACATCCAGAGAATGACCTACTAGAGTCCATCTAGTCCATCTGAATTCGTACTGCTCAAAGAGATGTGAGACTTCTGTGGACTGGGCATACTATTTAGAGAAACTGCATTTTCACTCCTGATCAGCAGAAGCCAAAAGTGCTTCCAGAACAAAGGACTCATTCCCAAGGACCAGATAAATATTACAGCTACTCTTTATCACACAGTCTTTAGAAAAAAGAATTAAGGAGAGTTGCCAAGACTGCACCAATACTACTAGACTGGAAGTAACCAGCATGATTCAGAACTACATGATTTACCTTTCTGTACAGAGTGCTAGCTGGTGGGGGTCTCCTAAGACTACAGTGCACTTTTCATTCCCCCTTTTCTAATCCTGCCACTGTACTGAGGAGGAAGAGACTAAATCCACAACAGCAATGGAAGAAAAGGAGTGAGAAAAAGTGAAAAGTATTCACCTGAGGGGCTGAGAAGGGAAAAACTTATAGTATTTTTACAATTCATTACAGTCTTTTATATGATGAGCATTTCTTGATTGTGGGGTTGGTTTCTAAAGAAAGAGCACAGGTGGAGAAATTTCAATTAAATGACAGTTTCATTTAGGATATACCCATCTGCAGCACCTTATTTTGATTAGTTCTAATGTGAACTAGCTTTACAATCATGCACTTTTCAGTTTGCCAGCTGTTTTGGATCCCGCTCTGAAGTGCCTCATTCATCTTGTACATGGTAGAGGGTATTCCCATTTGGCACCTACATTAGCGTTTGGTACTGCACAACAGGCACTAGGCACTTAAAAATAGATACTTCAGTCACAGTGCTGCATCCCTTACTGAATGGCTACTCCTACAGCCTACCTTTTTTTTTATTTTGTTAACAGAGCTATGCTATCAGTGTTTCTTCAATACATTTGCAAACTGCAGCAATGAAGTATCTGAAGTAAACTCTGCTCTAGCTTCTTCTTTCTCTCTAAAAATATGTCTGCTGGGCAGATCACACACACAGAAATTATTTTAAAATCCCCAAGGTTAGATGCCTTTCTAAACAGCATTTTAAATTAAGTCAAAGAGGACAGAAAATACTGCCCAACTGAAAAGCCAACCTGAGTTTAAGACAGAAGTAACTCTCCAAGTGCATCAGCAGCAGAAGAAAAATTCTTAGCTCGTCAATCCACTGAACCAAAATGCTTGTTAAAGTCTCAAAGCATCAATATCCATCAGAATATATCTATTAAATATTTTGATGCCATCTGTGTCATCCATGATTTAACTTCTGATGTAACTGCTTTGACCAAGTCAATACTTTGCAGTAACTTCAGGGTAAACGTGAAATGGGGAGTATTAGAAAATACAGTTGGAAAACACAAGGAAAAAAAAATACAAAATGTTATTTGTTAAAAAACAAAAACTCTCACTCCCCAAAAAAAACCCACAAAGGCTTTCCATGTGACATGTCTTAGTCACATGCAAAAATTGCTTCTGCAATCTTGAAACAAATCACCCTTTGGTTCAGAATATTAAATTATTGAGATTAGTTAGAATACCTGGGTATCTCTTAATGTACACTATCATACCATTTAAGTACAAACTTAAATGAACACAGCTTAAATATGGAAATGATCCATATAGAGGAATAACTATGCCTTCACCTTGTGAAAACCGAAATCCCAATGTTATTGCTATCCCACTTCAAAGAAACCTGTCAGGACTCTCACTGGCACTGTGAAAAGCAACATGAATGGCAGAAATTTTGATTGATGTCACTGCCTGCCTGTCAAGTGAAACAAGCAGGGCCAACCTAATCATGTTAGATTAGAGGATATGGGGATGATGTAATATTTTTGTGTTACAGATACGCAGGTAGAGTGTGCATGGGCAGAATAACAGGAATATAAACATATCTTTCAAGTAATACTAAGTATCAGAGAAAGTGTATTATTATCAAACTCTTTTAAAAAGTCTGGAGGATTGGGGTGGGCATTTTTTCTCTTTTACTTGTGCAATTATGTGCAAGTAATGCTCATGGATTTCCAAGACTTTGCACTAGATCTACATATTTTCTGGAGTCCTAATTCATTAGTTTTCTTTTTGTATTGTTATACTGAACTAAATAATTTTTACATGAAACTAGAGTGAAATTGATTCAGCTCCTTTTCTAGGACACAGGCTAATCTGCAGATTTAAATATACAGTCAAGTAATATTCTGATATTAAGCTCAATAAATTCTAAAAAGTGAGAACATCTGAAGACAACCGACCTTGTGTAAGAAAGCCACAGAAAAAAGTGATCTTATCAGGCAAAACATGCAAAACAAAAACATGTCTAGTTCAGACATGAGAGTGGAATATGACTGCAGCTGTCTGATTATTTATCATTGAAATATTTGCTCATTTGATAACCTGTAGACTGATAAGTAAAGTAACCAATAACAAGTACCTCCACGCTATCAAAAATTATGCAGATAGTCCAAGCCCTCAGATTAATTTAGAGAAAGGTATCCTAAGAATAGTTGACAACCAAGATACTTAAATATCAGCTTTGAAAAATTTAATAAATGGAAAAAAAACCCCAAACCACAAAGCTAATCCTCCTCACAGTGCCCCACTACGTCAGGTACTAACCTGAGAAGAAAAAAACCCCCCAAACTTGTCAAAAGAAGCCGGAACTACGTTTCAGCTGAAAAGAGGTAAGTTTCTGAATTTAAAACCAAAAAATACAATGCCCCTTGGTCACATGGCTACAGAGTTCACAACAACAAATGTGCAGAAATAATTTAAACTGCATGAAAAGCAAATGTTTTATCCTATAAAGTTATAAACTTTTGTTATCAAGTTACAAACTTTTTGTTTAATCTGAGCCCTAATCAATATTAAATCTAAATGTCCATTTTTTATTTACTGTACAAAATGTGTTCCCATAGGACTGAGAAAAAATATAATCTTAGGGATTAATATAATGTTAAATAAAATCAATTGCAAGAAATAGACTTCCTTTCTTTGTCTCTGTACACAAAACAGAAATAGGCCTGCTGTTGGATTTTCTTAATTTTGAGCTGGTGCTGGAAGGTACTCAAGTATTTTTCTCTTCCACAAAGACAGTCAAATGTACCTAAGCCTCAGGTTTTTGTGTTTTACCCAAATTTTATCAAACTCAGAACAAGGGAAGAACACAATTTGGAAATGAGGGTTTAGTTCCTTGACATAGATTGCATGCCCTCTTCAAGTAGCATTTCATCTTGAGCCTTGAAACCTGACAGAGGGAGTACCAAAGAACACCCTAAATAAATTGCTACAATGTGTCTTATACAATGAGTGCCCACTTGTTGGACAGTAAAGGAATTTGCTCTCATCCTTAAATTCAATCTAAATAAATATAATCCCTATCCAGCCATCTAGAAGTAGGTATTTGCATATAATCCAGGTGAGCCTTGGAAAGGACAGCAAGACATCACAGAAAGCATCTATTGAAACAAATTTGCTTATATGCACATAAGCAATACTAACATATTGAACTTAAAAACACGGCCCAGACAACACCAACCTGGCCAAACAATGGCCCTTTCAACGTGATCTCCTCAAGGCCTTAAGCTAAAGCAGCAAGTTTCCTATTTGCTCATTCCATGAAGGAACTGCAGGTTCTGCATGACCCCTATTTTTCCAGTCTCAGATGTGAATTTTGCTAGCTTTGGAAATGTTTTAGGACTTATACAGAAATTTATAAAATGTCAGCTTGAAAATTTTAATTGACTTATTAGCAATATCTCTTCTTTGAATGACCTTTTAGTCCTCTTTATAACATATCACCTACTTTTACTACCTTCTGGCTGACAGCTTTTAATATATTCCTTCCTAGTGGATGATATCATCTGTCCTTGGATGGAATTAACTAAAGCACTACACATTTAAAAGCTGACATTAATCCATACCCACAGATTTTTAACAGCTGCTGGGATAAATATTGTGTTTCCATGCATTAGGTTTTATATAACAATGACTAGTAGAAATAAATTGAGATTAAATATACACTTGCAACATCAAAGCCAAGGAGAAAAAAACACTCAGCTGATAAATGCAGTGTTTTAGTGGCTACATATATCAATGACTAAAAATACTTACTATAATTAGCAATAATAATTCAGTTATAGTGCAAACTTAAGGTATATTTGTTACTATGGCATTGCTGTATCTCTCAATAATCACATTTTCAAAAAACTTAAATGATGAGAGCACTGGTTCAAGACTCAGGGAATAGTTTTTATCTGTTTCAAAAAATACAGCAACTATTACCTGTCATATTCCTTTTTCAAATTGTGTATTTAGGTTTGCACCCATAAAAGAGAGGAGTAATCAACGGCCTTAAATACAGCGGGGATGAACACTCCAAGGGGTGCACAGGGAAGGAAGCACTACAACTTATTGCAGGAGGCACCTGAACAGTAGAACTCCCTGTAAACCTCTGTGAAATTCACCATTTGTCAAAGTGAAAAACACACAATTCAATTGACCTCCCCTTCCCTTTCCTTTTCTCTATGGAAAGAAAATATTCATCAGTAAATTAATGAGAAACATCTGCTATGAACTTGAATATGCCTGTAAGAGAATTCCTGAAAGTGAACAATTACTTTCACCAGAAGCTGTTTAGTAGCCTCCAGAATTGTTAATTTCTAGACTAGAGTCAGTAATAAAAATAATCAAGGGTATGTTAGGTGTTGGCAAATATTTCTGAAAATAACAA
Source organism: Ploceus nigricollis (assembly GCA_013399945.1). NCBI lineage: Eukaryota > Metazoa > Chordata > Aves > Passeriformes > Ploceidae > Ploceus > Ploceus nigricollis. The sequence continues at coordinate 29,132 of VXBC01001521.1, forward strand.
TATTAATCTTCCCCAGCACATGTCCAAAGCACCTTGTAGAAGCTGTGTGGTATTGTTTCCATTCTGTTGTTCTTCCATGAACACATGAGTTTCTTGGACAGAAGAAGTTGTGGGGTTTTGGTTTTTGTTTTTTAACTAAGGAACATCAAAACCTCAAGCCTCCACCCTTTAACAAGAGGACCCCATTGCTCTTTGTATGGCTTGCTTTCAGGCAAAATATTCCACATGAATTGCCAGAATCTCACTACTTTAAAATGTACAGAAAGAATATATATTTCTTAAAACTTAACTCACAGAGGAGTTTTCAGTTGCAATGCTAATAAGTTCTTACTACATTTTTTCACACATAATTGCTAACTACATCATCACAAAGTAGTAAAATAAAACTGAAAGAAATGGACTGATATCCCAATTAATTTACAGCTCCTAATTTAAGGTACAGCTAACCTGGCTGAGAATGCAGTAAGTTTTGTAACAACTGAATGAACTTCTTTAGCTATGCTTAACATTTTGAAGGCAATTTTATTCATCTATGTTATTCAATATGGTTAATTACGATGTTTCAGTTTATATCTCTCATGCAACATTTGAGCACCCAAGGGTGAAAGTTCCTAAGGCACAGTTCTAGGACAGTACGTGATACTGTCCTTCTGTATGGATACAAGTATTGAAGAGGCACACAATTATAGCATTCAAGTCTGATTCCAGAACAAGAAATCAAGCCCAAATTGGGAGATGATGATGAGATTCACTTCCCTTTAATCTTTTTACCCATTCAACATATTATATGGGAATAGGACTAACCCACATACGTACCCACATAGAAAAAAATCAGCATTTTGTATACTCCAGCATGGTATTAGAGCTGTAACTGACATAATTGTGCTGACACCTACCAATCCTATATCAAATCTCCTAAGCCTCATGCAGCAGACTGCAACCAACCTTCAGCTCTCCTTCTGAAGAGAGGCAAAAGGAAAAAAGGAATTCACTGTCTTTGACAGCTTCTCATCAAGAGACTGGGACTCAAAAGATAAAGCTTACAGTCTCTGAAAACATAGGACAAAAGTAATGCTTTCCAGGTTTTCTTGCAACTAAACAAATAACCCAGGCTGCTTTATTATATATTTGTGATTCAAAATAACAGAACTACCAAAGCCATTTCTTAAAAAAAGATGTAAAATCTTTTGCTTTAAAATTGAGAACTTGGTAGACAATTTCCACCAAAAAGCATATTACCAAGATATTCCTAGAGTTCTGAATCCAAACAATTCCTCATATTTATATGAAAAAAATTGTGTAAGACAGGCAGAGACAATAACGTAACAAGAAATTTCTGAGGGCACAGACACATTTTTTTAACACACCATATTTGCAAACCTAATTCGGTCATTCAAGATACTAAAGAAGCTTTTATCATATATTTGTATTTCAACCTGAGATACAGTTAGCTAATACACTGAAAAATTAAATCTTAAATCTCAGAGATATTCCTGCCATAGCACACTATCTTGGACAGGATTTATTACCTTTGTAGAAAGATCCCAGAATTTGATTCTCAACTGGAAACACCAGCTCTTAATAGATCCACATTTTTTAGTATCAAGCAACCTGTGTTTTCAGGCTGGACATTTCAGAGGCTTCTTTGTGGAGATTAAGAGCCTTTAGCAAACCAATAACCTATGATGTAAGTATTTCCACATACCCTGAAGCTGATGCAAAGCAAGAAATCCTAAGAAGGGCTCCAAAAATTACGTTCAGGACAGCTTGCCTTAGTCCTGCTCATAGCAGCACACCTGTACGATATAAGAATCTTCAGAGCCCCATCACAAGCACTATAAAAGTCTGCCAGAAAAAGCTGCTTCCACACTGAAAAGTGCTGTAAATATGGTTATTACATCCCTGCTCTTGTCAGGGCTCAACATTCCCTCATGGGAGAACTGGTAGGTGGTACCTACTGTATGGATGCAAATGGCCACTAAACATCTGAAAAATGCTACGAAGAACTCCATCCTACCTCATGAGGTGTACTATTCATGATAAGAAACCAGCACCTGGACTACAATCAGAGCTCAGCTAGAGGATGAGGAGAGGCTGGGGAGTGAAAAAGCTCATGAGAAGGGGAGGGAGAGCAAGAGAGAACATATTAGCAGTTTGGTACCAGCTAATGATAAATCAGACTTGTTAATTACATTTAACATAGTTAAAAAAAAAACAAGAGAAGAATGGGCAATAGTCTTTCTACTCACAGGCATTAAGCTCCCATAAATTAAAACTGGAGATGAAATAAACCACAGATTGAATTATTTCCACTGAATTATTTGCTTTTCTCTTCAGGGAAAGACTAGGCTACAAATTAGAAGCTTTGAGATATTTTTCAATTGACTGAGATGTGTTCACTTTTTACATAACTCCTTACTCAAAATCTCCACATATAGTAAAAAAATCCCTGTGTTAGATATTCCTGGTTTATTATGCATACATATATTTGCGTATATGGAGTATCACCTCCCTTCCTTTCACTTGAGAGCTGTAAAAGTTGCATGTTCGGGTAAAACCAAACAGTGAAGGGGTTTATCTAATACGAGATTATGAATAGTCTGAATTAATAGAGCAGAAAATCACTGTGTATGTATGATATTGTTCTTAAATTACTTTCCTGTTTTCAAGTGGAAAAATATATATATCTATAGAGAGAAATTAATATATAATATGGAAAAGGTAATATATTTATATGGTTTTAAACAAAGCTTGGATTGAATTCAATATATTACAATAGAAATTTCTTTGTTTCACTGGAAGACTTAAAAACATTATACTATTGCCAAACCTTGAGGTTTGTTGTCTGGAAGAGGTAACTGCTTTCTTATGACAAAGACTTGAAAGATATATTCCTTTAATTTTTTTTCTCCCCTACTTCACGTTCACATGTGTTGAAACTCATTGCTTCTGGAAATGAAGATGCTCTGGTGTCAGCTGTAAAATCTGTATCTCACTTCCTCAGACAAGTGGATATTTATTGACAGGGTGTGAGAGAGAAAGAGAGGAGAGACTGCCTGTCCTGGAGCCAGTAACCTTGGTGAAGATGCAATGTCACAAACACCAAGCCATCATTCTCATAGATGTACAGCATATTATTTAAAGGGAAACAAATATCGGCCACTGAATGTCACTGCAAGGACACATCTTCTGCCTCTTAACTAAACTTATCAGTGCAGTGGTTTAATATGGTACCTTTTTCATCCTCCCCTCAAATTCATCTTACAGAGCAGCTCTTGACACTACCAGAGAGCAGTCAAGACTAAGATTTAGTGACGTCTGCTTCAAACAGATCTAGATTTATTGACATTTGTTGCCTGCTTCTTCTCTCAGTAACTGCACACAGGATTAATTTTAACCATTTCTTAAACTCTGGGGAACTGCAAACTTACGGTAAAAACAAAATCAGACACCCAAATTAGTGCTACATTTTGGATTTCCCCTTTTAATTAGAGGGCCAGAACTTTAATTGTAAGACCTTTAACATGAGGGGATGGTTTTGCTGGAATTTGGATGAAAAAGGCACACACCAATCCCATTTCAAAAGGAACTCCTTTTCAGTAGGAGGGGAGGATTTATATCTCAGTGGTTTACAGAAACATGTGATTAACAGCTGTACATGAAAATACTGCAGGAGTAAAAAAGCCTCATCTTTTAATAACTACTTCAGTAGTGATATATTGCTTGACTAATTCAGCCTTTATTTATTACTGTGACCTGTACCTTGTAATAACTTCTAAACCCCCAAATTAATACACTCTCTATGCTTCTACTTTTCTACAAAAATCCTATCTTAGTGGCTGAAAAACAGAAATCTCTTTCCACAAGGATTCATAATTATCTTGGTGTTAATTCTTATAAATTATATGAACTGATTGAATTCACGTTTTTCCAATTTACAAGTGACACTCAGAACTCAACAACACAGTGATATAAATGCTTGAGCTCCTGTACAGTATAGACACAGACATCTCTTCCCAATACAGAAAAAAAACCATTTACATCTATATTTTAAAAGGATAGATAGATGAATACAGTCTCCTGACTTTCCTCATGTTAGGTAGAAGTATAAATTTGCAGTGTTCTGTAAAAGATTAACTACTAAATGAAAAAGAACTGCTGTATGTAAATTTAGGAGTTCAAAAACACCCAAGAGGCATAACTATAATTATTGCTGAAGGAAGCTGTTTAAGACCAAAAATACATTTCCATTAACAATCAAAATTAGTTTTGATTGCCTTTTTCTCAAGTTTTCAGTGAATAACCTTTGATTATAGCACATGATAATGATTCATTAGAAAAAACCTAATTTGTATTTCAGAAGTATGCACATTAAAAAAATAGTCAGAAGTCATACCAACGAAAATCAAATGCCAGAAGATGCAGAGGACTGTTTGGAGAATAAAAGACTTACCATCAGAGTACATCCTCTACCTGTGCATACAGTTTTACAGAAGAATGATATTAAGATGTATTAATCAAAGTAATTTATATGCTTTGCTTTACAAGATATAGATCCCTCCAAATTGTACTATCTACCCAGTGTTATCCAAAGTATATTGGTGGGAGAAGCACCATTGAGTACAGAAAAGCTGTAAAACCTGTCTGCAGACTACACAACAGATATACATCAGCTCAAAAGTTGGATGACAAAATGCAGGGTTTTTACAGAATTTCTACATGCCAGGAAAACACACTTTAGTTTATGGGAAAAGGCTGCAGTGTATCCTTATAACAATATAAATCTTCAGAACCCTTGTGATGATATCTAATTTACGTGGCTGTCACTGGTAAATGTGGTATAGTGAATTATACACAATACTAAGCTTAATTATGAACAGTAACCTAGAGATCTTGATTAGAAATCATTTGCTCACGACATTCAGAGTCTGTAAAAACAATGATGAATTTATATAGCACACAGCAATTCCAAATAAATTATTCCTAGAAAATCAAAAGGATGGTATAGATTATATAAGAAATTATTTCTTAAGATCGCTGCCAAATTTTAACTACACTATCAAATACAAAGTACAAGAGCTGTAGCCTGCTTTACATAAAAATAGCTCTCTAACATTCACATCAATTCTTTCCATCTTCAAAAGCAGGCATTTACAAACTGTGGGCCAGGTCCCACCAGGGACTGCAGAGCTGAATGTATTTCATCAGCAAAGCCCTGGCACAAGCTCTCAGATGTGTTGCCATTCCCACCACTACCACGGCACTTTTTCACTCTGCTCCAGCTACTCAAATACAGGCTCCCAGAAAGATGGTACCACTGCAGGGCACGAGGGGCTTTCCCAGCACACCCCAGAAACTCTCAGAAGGGCAGGTAGATGTTCAGTACCCTTCTAGCTTGCATGTGTCTAAGGCTTCTCACAAAGGGGAGCCCAGTTGCTGCTGTGTTTGTCAAATCTCTGTCTCTCCTGCTGCAGAAGGGACATTCAGGCTGACTAGGCTGTGTCATAAAACTAAATCAAGGAAGGTTTGATGTGGTCTGACGATCCTTAAATGAAGGAAGGTCTCTGATAAACAGTAGTTTCTAACATTAGCATTTCTTCATCTTGAGTGTAAAGGCAAATAAAATGTTAAATTGTAACGATCACTTGCACCATTTTACGTAAGGGAAAAATTCAACATCAGTATTAAGATGCACTCACCATTTTATCCTAGACAAGTCCAGGCCCTAACTTCTCAAGCAAAACTCTTCTTCAGTTGAAGAGACCTCCTGAACTATACTATTTTATTTCAGAGAAAGACCTGATATATAGAAAAAGATTACATAAATCATTATCACAACAGTAAACATGTAAATTCTGATCAATAAGTACTTGCCTCCCCCTCCCCCCAACACTAACAGCTGCAATAAAGCTTTAAATGTAAAGCTGAGCACAACCAGCCATAAAAGTATGTAAAATAAATGAGGATAACATAATGAGCGAATCCAACATTCATCTCATAAATATAACATAACGATCACAACTAAAATGTCAGAGAATCTAATAAATCAATATGGGAGGACAGAGCCATCTTTACGCTTAGCATACATAAAAATATATTTACATGCAGGCATTTTTTTATTTGGGTTTCTTTTTTTTAAATCAAGGATCAAATGAGAAATATTATAAGAAACTTAACTCCTTATTCACTTCATTATTCAAAATTTGATGCTATTTTTATTTTGGTTTTCTTTACAACTGTAGAGAGCAGACAACAATTTTTCCTCATAAAAATAACAAATCAAATTACATTATTAATTAGCATATGAAGTAAAACGAATGTATGTGTTCAGCCCCTTGAATGGAAAATTCAGAGATGCTGTTTGAAAGAATATGTACAAGAGCAGGTGGAGAATTTTGTATAAATTCAAATATTTTTAGAAAACCAGATGTTTTGAAAATCAATTTATGACAGCACACATTTTCTTAAGATTATCTGAGAATTTACATCAGGTCACATAGTTGTTGCAGTACTAAATCTATTTTATCTGCTATTTTGAAAACCATCATGCATAACAGCTACAATAACAAACAAAACATTGTGCAGACTCAACTGCAATAAGCTAGCTTTATTTTAACCCTATCACTGATTCAATTTCAAATTCAACAAGTTTTGAGTGTTGTTGTATTGAGTATTTGAGTATTTTAAGGACATAAAGCACTGAGACTCCACAAGATATAAACATATTTACAAGATATTACAGGATATACTAATCAAAACCTGTTCTGTGTCTCTTTTGCTCAATCTTTTGCATTCTCCTACTATGTTGTTCCACCAAGTGACACTCATGGCATCTCATTGGAAACACATCCCAGTAATGCTGCTGGAAGGCTCAAGATGGCATTAGAATGGCCGGGACAGGGACACAGCAGGTCAACGTTTCCCTTGGTTTGCCTCCACCATTTAGGGAACTCAGCATGGGAGTAAAAGCCTTCCATTCGGCTTCAGTACCACTCTCAAAATGGTCAGCTCTGTTGTTCATCAAGGTTATGTCCTATTTATAGGGCTGAAACACTGTTTTTACTAGAAACTGAGTGCAAGCAAATACACACCATGATACTGTAGTCAATGGCTGTTGACTTTCAAGCATTCAAACACTTCATCCCAGGCAATGAACAAAAATTTCTATGTGCTCTTACAACAGGTATCTCAAACATCTGAGAGGGGAAGACCATGTTTCCATATTATAGTGACTTTTAGAAGTGTCTAGGTAGACATTTAATCTAAACTAGCCATTAATAATTACAGCCAGAATTAAACATTAAGTTAAGCAACTGCGTCCCCTTGTCATTATGCCTTGATGGCTCCTCTACCACAGGCTGAATTCTTTCTCAGGTATTCTGTTGTTCAGTGTCACTTACTACAGCAATGTAAAGAGGATTAACATTGCCAGTCATTTGTGTTCTAGACTAGTTAGTAAAACTATTATCAGATATTATCCCAGTCTGGACACTGTGAAAGTAGATTTTCAATAAAACTACAAAACATTTCCCAGCAGATTCCACTTTACTTATTTGTCAGTGCCTTGTGGTGAAGCCTTACAGTGAACCTTACTCCAACAGTCAGAAAATTACTTACTTGCTTAAACTTACTCCTACACTGAAGAAAATAAAAGTATTTTCCTCTCTCAGCCACAACTTACTTTTGTAAACCTGAAGAGTTGTATAAGTCTTGCCACCTTCTAGACTTCTCTTCATACTGCCTTTCTCTAACAGAGACTACAACGGAGTTACTTAAACATCTATCAAATTTGCCATGCAAAAAAATCACTACACAGGTTAAATAAGTGCTCCTGAAGTTAGCAAGAGAATCAAATTCATCATCTTGTATCAAAGCACAAAACATCAATTTTCTAAGGATTGTCTCTTTTCTAATGAGAAGAGACATAACAAAGTTGGAGACTGTTCAGCAGCACCCTATATCAGATAACATATAGGACATATAGGACTTGCCAAGTGGATCAATGCAATTAAAATGACAGCACACATTTTCTGTGTCCTCCTACAGCAGAATGGCAGCTAATAGGTTTTTTTCAGTAAAAACACAACATTGCTTCTTTTGTTTGTTAACTTGTATACAATTCTGTAAAATATGAACACAAATTCATCTGAACTACATCTAACTAAAGGGAAATCTTCACAGCAGGCCACTGCACTCAAATATGACGACACTGTCAAAAATAAGAAATCCTGACACGAAAGCACTTCAGAGAAAATGTGAGAGAGGTATTGACAATGAAGTTTTGAGACTGACATTTGCAACCAGTTACTGGACTGCTCCCTACACTCACCCATTGCTAATTAGTACTGACATATGAATCAAACACCTTTATGCAAGCAAATCTAATGCAACTGAAGTTTATTTTTAAAATAAGTAACTCAATTACCATAGTAATTGCTCATGTACGCTTGTTCACATCTTCTCAACAAAACCTTTCTTTTCCTTTAGCAGTCTGTGGCCATGTCTGGATTATGAATAATCACAATAGAAGCATATTGGACAACAGAACTAAAAGCTCACATCTTAAAGACAGCCTTTCTGACTAGCATAGTTCACAGACAAATTCATAAATTACCTGAATTCTGACTGATCTAGATTCTAAAAGCATTCTTTCATTTACAATGTGTAACATACTTAAGCAAATACTACATGCAATACCCACTCAAAAACATTACTTTGTGTCAGTAGATAAAGACATTTTTACTATACTAATAACTTCACTTCTCTATACTTCACCCAATTTATTTTGTTTTAGCTGAGAACAGTGAAAACTTTCTTGTTTCTTATGAGGAGAGCAAAGTCCTTTGAATAAAAAGCAGATGATTGCATGCAGATTGTTCTTCACAACGTTAACTCAAAGATTTATGTCCTTTAGATCCTCCAAAACTCACTTAGTTCAAAACTTAAAATATTACTGTATTTGTACCAATAGTTTAATGGTACTGTTGTTTCCAACACTGTGTCTGCACACCTTAATCTCTGTTGGGTTTGGGAGTGGGGATTCTATGAAAAGGGCACTTATGGACAGAATAGGCACACAGAGGTTTTCAGCTGACCCATGGTATCAAGTGTAACAAGTACACAAATTAAAAGGCATCAAAGATTAAAGTCCTACCATATCCCAAACAAATCTTTACAGGTATTTAGATCTTAAATTGAATAAAAATTTTCAAATTCCCAAGACAGTCATATACATTAGCCAACAGGAAGAGCAACTCTAGACTCATTTAGACAGAGTTTCAGAATTAAACAAATTCCTGGAATGAGGAATATTTTAGCATATTAAGATGCATAGATAAACCAAAGTGTGTAATAAGGCCTATGAAAAGAGAAATAATGTGCCAATATAATAGGAGAAAGTTTCATTTTCAGGAGTAAGGAGATGGGCATATTCGAAAGTGCAAATTCCAGTTTCATTGCCCTACCTTTTGGTGCTTTTCCAAAACAGCTAAAAAATACACAAGAACCTATCTAGTTCCCAGATCTATTTATAAATGGAAGATCCACCACACTGAACTGCAAATGCAAATAACCATTGAAATAGTAATTGGTTTTTTTTAAACAAAAAAAAAAACAGTGCACACCATATAGGTACAAATAAATAAATTAAGTCAGAAGAGAGGAGTGCAGGAGAGAACACTGCAGTTAAAATTATTTTCATATTCCACAAGTTCCAAGGCATTTATGGCAAACTGGGAAAATAATTGAGTCTGTTTTCTGTCCAGTGTTTTCTCAGGAAAAAAAAAACAAACATATTTAAGCAGAGTTGCATATGCATAAATAATCATAGTATATAGTTTTATGATGCCTCAGTAGAAAACAACATGAAGTCATATTTTTTTTGTGCAGAGAGGTAAAAGTCCCACACAATACATATTTATACATCTTGCTCTCTCCATAATTGGTTGTCTAGTGCATAGATCAAGTATTGACATAAAATCAGATAAGCATACATGAAGTAAAAGCCTGGTATGGAGTCTAACCTTTAATACACTATATTTTTTTATATATTATTTATATATATTTTCTTAAACATGTACATACATCCTTTTTTTCTCTGTTGTACACACTTTTATTCTTTTTTAACCATTTCCTTTCAGCCTTTCTCACCTATATATGTTTCCCATATAATCTCAACACCTATAGGCAGTTCAGATCACAGGAGACATGAAAAGCTGAAACTATATTCCAACACCCACGAGAGTAATGCCATTGTTCTGCATTTTCCAAGGAATGTCCTCTGACCATTCATCTTCTCTCTGATTCAAAGTACATCTATTTCATTTAATTACTGGTGATATGAACAAAGACACATTTGGGCATAATCAAATGATACACACAGTTGGAGGTTCCTGCACAACAAAGAAAAATTAAGATATTGTGCAAGGAGTGTTCAATAACTTCAGAGAGAGCATGGTGGATTTTTTAAAACCTTACAGATATGTCTTCATATCTAAATATACATAAAGGCATACATAGATATAAACTACAACAGAAATACATATACACTTTCTGCAGGAAGCGTTTACATGTCATTCCAAATTCTTGCAATATGTTGTTTAGACAAATGCACAGCACAATTTCAAACTGAACTTGTCTGCATGCCCATTTTTTTCTTGCTCCAGACTTTTTCATTGACAATTTTCTTATTGCCACGTAATTACATCTAGCTAATAAATGAGAATCCCTTCAAGTTCAAATTGACTGGAGGAACCCTGCCTAACAAGAACAGTAAGTTCAGCTTCAGACTGACCAACGTGTAAGGCACAGCTATTATTCTGACCAAATAATTTTCTTACAGAAATACCTGCTGCTTTCATTAATCTACACTTTTGGGTACACTTTCTGCTTTTCAGCAGTCATCCTACAAAAGGTGGGTTACTTAAGAAACAATTAGGTGCGTATACAAAACAATTTGCAGGCAGTCTTACTCCTTCAGCTTCCTAAGTGAAGTGCCTTTCAAGGCTGATTTATAACACTGTCGTCTTCAGAAGGCAAAATAATTAATAGGAGCACGGACTTCTAATTTCAGTGACTTCCAGAGAAAGTGGATTTCATTTGATTTATGATGGCCGGTGACTTTGCATTTTATCAGTTCATTCACTCATTATTTATGCTGATGACCAATTTCAATGGGTCGCTATCATCTAACTCGCTACTAATCAAAGAGAATTAGGGTTCACTGCATTATTTAGAAGCCACTAATTTATCTTCAGAACAAGTATCAAGAATAGTTTGGGGCCTTCTGCACTAAGAAGAGGCACAGCTGGCAAAGTCATAGCATTTGCGTGGTATTACAAATGAATGTCATAGGGGCTACTTGCACGAACTACTACTTTTTACAGAAGTTTTAAAACAGGCAGGCTGTATAGACAGAAGACAAATATGAAACATTTAAACAATAAAACGAAACACTTCCCTTCTGACCTCCAACGTCAAAATATTTAAAATATGTGTTTTCTGTTCCCTTTGCAAGCAATTCAGAGACACTTTATTTTAAAAATTCTCTCTCCTTCTCTCTGTTAACTAAATGGAAATCTTTGCACCAAAACAATCCTAGCTGGTGTATTTCTCATTTTAAAACCATAAGAATATATTTCTAGACACAATAAAATAGATCAAACTGAAACTTAAACATACAACAATTGAGTTTTATCAGCAAGCAATAATACCAAATCATAATCAATCATTTGAGGAAAAAATTACCCGTAAGAGAGAAGGGGGAAAAAATTAGTTTTCTGTCTTACTCTTGGTAAGCAGGGCACAAAAAACCTCATTCCTTTATTTGTACTTTGCCACAAATTTATCCTCTGTTTTCTGCAGGGTTTCTGTACAGCCCACCTCATGCAAACCACTCAGAAGGCAGTTCCATCTTTGGGAGTAGGTGCATGACCTTTCTAAAACACAGGGGAAGTACATGGCCAGTAAGTTCACAGAAAGGCAGCACTGTGTACCAGGTAACCGTTTTGGACCTTCTCCTAACAGAGCAATAGCTTTTACTTCCTATAATCCAAGTTTCAAATGCTAAGGAGGGAGAAATAGGTGGGGAAAATAAAACATTGAGTGTAGAGAGGTACAGAAAAACAATGAGTTACTGGGGCCTCCACTCACACTTGCAGCAGTCTTCGTGAAAATATCATCCACTCCTCCTTAAGCAAATCAGATGTTTAAATGTGGAAAATTAAAGACTTCCAAAGCTTCTCCATAATCCCAACACCCCTTGGGCAAGAAGAAAAATTGTCACCTTTCCAGCCAGAGGAGGCGTGGACCAGCATCAGTGTTTTGCACTTCTCTTACTCTCTCCCCACAAGCAGGTAGGGTGTCAAAAGATGGGAAGCGATGAGACTCCAGAAGAAATTAATTTTTCGCCCCTCTGTTTATCAAGGGATGTGAAACAGCCCTGAGCAGCTGCCATCCCCATGTGCTCACTGGCACTGAGAACCAAATCCCTGGCCTTGGCTAGCCTCAGCTGCCCCAAGAGAGAAAAATGCACACAGGGTCAGTGGTGGCAGCAGAAACAAACCTTCCACCCAAGTGGCCCTGTGCAGGCACAGCCCCTCATGCTGCTGGTGTCTAAAGGGAGGTCAGCTGGGGCTGTCTAGGGGTCTGCCACATCTTCCAAATGAAAGGGGCATTTAGGGTGACAAATAAAACACTGCCATACTCCCAGGGAAAAAAAGAAAAAAACACAAACAAAACCAAGAAAAATACACATACACACACAAAATACTCCAAAACACAAACATGTTAACAATATGATATTTCAGAATATGTCTTTTTCACACACTTAATAGAATACTAAAATATCCTAAGTTGGAAGGGACCTACAAGAATCATCAATGTCCCCCTAAAGATTCCCCCCTCCTAAAAAACTCGTTTACACAAGTAAGATGTTTAACAGTAATTTATTTAAATTCTTTAATTAACTTTTCAAAATTTTTTTTTAAACAAATTCTTCATCCTATGCTGTCAGAATTAGAGTTTTTACCTCAAGCACGCACATATGCCCCATTGCCTGTAAAGGATGATTCCCATATACCTTTGCTCATAGTCTGAGGCCAAGCCACTGGGACACAAAAGTCAAAAAGTACAAGCTGAATAACCATATTAACACATGACACTGAGATAAGACTCTAGAAGGAAAGAATTAGGGAATAATTATAAAAGGCTACCAGCTTCATTGGACAAAACTGGTATTTTTGTTGCCAAACAATAATTACCAACTGATTGAAATGACTAAGTAGCCATTCAGATTAGTGTTCATCAGAGTTTTGTTCACATAAACACAACATGCTCATCATACTAATGATCTGAAATAAAATCCATGACTTGGCATACTTTTCTGCACCATAACACAATTTACATTTCATTGCTAGCAAAATCAAGCTGAAACATTGCAAACCAGTTTGTCTTTACACTGGTTTGCATTTTCTTTGCTGTCAATGAGCATTTAAAGGATTTTTCTCAAACAAGCATTTACACCTAACTTACCACATCAAGTCACTTCTGTTAGTAAAAATTGACTGTACATTAAAATCTCCTATTTAAATTTCCTCAATATATCAGTAAGGCGAAAATCTCTTTTTTTCTATTAAAAAATGTATTTTTACAAAAAAGGAAGTATATCAATGAAATCTGCAAATTGATTTTTTTTTTAATTTAATGGAAATTAAAAAATAAAAGTCTTCAGTCTAACTACAGCACCAAATCATTAAACATAATACTATGAAAAACATTCTTATGTATATAGCTCTCCTTGCAGGAGTCAAAGTGAATAAATTTTTTTTTTGTGGTCAACTGTCTGTTTTAAAATTTTCCACTTGCAGACAAAATTCATAAATGGCCTATGACATACAAAATTCCTTATACACTTCCAAAATCCATTTCTATAGCTAGCACTAGGCCAACATTCAGAGTGCATGAAAAAACCCTTAATCTATAGAAGCTAAATAAAGAATACCAGTATGAATGTGAAAATGGAAGGATGGTAAAAGATCAAGATCTTTGTAGCATTTGCATCATGTGCTTATTAATTACATAAAAGAAGTTTAATTCATCTGTTCCAAGTATTGAGAAAGTGAAGCCTCCTGAATCCCTCATTCATACAGACAATATAATAAGGAAATCTATAATTTATGAAAATCCCGAGGGAAACATCAGGAAAAAACACCTATGTACCTATAATATGTCACATGAACCTAGAAAAACCAACACCACACTAGCTTCCCAAGGACCAAATTCCTTAATAAACAGAGAATAACAACACAAGACAAAGGTGTAAGAAATAGCTTAGGTAGTGAGTAAAATAAAGAATCTCTTTTTTCTGTGCTGAAAAAAATCACGAGACCTACATGAATATGTCCACTAGGGCCAAGAACTGAACAAAACCTCATTAAAAACAGATATATAGGAAAAATGCTCCAAAGATTAGTTTACATCAATTGGGGCAGCAAAATCTATGAACACTGGCAAAGCTCCTAGTTGAGTGCAAAAGATCTTTATTGCTCTGGAATCCCCATACATACTTTCTGTGTGTCTCCAAGATCATTTCATTATGATGCACAAAATGCACCACAAACCATAACTTGATTCATTTCAGCAAAAGGAACAAGTTTTACACCAGCTAAAAAATCCTAGATCTTTTCGAAAGGAATATGCTTCAAGACTGAAATTCACGTCTTGGCTTTGCATACTAGTACAGCCCTCAGACTCTGAAGAGGTCTCCCTTACATGTACATATCTCAAGTCATTGTTTGTGATAAATCCTAAAACTCCCAAATAGAAAACAGAAGCAAACTAACGGTCCCGAAAAATACCCCCAACTCAAAATCTTAAACACAAAAACACCCCACAAAAACAACAAAAAAACCCCAAAACCAACAAAAAACCCCACACAAAAACAAACAAAAACACCAAATAAAAACCCCAACATTTTTGAAGAAATGGGTTCAATGGGGAAGAATGTGTCCTCAAAAGAAATTTTAACGATGCTTCTCAAAAGATCTTGCCCTTTTTCGCCTGATTTGGCACATTCTTAGAATAAATTTTAAAATGGCTGCCTGATTTAGATATTTTTTAGAAACAATTTTTAGTAATTATACATTTAACAATGCTATAAATTAGCATGAAAACCTCACTTTCTATATTTCCCCTGTAAATTGAGATTCTTTGCATTCCCAAAAACTGAACAAATACATTTTTAGACTCTGATCTGACCCCTTCAAGCAAGCAGCTGTACAACTTCCATTGTTCATAAAATCCTGCATATGTACATCCCCAAGTCCCCCTCTTCCATTCAATATATATGAAAATGCAATTTACTGTACGTCAAATGAAAAATGCAGTTTTCAAATGCATGACAACAGGTGCTAGTTAAATGATCAGACACTATTTGTTACCTAGTCTCTTACTCTCATTTGCAGCATGATAAATTGCATTTTAGCAGAGCACTGCGATCTAAGGGGTCTTGACATGCTTTTATTGATTTGCATAGGTTATATGCATGTATTCCTGTTTGTAGGCAAATAGTGCCACGAGTAAATTCAAGAAACCATGCCTCTGTTTCAAGAAAATTGCAGTCATCACAGGGGAGCCAAGATGGAGTGAGGTTGGGTAAAAGAGACACATGCAGCCCATTGGAATCTCAGAACCTCTATTAAGATTTATAGGCTGCAGGATTCTTTTGGGCTTCAACATTATTCTTAGTAAACCCTTTCTGTCTTCAGCTGTTTATAAAAACTGGCAGCTTTAGCAAAGACAGAAGCTTACATTGTAGGTAGCACAATTTAACATAATAGTGATAGCCTGTCCTCTAAATATCCTGAATTTGAAAGAGAAACAGTGCATACCTCGATTCCCTTTACCATAATTTGAAACGTTTTCTTATTACTAAGCAGTAATCTTCCCACCTGCATTTCCACAACATTTTGTGGTCCCCATTTGTTGAGACTAGTTAATGTATCTGTCCTCTTTTACATCTTCTCAAATCAGGCAGTATCATTATTTCCCTCCTAACAAGAAGAAAATATCCTGCATAGAAAGTTCAAATACCTTCCCTATGGGGTAAAAATAACAGCTGTAGAATTAGGAACTGAAACTTCCATGCTGGTGTTTTCTTCGGGGTGGGAGCGATGTGATTAGTTTGGTATCAGCACACGCACACATGCCAGCACTCAGCCCATCAGCTGAAAAGAGAGCTGCTGCAACATCCACAATACCCCCACACAGCATGATTATCTCTACCCATGCACACACATCGTTCTGTATCACAAATGTTGGAGCTGGCATGACATGCTCAGACTGGTGTCAACCTACACAGGCTGCTGATCCAATCATCTCCTTGTAAATTTGCACATTACTGATAAAGGTTCAGGTTACTGGGTGAACTGTTAATCTATCAGGAAAAGGATTTAGACTTGACAGGCATACTTACACCTCAGAGTATTCAAGGAGCTCTTATTTATATGTTATTTCAGTACTTAAAATTTATTGGAGAACTGTTTCAGTGTGGTACTTCAGCGTTAATTTTGATGGAATTCAAGAATTGTATTCTTCTCTCTGTACCACAAAACCTAAAGCCAATCAAAATTAAATCTAATTGTAAATTTAAGCTCTGAAAGGAATGCACAACAAATATTAGGAAAAACATGGGATAAAAGTAAGGCAATAAAGAATGCAGCATCTCAGAAAACATCCTAATTTGATTTGGACACTTCCATTCTTGAGTTACTAATAAATTCTAACTAGAACTACTGCATGTGGGCCCCAAATAAAATCTAAAATAATTTCCCACATTATTAATTTTATTTGCCAACAAGTTTCTTGGTTTATGTAGATTCTATTGTATTTTTCTCAACAAAGAATGGACTACAGGCTGTCTTTACAGGGACTAAAAAATTTAATGCATAAGCACATCAAGATGAATTCCGAAAACATTTTTGCTTACAGTCCGCCCAGGATATGTTTCCATACAGTTTAGCAGATAAAAATGATGTACTGACTGAGGAGAAGCACTGGGGTAAGAGCAATACCTAATTTACACTTAAACTGAGAACTCATTATTGAATATGATGTTTTTTAAGATTAAATCTACTTGGAAAACCCATGATAAATAAGAGAGCATTGCTAAATATTCTTTTACATTGACACAGAAAGCTGTCCCCTTTGGAATATCTGTAACAGACAAATGACTATCCATCAATTTAAAACTTCGATGTTACATGCCTTTGCTGAAGTAGTATTTATATAGTTCTGTCTACAAGATTCACAGGCCAACTACCTTCAGCTCCTCATTTGTGTTTCCACACTAAGCCTTCAATTGGGACAACTGTTTGTGGAGTTGCATGGCAAGCAGCAACAGAGAAATGAGATGACTAGGAATTCTTTTCTTAAACCATTTTTGACATAGATCAGTTTCTGATCTGGTCCACCATTCAGCCCCTACTATGATAAGAATGAAACAACTGAAGGACAATGAAAGTAAAGGAGAAAATGTTAAGGACCTCTGTAAGGCAGCACTGCTCATCAGATTACTGCTTCCTAACTTAAATTTTCAGTGACAAAACACACAGAGAAATAGTTAATGCAGACTAAAAAGATTATAAGTGCATCTCTGGAACAGGAGAAAAACAATGACCAAAGGAAGATGGGAGAGTAAAAGTCAATCAAATCTTGCATGCAGTATGTATCACAGGAATTTCAAAAGGAAATTTGAAGAGGTAAAATGAGGTGGCTTGTTAAACGCTTTTGGAAACATAAGAGGCAGCACAGTGTAAAGAATAAATTCCAACTTTAAAACAGTTTGTATAAAATATGTTTATATGCTTAGTACTGAATTTATTAGGACATATGTTCATATGTAAAGGCAAGGGAATCTCTAAGCAAAGCTGGCCCTGACAATTGGACACTCTCCCATGAATGACAAGATAAATTTTCTTTACATAGGTTTTGAGTATTATTGTGCAAATTAACGGGATTTTTGATTTGTATCAGAATATTTTCTGGTATTTTTCAAGTCATTTATGCACCTAAGCCACTGCCAACCAGTTCCTTCAAGCCATTCAGTTTGAGAGAGAGAGAGAGTGAGAGGGAGCGCACAACAATATCTACAGTGCCCTGAATGAATTCTCACCTCCTGACTTTCACCCTCAACACCCTTCTTTACTTAAATCTCCAGAAATGTTACCTGGAATATGAAAAAAAAAAAAAAATCTTGCATATTACTACTTTATCAGTGAAAACAAATTCTGATTTGAAAATAAGTATTGCCTCTACTTAGCCTGCTGGGCTCAATCTCTAGCCCCATGTTCACATTCATGGGCAGCCTACAACAGCAGGCCTATGTTCTCAACTTGCCAAAGGTTTTGCCTATTAAAGCAAACTTATAGAAAAAGTCATAGTTCGAACCCCATGACTTCTACTCAGGTCATTAACACAGGCTGGTACTCAAAAAGAATATCCACCAGTCCCCAAGCCTACCAGCATTCCTTGTCCCAAATACAGAAGATCAGTTTGTATGTCCTTCCCGTCCAGGAGACTAAAAATAAGCTACCAGAAGTGCCACAAGCCCAGTGCTTTACCACAGGAAAAGTGTCCTTCTAGGCAAGAAATAAAGCACATCTAGAATAGCCCAGCAACTTGACTAGGCAATAACAGTTACATGAAATCAAAGCACAGAAAGATATGAAAATTAGGAAGTATACCAGCTCATTTCTCCTTAATTACAGTAATCCTCACGTTAAAAAGAATCTATGATAGTTTTTTCCACAACTAAGCAATGAAAAGAAAAATCAAATTCTGTGTACCTTGTCAAGACAAAGTTGCAGGAAAAAAGTGGAGGGGTAGGGGGCAGGGGAGAGAGGAAAGTGGGTTTAGAAGTTTTATATTGCAAAATTCAAAAGTCTGCAGAACATAGAAGGGCTCTTGGGATTTCTTGCTAAAGACCTTGCTTTTGGTACAAATCACCTATTTGTATGAACCTCAGAAAAGATATGAAAGGTTATTCAGCTCTCCCTAATGAGAGGAATTCAACATTTTTGGCATAATATTCCATATGTTTCTACACAACATCTTCACTAACATTTCAAAAGCTATCAAAAATATAACAAGCAAATGATAATTAATATTACAAAACATAGAGATGAACAAATTAGAATCAGTGGCACTATGAAGTTATTAGTTTTCTCCTCCTCATCTACTTTGTGGAGAAAAAAGTAGGAGCTATTAATTTGCTGGTGTGAAATACACAAAAGAGGATCATTTCCTTTCTGGGACGTGTCCGTACCAGGGATGCAGGTCTGTACACAGAGAAATATATTAGTGACCACTGTATCACCTTTCACATTCATGGTACTTCAAAATAATATTTTCTCCATTTTTCTGCTTTCTCCTCCCCTTGTTTCAAGGTCACTTTCCTGCAACTTTAACTGAAGCTGTAGTGCTGTAAAAAATTTTTTGTACTTCGAAAAATTCCTGCATATGAATATTTGGAACATACTTGTTGTGCAAGGCTAAGGACATGTAAGAAAATTCCCAGAAACCTGGCAAAAACTTCAGGAGCAGAGTGCCTTACTCATGAAAATATGTGGGAAAACCTTTAAGCACCATTTTGTTTTCAAGAGCATGCCTTGCTGTAAAAGACTGTACTGATTTCTATGAAAATGACTAATAATTAACATGAACAAGCACATGAAAAAAAAACCCTTTGATAAACTGAGAGTAAGCATTTTATAATTATAGATGACACCACAAAAGCAGCTCTCTATCATGGAAAGAGGATTGTTAGGTACCTGTAAAAGTAAACTTGAAATTCTATAGTTCATCATCACAGAAGAAAGAAAAAAAAAAAAGATCAAAAGAACTTTAAACTTGTGTCAAAGATAAAATGCACTCCTCCAAACCTTTTGGACATCAGGAATGAAAATCTTATGCAGGGATAAACATTGCAATTAACATACAAGACTGAAAATTTAAGAAATTCCTGGAAAGGTGGCAAGATATAAAGGAAGTTTCTCACACAGAAGCAAAAAATCAGCATTAAGTTAAATCTTCAAAAAGGTAATTCCATGGATCAAACAGGTTTTCAGGGCATTCTTTGCACATTGAGACCTGTATATTTAAAAGCTTGTCAAATAAAGGCACACTGAGAGGAAAGAAAGTAGCCGTGTCAAACCATACGTGCAAGTTCACAAAGCTGACGTGCCATCACCATGTGTAAACGTGAAATTTATCTGCATTTTAGCAGCCCTCTAGCTAAACCCCACTCCCTCTGGAAAAAGTGTGTTCAGCAGTATTAGAGCACACACACTTTGTTTGTGCTTATTAAATAAAAAGAAAGGATCACCTTCAACCATATTAATGATGGACTGGTGGATGAAGGATGTCTGCGAAAATTCACAACATCTGTTTGCTCCACTCTCTTCTCAGTGTGCTGCACCTATTCCTCATGCTTAATGATGCTCATCCACTCTGCAAGTTTTACGAACAAATGTGTGTTTAGCCACATTCATCATTCTGAATGAGCGTTCTTGATGAAGCATCCACTGGCCTGTTTCGCTCTTTCTGCTACACTTTAACAAATGACAACTGCTCTACGTATTTTTCATTTGTTAAAAATAAAAAGCTAAGTGAAGAATAGGCCCAGCAAATTTTTCTTTTACTCCTCTGTTAACTTTACTGGAAAATGGAATACAACGTGCATTTAAACTGCATGCAAGTTTGCATGCACAAATCTAAATGGTGCATACAGATAGATAGTGTTTTAAAAGTACTACACAGCAGAATACAGAAGTAGCATAACAGAAGAACATTCTATCCCACACCAACAGGAGTAGTTCCATCTTCCTATGAAGATGATGCATTTCTCACTCTGATCAGCTTGGGGACTGATTCTGGTATGTTCACAATGCCTTAGCACAAGACACTTGGCATCTTTTGGTACCAGGCCAGCAATACATCACAGCGGACATCTGCCTTCCATTTTCCAGCTTTCCTCCTTTAAAGCACACCAATATTTAAAGACATGTTTCCCAGAAAATGTGCTTGCTGTAAATTGCACCCTAGAACTCAATTGTGAATAGCAATGCATGCCAAACCTATGATATTTTTTCCAATTAGGAAAAAAAACCACTCTAAAGAATATTAGTGAGTAATCAGAGCAAAAGAATCAAACCTAATACCAAAAAAAGTGCTCAGAAAATTTTAAATGTGGAACAAACACCCTTGGAAATCATCTTCCAGAATTCAGAACAACTCACAGTTCTTATTTCCATTAGTATGCAGAAAAATTAAAATGTCCATCCCAATACCCATTTTCTTAAGCATGTCTTTAGAAGATTACTGATGTTGTATACAGTGGAAGCTTCTCAGGCTCATCTTCCAGTAGTATTTTCTATGTTTGCAGAAACTATATAGATTAAATGATGGGTTGTTTACTGCAGCTTAATGCTATTTCTTGGCTTTACAGATTGAACTTTGAGAGCCCCTTTGGTCTGTACTGGTTGTCTGCACTCATCTGTATTAGTAACGTCCAGGAGGCCAGTGGGTGCATTGGATGAAGCACACTCTAAAACATCAATGATCTTTGCTATGAACAATGTTTATTGCAAGACAGGCATGTCAGACACAAGCATGTATTGTGGTCCTGGTTTTCATGTTACCTTTTTAATAACTTGGTTGGGGGAAAAAGCGGATCTTGTAAAAGGATCCTAAAAACATCTGCAAAAGGTTGCCTTACAAGAACTTCTACAACAATTTGTGTTGAATAACAAACTTTGTGATAGTTCTCAATGATATAATTACGGACCAAAAGAAAAGGAGGACATTTTAATCTATACCATAAGGAAAAAAACCCCCTCTATTTATGGAAAAAAAAAAAACAAAACCCGGCCTAATCCAAAAATCATTATGTCCAGGCCAAAAAGGCATGACAATTCAATAACTTATAACTCAGGGATCAAACAAGTATAAATTCTGAGATATTGAAGGAAGCTATTTAAAAATTAGGTAGTACCTATGAATTTTTTGAAGACAAACAACAGATACAATTACCCAAATAATTTCTTACTAATGCAGACAAAAATCCTCCAATACTTCTCTCTTAAATATACTATACTGGCATATAATAATAAGGTCACTGAAATCAGCATTTCTTCTAACAAATATAGTCTTAAACTTATATGCCAAATTCTATCAGTTCCTTAAACTTCGAGAATGGTTAACACTCAACTAGGCAATGAGTGGAGAGGAACTAAGAATTAGAATTCAGACTTCCACTCCAGCTTGGCAATGACAGCATAGCATTTTGGTGACATGCAAATTCTGTCAAAGTAAATACTACACTAACAGCATGGTTGGGCAGTGAAATGCTACTTTATCCTTCTCATGAGAATTCACATAACTTAGAATGCATCAAAACATTATTGAAATAAAAACTAATTGAAACCTCTAATAATTATATTCTCTTTTACTAATATTTTAAAGTAAAAACTAGTATCAGCTCACTTCCACTTTATCTACATTAAAGTTGTTAAGTCAGAGATAATGACCAGTAAACTTGCCACAAAGCATAATTCGTAGCAAGTTGTGTTCCATTACAAAAATGTGTGATATTATGGAGTACACATAAAGATGTACTCAAATTCAATAGAAGTTGTTAAAAATCAGCATGTAATGTTATACCCTTCAGAAATTAGTACAATGTGAAAAGAAGATCATGAAGTTCAAAAAACAATTTCTTTGGCAAAATGTAGCAAGAACTTCCTGAGATCTCTCAACACAGGTTAAAAAACATGGGCATAGGAAAACTATAAAGCAAGTTAAATGAAATACATAAAAACAGAATCACTAAAATTTATAAGAAATTGCAACCAAGTCTATTCATGTTCCTCTGAGGTTCAAGTATTCAAGGAATCCATTACTGGGCTTAACAGGAAATTGTCCATGACAAATTTATAAACTATATAGAAAATATTCCTTTTCAAATAAGTACAATGAACACTGCAACAGAAGTGAAAACAGCAGTGTATTTTTGTTATAAAAAGGAATTTTTAATCATAAAAAATTATACAAATTATAGCTCCTTAAAAAGAGTGCCTCTGATCATCATGTTTCAGAAATTAGGGCCCACAGAGGATGTTTTTTAATATAAAAAATTAATTCACGTTTTTTGCTAAAAATGCTTTTTATGAACTATAAAACAGATCTGTATCTGAAAATAGAAAAAAGGATTTATGCAAAAATATCCTCAAGGGGATCATTACAGAAATACAAAAAGTAATTTTCTACTAGAATTGTAAAGTACATTTGCAATAGATGTTTAAAAATACGGCTACAAAATACATAAAACATACAAATGAATGGTATTTAATACAACTGCAATAATTTAAATGGTATCTTTATTTAAGTGACAGACAAAGTTCCTGGGAGAAGGGGGAACATATCTTTAGATAATATAAAATTAGGGCAATATTAAAATAGATAAATGTCTTTTGTACTATGTAGATACACAGCCATCATTTATTCTCCTGAGTTATGTATGCAGAGAGTATTGATAGTTTATTAGGCTTCCTGAAATAAATCCCTAGACAGAATTACTCACTTGACAGAAAAAGCAATCAGGGGAGCAAAAGAACAGGACTGAAAGCAACAAGTACAACTGCACAGCCCTACAAAGAGGCCAACCCGAAAGCCCGGCTGGCCCCGCTCTCTCTCGGCCGTGCAGAGCAGCAGTGAGGGCTGGGAGCGCTCGTCCCCAGAACAACACTGGAACCCCCACTCTGCAGGCCCCCCCAGCCAGCCCACAGATGTCACTGTGCCCTCCCATCAGCGGCCAGGGGGGCTCCCAACCTGCGGGGCAGGCGCAGCCTCAGACAAACATTAACTCAAACCGCACAATAGGTCTCAAGAAACACATCACAGTACTTGTGAGAAAATCGGAGCACAAATAACCCATAGATTACTGCAAATTACTCTGACAAAAATAAGTCCAAGCATATCTGACAGTAAAATTACACTCTCCTCAACAACAGTATCCCTTAGGTAATCCCCCTTCTCTCTCCATCCCGAATGTTAAATTGTCTCTTAGCTTTACAACAAATCAAGGCTAAAAGCTGCATACTGGCAGCACTTCTTTTCATCTTACATAAATTTTATTTCTTCTCAATAGCATCAAGTGTGGTATACGTTATGAAAATTATGAAAAGCACCACAAAGAAACAAAATGTAAATGATACAACAATTCAAAGCATATGAAGGGCACTGTTTCTGCTACCTACAAGAACATCAAATCATTTCTTCCTCTACTGCAGCTTGAGTTCGTGCTTTTCCATGGAACAGCAGTGATAAAACAGGTATGGGATTTGTACTTCATTTTTCTGCTCATGGAAGTAAAAGGGTTAGTATATTTTACACCCCTATTAATATGATGATATCAGCTAAAGACAATGCTAAGTCACTCATAACGTATTAAACACAGCACCTAGGACAAAATTTAAACTGAGATCAAGTGTTGTGTCCTAGTGACAACAGACAAACCTGGCTTTATGGAAGGCTTTTCCATCCAGTATTGAGCATTTCCCTCCTTAAGCTCACGAGTTCCCTGCTGACCCAAAGAAAAGTTGAAACTACCAATTACTTCTGTTAAGAAATTTAGGGAGCGCCAAATTAAGGCTTTGCTGTGCAACTTTCATGTAGTCTCCTAGTATATATGTAAAATACTGCAATAACACAATCATGTTTGCTTCTGACATTCCCCAATTCTCTAAATAATAATCTGTCAAGTAAGAATATGGGATGAGAGGACACACATGTAGATGAAGGACTAGAATACTAGAGAAGAGGGGGAACTAGCTGAGTGATCAAGACACAAGAAACAACCGGGATGGGGTAAAGATCCTGGGGACAATTGACCAGCCTGACCCTGGGACCTGTCAGGCTCCAAGACAAGTACATGAAAAGCTGGATATGTAAGTGAAAGAGTGAAAGAGATCTCACAGTTGACAACCAAAATGTCTGGGCAGCAATAAAAACCTGAGGAGAAGACTAAGAACATGACAGAGAACACTTGGATACCAACTCTTCCCAAATGGTTTTATCCCAACTCCTCCATAAAAATTAGGATAAAATGCAGGGAACATGACATTTTTCAGATGGGCTGTCATATTTCTTAACCAGAGATGAAAAAATTACAGAAGTCTGACTGCTGTGAATCAAAAAAACTCACACCATACAGTCCAGGAAATAAAAATAACAAAATGAAGGCCAAAACTGATGAGCAGTATGATGTTACTTTGATCAGTACTGCTGCCCATGAACCACCCAATATCCAGAACCAAGTGAAAAGCCACATACCACAAGGGGTCAACCTGCTCCATTCAGTTCAACAACTAAATAAAAGACAACAGGAAGTTTCTAAGGGGAAGATAAACCAAACAGTACTAGGCTTTACTTGGGTTAGTTGAAGATAAAAGTGCAGTTAAGTCTTCCCATTTTCTTGTTGATATACAGCCATAGTCCATCAAAATAATCTTACTATTGAACTATCAACTTAAGTGCTACTTTTCCATAACTCCAGAGTTGCCTTGCCTAGGCTCAACATTTGGCAGGATTGCCCTAGCAGCCTCCAGGACCTGACAAGAGAAGATGAAAAAAATATAGAATAATGTCATCTTGAATCACAATCTATATATTGTTATATAATCTATACATTGTTAGAAATATATTCCTACAAATATATTTCTAACAATATATATGAAAATATTTTCATTGATTGCCATACCATATCCTTAGATGAAAAACGTAGTAACTTTTCTTGTGTTCTGTGGAAAGAAACCAACAATTTTTAATGTGATCAACGAAATTTCCAGTGTGATTAACTTAAATTAATCTTAAAACATATTTCGATCCAAATTTCACAACACTTTCAAGTTATGCAACACTTTAAAGATTATTTGAGAAGGTCCAGCAATACCCCCTTATAAAAATTATACTAGGCATCCCTCCAGCAGAGACTCATAATACATAATCCTCACAACACTGATGTCTTTTAAAAATACTTCTTCTAAAACATTGTGTTTGATAGTAGCATTCAGAGGAACTTTGTTCTGATCCAGTTATATTGTACAAACCTATTTTTAAAAAATGTCACCACATGAATCTAGACTGACACACATAAATATTTTACACTGACTAATAAAAGGTTGACATAAAAAGAATAAATATTGTGTGTGCTAGAACCAGCCTCCACTTTAGACACAACTGAGTTTATTTACATCTTTTAAATAGGACATGTCAGCACTGTGTAATCTTGATGAATTCAGACAGACCACACACCTGTAATTGACTTAACCGGGCAAGAAACATAACTGGTGCTCAGAACTTCAGCCAGAAATGCTGTTATTTGGCAACAAGAAAACTACACTCAAAGAAAGAAATGCAGCAGAGACATTTTGCCATTGTTGGTCCATCTCTTCATTCATTTGAAGTGCTAAAGTATAAATATATTTGAGAAAACCACTTGAATACCTAAATTTAATTTCTTCTGCTATAATTTTATACTTTCAAATCCTTTTTTATTTTATTAGTCCAGGACAGAGAGCAAATGATTTTCATTACTGCAATAAATGAATTGGCAAGAATTTACAATTTTTAGTGCTACTGCTGCATTATGTGAAGAGTTATATTGTACAGCTTTTCTCTAGGATCATTTCTAGGGTATGAAACTAAACCTTGACAATGCTGCATCCATCTTTTGAGTATATATGGCACAAGTACCACACATTCTCAAGATGGATTTAGCACAAAAGGCTTTTCTTCATAATAAAAATATCTCAAATCATCAATTTCTCAAACATTGCCTTCCAGGTACACACACATTTTAGACACAGTGTTTACTTTTTTCCCTTTCACAAATTGTAATTCATCCATTCCATATAGCAAGTAAAGCATTATATGTCCAGCTGCCCTGCATGTCCTCCATTTCCATTGGGACATTTTGCTGAGATAGAATTTGAGGACTTTCAGCTTTCAGTGAGCACCTGACCAGGACCACGGGCAGGTTTCAGTAAATCCATAAATCTCAGAGATACCTCCATAAAAGTGCAGAATCTGCTCCCTGCACACTCACTAAGGTAACTGATTTCCCTAAGCATTAGTTCACTTCCTCAAGCACCACACAGATACAGAGCAGATACACATTTATTTCTTTCTGAGAAATTTCAGACAAAAAGCAGAAACTCTTATTAAATATAAGGCTTGGTCTACTCCTGGCTGCTGAGATGTAACACAAGTCTAATCTGCACCTGCAATTGTTCAAGAACTTTATTTTGTAAAAACAAAACTGCTTCCTGGTCAATGTTAAGTCAATACTTTGAAAAAAAATAGATTAAACTAAACTGGAAAAGACACTCATTATGGAGTAAGAACACTCAGCAAAACTAATCAAGAATATAACTATATAAATACAACTATTTAAGAAATGCATTTTACTATTTTCTAAATAAATTTTGTGCAGCAGAGCACTAAACAAATAAGCATGACGATGTTCTCATTTCAGTTTGTAACAGACTCAAAATGTGTTTACACGTGTCTTAGTAATTTATTTCAAATGAACCCAACTATTTATTCTACTCAAACTTCTCAGACAAGAAAAATTAACTCATCTCATCTGCTTACAGCATCCCATGTAGCCTTCAATCTTATACGTCATAATGAGTTTAGAAAACTAAATTACAAAACCAAGAAGTAAGGAGGACACACAGCTATCACCTGCTCCAAGGAGCTGTTATATGGCTGTATTAATATTTGTAAAGTACTTT
Source organism: Ploceus nigricollis (assembly GCA_013399945.1). Lineage (NCBI taxonomy): Eukaryota > Metazoa > Chordata > Aves > Passeriformes > Ploceidae > Ploceus > Ploceus nigricollis. The sequence continues at coordinate 56,983 of VXBC01001521.1, forward strand.
GGATTCACATAGAAGAGCAGCCATACACACAAGGAATATTGCCAATAGGGAATGTTAAAAACACAAGGTTCTTTCTTGAGGCCCTGCTTTGACTTCAACACTTGCTCTTTGCTCTCATTCAGTCAGCCCCAACACTTGAGAAACTCTTTGGAGCTCATTGAGCTAAGTAAGATAGAGAAAAGGGAACAGAAACAGAACAGAACATGAGGGAGGCCACTGCTGAAAACAGAAAAGACTGGGGAAGGGTGAGATTGCTCTTGGAATTTCTGGCAAGAGACTAAAAAAGGAAGAGTACTGGCAGAAGAACATGAGGCACAAACAACTCAGCTCTTGGTATGAGGTGAAAAAAGGGTCCAGAGAACACCCAGAGTGCTAAGAAGGGGGAATAAAGTCAGAAAGATCTCCTGGCACAGAGAAAGATGGTTCAACAGGTTTAAAAATGAACAAACTATCAGGTGTGGACAGAAATATGCATAGAGCTGCCTGTATAATAAGCTTGGCCTACTGTGAAACCACCACAGCCCTACGCATATACACACACAACAGACAACTCATCCCTAGAGTAATATCTCACTGCTTTGGGGTTTTTTTAAACCTGTCAAAAATTACATTATATATATCCTTTTGCTATATTTTCTTTTACAATATAAATACATGAACATAAAAAAACCCTAGTTAGCAACCTGTTCAGTAGTGAGACAGAGCATGAGACACTAGCAACAACATTCTATTTGAGTTCCAAATTGCAAATTATCACTGTTATAGCAGGGAAAATCTCCCCAGACTCTTGTAGCTTCTTCCTATAAGAAAGAAAAACCAACAATGGCTGGATAGATGACATGCTTCTGAAGATTCCAAGTCATCTTTCTTTAATTCTGGAAGAGTCTGTTAGTATTTATTTTTTATTTGCTTTTAAACTTCTGAGTATGATTTGTGAAGTATCAGAAAGAACATCAAGCCCCCAGAACCAACATTAGGATCTCAAAGTCCTAGGAGCAAAGCACACAAGCAGTGGGAGAAAAAGGGAGCAAACTTCTAATGCAAAGATCTGGTTTCCAACTGGTAGCCCTGATTCTATAAGCACACCCGTGGGTTCAGACTTCTTTCTTTCACAAGGAAACAACAACAGGATCAAAGTCAAAGACTACTAAAGACAGAAGCTCTTTCTTTGTATTCAGATTCAAAACAAAACAGACAACATCAGAGAAGATAAAAGGAAAACATCCCAAATAAACAAGGCAGGGCTGGGTTACTCCTTCAAACTCCTGTTGGTTAAGACATGTAACTTGTAAAAGAACATTTTGCAACTCAAACAGATGTGTTTCTCTTAATTCCCAAATACTGATCAAGACAATCCAAGCCCTGTGACTACAATTATCCACAGTATCAGTAAAGGCTAGGATAGAATCCCCTCAACCTAAACCTGCTAAAATACATAAATGAGGGAGAATACCATGCCACACAAAAATCCAATGAACTTGTTTTTCATGACTAAACCACAATTTTGGTAACAATTCCACTCTGTTCTAACTTTATATTATGTTCTTCACCTTGGGAGACTGTGTCTTACTTGCATTACAAACTCTTAGCAAGTCACTGCAGCTCAGACTACAGGCATCCAGCAGTCTGTGCTCACACACTGCTGGAGCTGCCTTTTCTGGGTTAAAGATTACAGGCAACAGCTGCTCCTCCCTGAACTCTGTCAGCTGCAGCTGGACATCCCAACAGAACTCACAGGAGAGTCCCCCCATGCTCCAACACAAGCCAGGCAGCCTAAGTCACCCTAGTACAAACAAGACATAGTCAATTCATGGGGTATACAGCCCCAGCTTTCCCCAGGCCAGCCAAAACCAGCTCTGAAAAACACATGAAAAAGGTAGTATGAAGCCAAATGATCTTTTAAGAGAGACTGTTCCATTACGCATTTCTGCTGCTAAAGACACCAAACAGAAAATCAAGGCACCATTAAGGGAAAAGTATTTTTTAACTTGACAGTGCCATGTGGTTTTATGACAGACTTGCAGACCAAGCTGTGTTTATACTACTCATTTGTTTTTGTTAAATATCATATATTGAAAAAGTAAATTAAAGATGAAGAGATATTCCTTACTTCTCCCATTGTAAAATGTAATTTGTTAGATGCATTCATAAATTTAGAAAACTTTTTTAAAGATCTAATCTGGAAGCAAAAGCTAGCTTTGAGTACATCAGCCATCTAATATTCTCTGCTCAAAGGTGACTTGTCAGAGACCAGCCAACAAAGGTAAAGGTAAAAAACTGCTCCCTTCAGGATGCATCCTGTTGTTAAAATGTCATTGTTTGCATAATAAAGTACTTCATGTCTTTAACCTTTGGTCTAAATATGTAAATGATATTTCTTTTTCTGGTAATTAAACTTAGCGTGCAAAAGAGTGGCAACTAGTTATAAAATCTCATTTGCACTTACCTTCCATACTGCTTTTAGAATGAATGATAAGGCTTTTAACTATCTTCAGCTGAGAAATACTGTTTATAATAGAAAACAGGATTATACCTGGACACTTTAATGAATCATTGAAACCACTGTTTGTTAGACTACTCAGAGAAATAACCCCACTGAAGTCCAGGAGATCTGCCCTAAGTATTATACAGCAATGTCAGTATGGCCTGAATAATTAGAGCCTCCATGATCCTTCCCAGTTACCTAGAGACTAAAAGCATAGCATTTCCCCTTCAGGGTCTCCACAGTTACTTCTCCAATCATTAAACAAATTAGGTCCAGGACTTTTTGCAGGCATTGCCTGTGCTAAGTTTGCTTATGATCTGTAGTCAATCAACCACAGATTTGTCATTATGTAACTATAATTTATCCTCTGGCACTTCCTTAACTTTTTGCCTTTGTCCAAGCACCACCACTTTGGGAGGACAGTGACTCTTTACCCTCAGACATATGCCTAGCTGGTACAATTGTCATTTAGAAGAGCAATTACCCTATATTTATTTTCTGGCTATCTTCACACTGTTTGCATTTCAAACAAGGTTGGCCCCATACATGTCATACAGCATGTAATATACCTTTTATATGATCTGCAGTACTCTTTACATGCAACTTTTAGATAATTATGAAAGGTTTGCTGTAATTGAAAAGGGAAAACAAGAATCATTGACTTCTGACAAGCACATGAAATGCACTGCCATACACTGACTTTTCTCAGAACTCTATTAGAAAGTGCTCTGACATAATTTCATTTTGTAGTGTCCCATTTTAAGCATCATCTCATACAAGTCTTTAAATGTGCTAATTGGAAATCCCCACTATGTACAGAGAATTGCTTTCAGAATGCCAACAGTTCCTCTTTCATCAGAGTACTCAATAGCAGGAGAAAAATACTTTCTAAAATTCAAAGCATTTTGATCTGGTTCTGTCAAAATGCTATGTGTTCTCAGTTGGTAATCTCTCTTTAGTCAACATGTGACTATTTTTGTTAAGGATGGTTTTCCAAGTATCATCTTCAAAAGTCAGGAATGGAGAAATAGTGAAAAAAAAATTGCTATTGCTACTTTACCCTACCAGGAACCTTACTGTGAACCTGTAAATACATTTCAATTCAAATTTAGAACATTTTAAAAACATCTAGTGACAGACAGCGTATGGCTATTTCATTAAATACATATTCATTGAACACTAGGATTTTTTAGGTAGCAGGAAGGGGTATCAGTAGTAAGCAATTAGCTATTAATTAGTGGGTAATAAAGAGCTGCTGCTTACCAGCTTTTCTTTTGAAGAAAATATTAGTGCCTCCCAGACTTTTTCCACAATAGATAGCTATGTCCTACAAAGAATATTTTGGACTCAATTCTCTATCAGCAGTCACAGAATGATACTGTAAGGGATTTACGGAGGTCACCACATACAAATCTCATATGAAGTGGGGCCAAAACCAATTTTAAATAAGGTTTCTGACACCCTCCACCAGTCCCTACAGTATTACTTTAAAAGATTAGTTAATTTGTGGAATTGTTCAGCCATTAGGTGTTCTGTTGGTGGCTTCTATTTCTACTTCTGCTTGGTACAATATCAGTGCCTAACAGCAAAAGCAAGCAGCCTGGCATCTCCTCCTCTTTTCCAACAGCTATTACAGACACCAAGACTCATTTCTGCAGTGAAAGCACCAGACATCTGTAGAAGCAGTAGGCAGCAAAGTGATAGAGCCAGGAGTGTGCAAATTGCCAGAGGCATATGGACAACAAGTTGCCTGCAGCCTGAAGTGTGAGAATCAGCAGTATTTAATCAAGGAAATATTAGAAGAAAGACTTAAAGCTGAAGTAGCTAACAGTTTTGCTCAGAACAAAACAGCAGATTGCTGACACGACAGGGTCTCTCTTGAGCATGCCGAATTGCAGCAAATGGAGCAGAAGACTGGCTAGTGGGTTGCTGTATTCCAGATTCCATGTAAAAGGTGGTACACTGTACACCTAAATATGCCAGGATGCTTGCCCTGATGGAAGCCAAACCCACCACTGAGTTACTGCTGCTAGACTAGGCCAGACATTACACAAAGAAAGTTTATAAAACCCTGGCCAGCCCACTGGTCTTCCCCAGTCTCAGTAGCACATGGGCCTTAACAGAGTTGTAGTGAAACCATATATGGCAGTAGATATCCCAGCTGCATCCATAACAATCATGAATCCATACAAAGTGAAAGCTGTGACTCTGACTTTACTGACCTTAGATAATGCTGAGGAAATCAAACACTTACAGTCAGCTCGGGGCACTGCCAACATCAAATTTTTTTCTCTCACTTTTGCCAAAGCAGTAACACTCAGCAGTTACAAAGACTGGGGTTGCGTGTGCACTTCAATCCTTCACTCTCTACCCATTCCCCTGCATCTCAGAGTGGGTGCCAAATGGGGCAAGAATTATTCATTCTTTCCACAGATGGACAAATAGGACCTACCATCTCAAATTTAGATAAATGTATGTATTTTCACTACTGGAAATAATATGAGGTTCCCATATGAACAAAGTAAACCTAGTAACAAAATGATCCAGTCTTAAATAAAAAACTTCTGTAACACAACGTGGTTCCAGAGGTCTTTCACAAGGCACACCTTAAACATCACAGTTCACAAGAGTCCCCAGTATCTATAGCACAAGCAGTGCCTTGCTAATATTATGCAAGTAATGATGAAACTGGATGACCAATACGCTGTTGGACAACTTAAATGTCATGGAGAAATGATGAACAGATGTACTCAGGATAAGATTTTATTATACCATTTCTCACTTTCACACTCCCCAGTTGTTCAATGTTGTGCCACAGGTCAGTCTTATCCATTGCAATTGATGCTGCTTTTTTTTTCTTTGCAAAATCATGATCTCAAACTGGATTAGTAAAACAAGCTGGGTTAAAAAAAAACCATACATGTATATACTGAGAGGATAAACTACAAATCAAAACAACATAACTGTAACAAGGACTGGAGATGGGATTGAACACCTTAATCCAGCTTCATCACTGGTAAAAGATGACTTTGGTATACAAGTATTAAGTTAACCATGAAGTGAATGTCATAACTGAAACCACTACTCCTTAGTTCTAAAGAGTTCAACTGAGCCAATCCTCATCACCAAAACTACAACTACTACAAGGTCATCCTCACAAACAGATATTACCAATGCAAAATTCTCTCTGTATGCTGAACAGCAGACCTGCTGAAAAGCAGCTCTGCCGAGAAGGACCTGGGCTCTCTGGTGGACCCCAAGCCAAATAGCAGCTGGGAGTGTGCCCTTGCAACAGAGGCTTATAGACTCCTGGGATGCATTAGAAGGTTGACAGCAGGTAGAGTGAATTGAGCCTTTCCCTCTGCTTAGCAGAGCTGTGGCCACATCTGGAGTGCTGGGAGACATGGACACACTGGAGCATGGCCAGTGAAGGGCCACAAAGACGATTAAGGAACGCAAGAGACACAGCTGGGACTGTTCAGCTTGGAGAAGGGAAGGCTCAGGGTACACATCTTATCAATGTGTATAAATACATTTACACAGGGAGGAAGAAAAGCCAAACAAAACCTGACAAAAAACCTCCATACAAATAATTTTGGTCTGGAAATTTAAGTAGTTTTTGTGTTTGAAAGCTAGTTGGAAACGCACAATTCTCTTCATTTCTCTGCTGGCTACCTTCTCACATGGACAGTGAGAGGTACCTCGCAGACATAAGGAAAACCCAAGGCACTCCTGTGTAGTTACAGTGGTTCTGATAGATTAAATTTCCATGTTATGACTTACCATCTGCCTCAAGAATGGAAATACCAGTGATTTCACAAACAGTATTTGTATCACTGACAGAATACACTTGATTGTTCATATGACATGATCGAAGCAAAACTAATTAAGATAATTATTAATTCATTTGCTTCATTCCTTCCTTCCAACACTTTCAGAGTTCATGTACTCCACAGGACATCACGTGAGGCCACACTGTCACTACTGCTCTACTCAGATGGACTTTTAAAGGCGGCAAAAATGCTAACTATAAAGTGGCTCTAAGTTTCAAGTATGGAGGTCACACTTTGTCTGCTGTGCAAAACAAGAATAGAGCAAGATTTTGCTTGAAATAATAACTCCTGACATTTATCTCCCTTACTGTTTCCTATTTTAATGGTGAACTTCAAATATTATCATAAAACTTATTAAAATGAATAGAGTTACTAACTCTGCAGTAAAAAATTACCACAAAACACATTTCCTACCCATTAATAGTATTCCTTTAATTTTAGAGCAAACGAAAAGAGACGTTCTATACTACATTTATTGTATCAATATAGGTGTCAACAATATTAACAGGGTCTGATACTACTTATGAACTTTTTTTTAAACACTTTATGAAAAGATCTGTAGCTGGTGTCATTAGAGACTACAACAGTCCTTAAAAAAATAAAGGAAAAAAAAAAGGCAGGGAGGGTCAGGGTCTTAAAGCCATGACTAACTGTATGGGCTGAATTGTGACTATAATGGGAACAACCTCAAGCAGTAATATCTTACTCTCCATTTAGGATCTGCTGATTTCAAGTGAAACCACTTGTGAAATTAGGTACTAGCAAATATTGAAGTATTACAATTCAATCCTAATAACAATGCATTTTGGAATATTTCAAGTGGGAAAGACCACTCCAAAAACTGCAGATTAACTGACTGAAAAAAAATTAGCAAAATCTTGTTAATTCATCAGCACACTTAGACAACTAAGTCCCTATATTTAATACATTGGAGAATTTTATCGTCATATTTTTAGTTTTCAATATGATTCCCTTGTGCCAAAAACACAACCTTGAAACTGCTACAGTTTTAAAAATCTGAATGCTTTTTAAATATAGAAAAATTAGCTTTTCCTCTTTATAAAAGAACATGCCTTCATCAAATGAATAATTTAAAACCCTCAAGTAATAATATATTCCATTAATCTTTCTGTTCAATACACATATTAGCAATGAGACGTTGTGAAATCTTCAGTAGAGGTTTAATTCAAACAAACAAATATGTTTTGTGCTTATTTTTATGAAATGTTGCCTAGATGAAATAGATCAATCTTTAAAATTAAACAGCAGGTTGTAAAAACTGCATTTACCATATTGTGAGCCTGTTTGGAATCATCACAAATACAGGTATATTAGATTTTTCAAGTATAGCAGATCAAAGTGCATTACATTAGTTCAAAGACACTGCTTTATTTTTCTTCCCATCTACAGTATACTACGTGAATTCTTGTCATTATATCAATTTAATCCACTGCCATTTTTTAGGCTACTGTTTGTCTAACCGAATGAAGAACAGAGTAGTTGGCATTTAATGTGACTGCATCACTTTTTCCAACCCGCCTACTTTAAAGAAGAAGTTTGTTGAGTGCACACAATTCACTTTACAGATCATTTGAAATGCATAAACAATTCCAAATGCAGAAATAACAAAAACAATAATTTGTCATTTTGAAATGCTGAAACGCTTGGAGGAAGATTTGAATATAGTACACTCTTTTGTTTGTAAGCATGGTGATTTGCCAAGCTACACCTCACACTGCACTAACCCTAGGGCATTCCAGTCACAAACACACTTTGATCTGCTGTGCTTTTGGATTCCCTCTCAGAGGGCTCTACCTTTCTTGACAATCCCAGAGGGAAAATGCAGCCTTGCATTCTTTCCCTTCTACCACTCCAAAATGAACACTCCATATGCTTGCTGCTAGTTCAGCCTTGCACTGTTTTTCCACAAGCTTGTTTGTATAATAACGACAGCTGCAGGATTCTTCAGCTTTAAGTTGTGAATTGGATATATTAAAAAAAATAAAATAAAACCCCCACAGATTACATGAGAAATGAGAACTACAGAAACAGTATTACTTCTGCATGGTATTGACACATGCAGTGAAAACTAGAATGCAGCCACAGTTTTGTATTGGTCTGTCTGGGCATCCTATTTTAAAGGGGACAAAATATAGTTAATATTTACTTTAAGATACAAACAGTCAAGAGACAAACATCAACAGGTAAGAAGGCAAAAGTCAGGGGATAGTAACTGTCAATCAGACCTGTGTTTCAACTCATCTGTACCAGATCTGCTGAGAAAGAAGAGATATTGCAAAGGTTTCAAAAGTTATATGAATGTATTCCAGAATATATCTGAATGCATTAATAAAAATGATATTTTTGGCAGTGTAAGGTGGTTTTAGTGCAAATACCTACTTTATTTGTGTAAAAAATACACTGACAACATAAGGAATCAAGCAGCAGCTTGATTTGGCACTATATAATTTGGTATGAGTTCATGTTTGAGAGAAAAAGGAAAACAAAAGCAACAGCCCTTAGGTCTTTTGTCCATACTTCTCTTCAGAGTTGGTAATTGAATGTCTTTATCTTTGTGTTTTTAATAACTTTAGACAGCTCCAGACACTCTGTTGACATATTTCATTCAAGTCTATTGCCATGATAAAAGTAATGAAAGTAAAAATTGAGGGGATGTAAAAGCATACATTAAACCAACACAATTTCAACTTCCTCACCCCCACACCACTCCCCCTTACATATTCACCTATTCCTTGGTGATGGGGAGTAACTGTACTACTGGGAAGGAGAAGAAAACCAGCCCTGGAACTCATACCTGGATGGTTCCAGAGGAGTCTTGTGATTGATTTCTTGCTCCAGTCACATACCAGCCTTCAATTTCCTTCTTCCCCAATGAATACTAGTGGAGAGTACTATAGTGATGAGGAAAGAAACACCAAGTATGCTGTTTTTCATACTCACTGGAAAAGCCCTGAATAAGATGGTTCAGAGTCTCAAAAGTATCACGAGAAATTGGTTAGTAATGACTAAAAAAGCACAAACAACTCTCTTCTGGAGAGAGTTTGGCTATTGATATATAAGGTCTCCTCTTGCTTCCACTAACCAACAATAAATAAAATAGCAGACACATAAAGCTCTGTTATAGGTGCTTCACAAAATTCCTACATCTGCCAAAACACCCTAAAAAAACCAACAAACCAAACCAAAAAACCACAACTAGATATACCCAAATTCTAAGGCAGCTCATAATGTTGAGACATATTATTTGATACCATTTCTGAAAAAACCCCTCTGTTCTTAAGATTTCAATGTTCTGATACACTGAACACATACTTGAATACACACATCTAGATTTTAAGCAAACCTGAACATAAGCAAAGGCAGAACCACTCCACAGATGGCTGTTTCACATTCTCTCTCTGAAGATCTAATACTTAAGAGCAAACGAAAACATTAAATTACATTAAATAAAAAAGGCATTTATGAACATTCATGACCAACAACTGGATGCACATAAAATGATAACAATTTCACTTTCCAAAACCCAAGAGCAGCCACTTTGCTTCCTGACTCAGTGTGCAAACCACATAATTAGATTCTTTATTTAAAAGTAGTCATTTCAAATGTACCAGTACTTCCATCTATAACAGCATTAGCAGCATAACTTTACTAACACAGACATGAATTAATATGCTTAGTTTTTAATACTATCTAATGGAAGAGATGGAAAGCAGAAAAAAAAAAACCTCTCCAACAAAAATCGAACGCTTGAAAATTGAAAAACGCAAGATGCCAAAAGAGATTCTTCAATGTCTCAGCCATTTACTGAAGAGATCTTTTCTCATTTGCTGATGACTTTGGCAGAGCTGGTTTTGCCACCAGTCACTCTGTAGTTTGTTTAATTATGCAGTACACCAACAGAAATTTTCTTTCTGATTGCATAAATCACAGTGCTTTGACACCAATCTCAATAGGGGCTGCTAGAACAATACAGTGAGCGCTATTGACTCCATCTCTCAAGTCCACAAGGTGTATCATTTAGCCAAGAGTGATAATTAGACACAGAATATACTGAAAACTGTCAATAGGCATGTCAATAGGAGGACTCTTAGCGTCTAGCATCCAGTGAATCAATGGTGTTTTTTCAGCTATAAAATCAAGAAAATGATAGCTTTCAAATGAATGGTGGAAAGGAAACACGAGGCTCCTCAGGGAGGAATAAAACAGCTCAATTTTCCTTCACTGAGTGGCTCTCCAACTGCCTCACTCAATGGAAAAGGTCACAGAACATTACAGCAAAATATCTCTGAAACAAGATGTACAACAATGCTGGGACATGACATGAAGTACAAGCACACTACAAAGGCCCGTATATCTCTGACCTGACAGAATTAAAGCATGGGTCAGCAGATGCCAGACAAGACAGGAATTGAAAGACAATGATTGATCTGTGTAGAAGAAAATATGACTGCCTGTCCATATCAAATATGTATGTATGCATGAACAGGATTATATGTACAGTATGCCCCCTCCCCTCACAACAGTTTTTAAAGCCATAGTATTGCTTTCTTTTTTAAAATTATTTTATGTATATAATTTTCAGCTGAAGTCCAAGGAAGATAAAAAGCTGAACCTTTTAATACATAACTTTTTCTTGACATATTCCTACCAAAAAATGTACCAGACTTAAACTGATCCTGGAATACCACTTGCATATATCTTTTTAAGATATATGTACACTTCTGAATACTGGAAGAGTAGTGACAGGAAGCCATTTTCATTCACTCTGAACTCTTTCAACTTTAGTTGGCATGGAGAGACAAAGGATTCCCACGCAAAGCCTGCTCTGAGAACCAGCACATCTTTTACAAAGCCTGGTTTATAACTGCAGCTGTGAAGCAAACGTAGTGTCTGTATCATGGTTAGTTGAAATGGTTAGAAATGCAACCAGAAACAATAACTACAGTGCTGACAGGACAGAAGGGGGGAATCTGACCAAAACCAAGCAGGTGAAGAGTTTCAAAATGGACAAATTTTTTTTTCCTCTTCCTTTGTACCCTAAAGAAAACTTTTAAAAGGTGGCTGCTTAGTCGTTGTGAAGCCAAGACTTTATATGATACCTATCTTTGGATATACAATGCATTTTTTACCCCAGGAAATGTTTCTATGAAGGTATAAATGTCCCCTGAAAAGCAACTGCTAACTGGTCCTGTGGCATTCCACACTTCTCATTGCTTCATTAATTGCCAGATCAGTTTCTTCAGTAATTGACAGCTATACAAAGTTATCCCAGGATGTGAAAGTCAAGCTCAATTCTGTTCCGAGATCAGGTGAAGTACAAAACCACTCATAATTTAGGTTAGAATCTAGCCCATGCTCTTCTGTGCTTCTGAGAGCAACCACATTATCTCCCACTAAAGCCAGAAGAGGGCATGTTCATGACTCAAAGAGGGAACAGATCTGTTGAATAAGAAGCTGCCATTTGTACACTCACCTTTCTATAAGTGCTTTTTGTTATCAGTGTGTTTCCTTCAGTATCTGAACCAGAAATATACAAAATAAGAAGCCACAATATGCATCTTAAGTCTTGTTGACAGAACAAACACAAACTAGGTTCTCTTCTGCCTTTCTTGAGTTGGAAGTTCTTGCACTGAATAAAAGAGAAACCTTTTTTTTCTCTCCCTCCCCTCAAAAAAATGCTACGTAAGAAGCTGGAGTTCAGTATGAAATGAAGTGTCTCATAACGGAGGTGCTAGTAGGGAAGACAATACCACCAACAGTAGCAATAGCACTTCACAGTCAGGAAAAAAATAGCTAGAACTGCTCTTTTACATGATCAATATTCAAGAAATCCTGTCATAGACAAAATATGACCACCTCTCATCTGTTGAAAACACAATTTTAAGCATAAACCCTTTGAATGTCTGATATTACTTGATTCTAGCAAGCTTACAAGCCTTCCTTATAACATTAGACTAGCCATACAACCACCCTAGGAATCAAGAAGGGGCCCTTATGCTTCAAATAGAACATAATCTCAGGGAAATATCTGTTATGAAGCATAAAGATATAAGATTTCTCCTTAATGTGGATGATTTATAAACTCTTCCCTCATACACTTTTATAAACCTTGACCAAGACATAGAAGTAATTTCTGCAACACACAGCTACACAGTTTACAGAAATGCAGCCAAGGAATCCCCTGCTTTTTCAGACCTTTTCATGGCACCTTCAAAAAGCACTAACAGACTAGAAGGACAAAATAGCAGGCAATTCCAGATATTCTAACAATATGAGTAATTTTGTTCAAATCTTTGTTCAAGTGTTCCAAGAGAGGAGAGAAAATTCAAACCCAAACCAAGCAAATTAAAAAAAAAACCCCACAACTGCATCATATAGGAAGAATAATTTATGCTTTTTAAATACTGTCCCAGAACACTGCATGTCATGTAATCCATTTTCATGGATTTTAAAACCACTGATAATTTTTTTTTCTCTAAATAGTTACATCTACAAGTCTTCAAGCAGTACTTTTATAATTATGAACACAGATGTGTTTTTAACAAAACACATTCAACTGCCAAGGGTGTGGAAAAACAGTAACCAATGCTTAATACACTAGACAATGAACAAGGGTGTAGATCAAAGAATTTCAAAGAGCACCTGCTGCAGAAGCTAGACTGTCAGGAAGGCATTAAAAGCTATGAGAATTTAGGGAATAGTTACAGGGGTACAATATTTCTGTTAGGAAATGTGCTTATGAATTTCCTCCACCTTTCCCCCAACCTTTTATTTCCAGTCTAACACTTTACTTCAACTTCTTTGTAATTTTTTGCAGAACTTTAATTGGAGAAAATTCAACATTTTGCAGTGGTAGGCTCACAACTCAGAAAACAATACAACCTCTTCCTCCCTGCCCTCCAAAAATAAAACTAAATCAAATAAAACCAACTTTGTAACTTGGGATCTATTACCTAGAGGTAGCATTTTTTTCTCAAAAAAACCTTCAGATAGAAATTTCTCCCATTGCTAAGATTAACTAGAGTCCAGTGCCAAGTCTTGGTATAACAAGCCAGTGAATTCCAGTGTTCGTTATTACTGCTCCTGTTACTTTTTGTTTCTCATACCTTTTTATGTCAGTAGAAATCAAAATTAAAGACATAGTATAAACAAGCAGATAACTCAGCATTTTAACCATCTTGAAATCAAATAAAACAAATGTTCCCCAGCTTTATTTAATTTCTCAGGTGTTCATCATTTTGTCTAAAACCTAAAGTCATGTCTACACAAAACAGGAATCTGCCTGTTCCTATGGTCTCCTCTGCTCCTCTGTGAGAGATCTGCTGAAAGACACTTTAACAATGCAAAGGCATGTTTCATGACAGCTACCAAAAAAAGCAACAGCAGTTTCAAAAATCAAAGAATGTTCCTTTGGGAAAGCATTATTTGCATGTTCATAATGAATACTTAACTACACATCTGTGCAACCCTTTAGGTTTTTGTGGTAGGAAATGATCTTTTAAGAGGACTTTGCCAACTTCCAGCAAATACTTACTCAACCTTTGCTAGGCTGAATAATAGCAAGCTTATCAGTTGGCTTTCAACATGATTTTAAATAGTTTATAAGAAGCCACATGATGAATTACTGACTGAACTGACCAGAGTGTTAGGCCAAAACTCCCTTAAAATCAGGGGGTCATTGCTGAACAGACATTTAATGAGGTGTTACAGTTTATTGCTTATAATACATCTGTTAAAAAAATAAGCATTCCAACTCAGCATTGTAAGCACTACAATACTTAAATAACAAACAGGTTGGCTTCTAAAAAAATTCCAATAATTATATGCTGTTCAATTTATAAAGGAAAAACTGGTTTGAGACCATGACATGAAAACACAGAAAGATGTCTCAACAGAGTACCTACCGTTACTATCTTAAAAAAAGATCCAGACAAGCTATGGTGTAAGCAAATTCCCACTACTTAATCTGTCCCAACTCAGGGATCAATTAATTGAATATTTCTTCAAAATATTAAAATATTTCTTGAACATGAACCATCCTATGCGATACATATCATAACCAAATTTTGCCTTACGGTACAGATGCCTACACTGGTCTGCAGTCATGGTCTAAACCAGCAAGAAATAGGAATGTAAAGTTTCTAAGAAAGAATTGCACTGTGCTACACAAGGTTATCAGTATTTAAAGCTAGCAGCTGTTTTTCTTGCTAAATGTATAAAACGCAATGCTATGAAGAGACGGATAAGTTTCTTTTTTAAAAATCAAGCTGTAGTAATACAAATATTTGTATGAAGACAGTATCAAAGATACTAATAATGAAACGGAAAACCTGTATAAGACCCTGCTATGTTTCACATCCACCAAAGGCAGTCTGTGCATTTACATTAGATGTGAAGTATCTCTTCGGTAGTATGAAAACTTTAAAGACTATACTACAGACAGAGATTTCACCAGAGGAGGAGCTCAATGAGCAATTTTATATTAAGGAAGCTTCCCTGTTTGACCATTGAGGTGGCAGGGATGGCTCCAATGAGGTGACAGGTCACTGTTTGACTCCCTACCCATCCCTCACATAATCAGACCAGGTTTCCTCACCAGCTCAACCCCAGGTTTCCCTGTGCAGAATCTCAGAGCTCTCATTCCACAAAGTAATTTATTCAGGGTGCAATAACACAGAAATAGCTCAAACTGGTGCCTCCAATTCACTCACAGTCCACGAGCAGGAAAGTCTCACTCTTGCTCCTGAGTGCTCAGCTCCTGCCGTGCCCCTGAGTGACCGGTCCCCTGGCTCGGACACAGCTCCCTGAGCCTTTCACTGTGCTAAGTGTTGGCAGCTCATGACCTCTTGACTGGGCTCCCCCGCAGAGCTCAATCTGCAGCTCCCACTGCAACTGCACCCCGAGTTAGCACTGAATGTGCTCCTCAAAACCCACACCTCCATCCTCCCTGGCTACTTGCCTTATTCCTGCATCCTGGCCAAGGTGCTGTGCAATGCTCGCCTCCCAAACACCCTCACCATCTCTGTTCATTTTGAATTTTTTTTTCCTTCAAGTTCTTTGGTTCTAAGAGGTTATTCAGCAATTTCACTGCTTTAAGTGGTTAATGAAATCTAACAGCTAATGGCAATACACCCACAAAGAATAACAGTGAACTTCTTATAGAGGTAGGGAATACTGCATAAATTCCACTGCAACACTGAATAAAAAGGTTGAAGAGAGTAACAGAATCAAGAAATTATATTTATATTATTATAACTTTCTTTCTCAAATAAGTCAGAGAAAAACTTGCAGGAGCAAGACTGGAAAAAAGAAGCTGTGGAAAAATGGGATTAATAACAAGAAGCCCTAAATTTTACCTTTTGTCATGGAACTCATTGATTTTAGATAAAGGTATACAATCAAAGGTTCAACAAATAACTGATAAGAGAGAGGTGATAGGATTAAAGGTTGAGCAAAACTTAGCAGGATATTGCCAAGCTATTAGTTAAAGGGACAAACAACTGACAGAGTATAAACAAAGGCTATGGGATTTAAGGACTTAGGCAATCTAGTAAATAGTAAACTATCGCATTGTTTGTCGCAGATGAAAAAGAAAACTCAGATAAGTTTGGTATATCAGAAGTCATTGTGGGCTTGTAAACAAAGCTAAACCACAGAACAAGATTGCTGCTGTCATCTGGGTCAGCAGTTTATTCAACAGCAAGATCTGCAACCAAAGTGGGTGCTTCTGACTTGTAACACCACACACAGTAAGAGGACAGAAAACTTATGGATATGATCAATGAGATCAAGCTTTTTTCACATGTCCTAAGAGACCCCAAAACTTAAATTTAGAACAACATCAAAAAATATGTTTCAACAGTCATTTTGCAACTATTTATTCAGTACTCTTCAGTGACAATCACTCTGAACTGTACCTTAAATATATCAGTTCTGGGGGAAAACAAAATAAAACCACACACCAACAAAACTATAAATGAAGCAACATCACAGAATTGATTCTCTTCAGCCAAGTTCACACTGGGAAATCCTGTATTTTTTCACTCCTATCCACTCCAACACATCCAAACTCCATTCCTACCTAGAGAGATGTATATTTAGTTATCCAAGAATGGTAGCTGGGAATTACCTCCAAAAATATACGTGTTGCAATTTAAATAGTGCATGAAGACATAAAATGTACATTTTCAAACACTTTGATACTTAATAAAATTATGTTTTCAAATGGGTAGGGAAGGGGAGGAGGGGAAGGATAGAACCTTCTTTTGTATTTATTGTATTTCTCAGTCCTGCTGGCTCAGGTCCTGTATAATAGTGTTGGAGGGTGCCAGCAGCAATACATATATTATAAATAGATCTTTTTTACAAAAACAGATTTAAAAGCTGAAAAATCATCCATGAGCCCCATGAATGCAGATTTCTCTGAAACAGGTCTTTTGCAGAGTGTCTCTGTATACGTTGAAAAGTCTTCACACAGAGGAAATGTCATCCAGCCGATCATTCTGGGCCTTTGGGGGCAGGGTAGAGGTGGGGAGGTGTTCATGTGAGTGTTACTTCACAGGTTTTTGAACATACAGTCCAAAAATAAAAACTAATCTGAAGACAGGGGAAAAAGAGCAACTAAGTGATAGTTTGAACTGTGTCTAGAGTAACCAGTATTTCCTAGCCTCAAAAGCAACAACTTCTTACTAATCCAAACTGGTATTTAGGAAGAGACTGCTAAAGCACATAAAACAGCTAAGTATGATTTGCATCTTTTAAAGTCCCCCTCACCCCACAGCTTTAGTTCAAATGAGAGGGACAGCACTGAACTTCCACTACTATTAATAGGAGCAGCATGTGCTGGGCAACATTACAATAGTCAGTAATGTATGCCCCAGGCACTCCTTAAAACAAAAGGAAACTCAAAAAAAATTGCTACATCAAAAGCCACGGCTTTGAAATTAAGGCAGAGAAGCTGACAGACAATGCACTTTACTGTGACAATAAAGCCCTCAATATATAAGATCTTCCAATATTTGGGAAATTGCATCTATTGTTATTTTTGAAGCAGATAACATAATTAAGATCTCAAGCTTATACTTCTAAACTACACTGCTGATTTTTGCCTTTCAAATCAAAAGCTTCTGCAAATTTAACTAAATGATACAGCTTCCTCCTAATTCCTTTACTAACAGTATTTCTCTTGCAGCTCATAAAATCTGTTACATGTTCAACTTTTGAATTTAATTTGCATGGTAATTGCAATAACAATAATACTTCATCATTAGGATAATATAGGCTAAGATCCTATGTAATTTTCACTTTTTAATGGAAACTCTGAGACTAAGAACACAGCTAAAATATTATATATTAATGTCAATATAGCTAATACCCCCCAAAATCCCACCAATTTACTTTTCACTGACAATGTTAAAGGAAAATGATTTATGCAGATCAATCACCTAGCTCATCAAGTCATTCACTGACAGCCAGCCTTCATCATTGCTATTTAAAAGGCACTGCTGACAGAAAAGACCGACTCTTTGATTAAGGGCTCTGTCTGGCTAACCTTTTATTTGAAGAATGATTGCTGCTGAGTGACAAATACTTTCCCATTCATTTCAAGGAAAAGATATTGACATTCAAATTCTTGATGTCTACACTGAACAGATGCCACTGTTGGCAAGTGGCTTGATAGGAACAGCAGGTACACTACTACTCTGGGGGGTGAAAAACAGCACCACTGGCTCAAGTTAAAGGCTCTCAACAAGTGAAAGCTACAGATCTCTCAGCCAAATCCTCTCTCTTCAACAGTTATCATCAAAGAACATCTGTTTGTTGTTTCTCCCTAGTCCTCTTCTTGAAAGTGTCCTAGCCTCACCTTGACCCCACTTTCAATTGTATTGGATGTTATTACTAAAAATAAAGAGAACTCAGCAGCAAAGTGACCCTTCGGTTGAGAAGGGCGTCCTCCCTTACACAACATCCCCAAACACCAGTCAGGGAAATCCCAAAGCAAGGGCTGCTGCTTCCGCAATAATGTGATTTCTGTTGACAGTAATGTGAAATGGAAGTTGCATTTGCAGTATCACATACAAAATCAAAGCCAATATGTTTGTTACTTTAAGCTGATCCCTCTGTCACTTTCTACTTTATTACTTTATAAAAAATAAAAAAGGAGTGAGAGAGGGAAAGAGGAGATGAAAGCTGGCCAAAAGCAGCTGCATGATAATGGGCACTAAGTAGTGAATGTTCAGATCCTGTTTTGGACAGAATTTACAACCACAAGTATCCTAAAAAATAGTCATTAATTTATTTTTCCAAATAAAAATTAGAAATCAAGATAAGATATGTACACCAGGTTACAGCTTTTAACACTAAATGCTTTCAAAAATAAAGCTATCACATGATGAAACATTTATTTCTTTACTTACATGCTTCACAGATCTTAATCAGATTCAGTGTACAGATGCATATCACTTAAAAAAATTCATTATGGTGCTACTTGATGAGAGTTCCCCAACTTCTCTACTACAAGAAGTAATGCATACAGGGATGTTAAAATTAAATTCAGCTAATAAATAATATGAACAAGTCTCCCTGCCAGAGCAGCATTCCTCCCCAACTTTTTTTTGCCTAGGGTGTGGCATTGAGAATTAATATTCTGCTGCATAATATAAGTTAATATTTTCCTGATACTAAAACTCAATTTACTCTTCTGGAATATCACAGAACTTCTGTTTATCATTGTATTAGGCAGCCATATTAAGCCATAAAAAAAAAATTCTCCACAGCAATAAACTCCCTTTGGAGCTTTCTAATGAGGTATCTCTGTCACATAACTTCACAGAAACACACCCTGAGTTAGCAAGGCTGAAGAGGAATACAGAGCCAACATTACCCCTGAAGAAAAGCATGGCTTGGGGTAGAAATCTCTGCTTTTCCTACTGTCCAAATAATTTGCTTCCCAGCTTCTTCCCATTTCTGAAACCCACAGCACAAGTTCAGCAGCACAGAAACAGAAGCTATCGCTACCAGGAGAAAAATGAGGAAGCTTTGCAAATCCAAAGTACCAAGAGCAGGGTAAAAAGACAAACTCATTTGGCTCTCCATGCAAAAGAAAGGAAAGAAACAACAGGAGGAAGGAAAGAAGCGCACCCCCTCCTGATGTCTGTCAAAGGTGGAGGTGGGTATATATTTACAGCATATCTGTAATACCATCAAGACTATAACTGTCATCTAGTATTTCATTTTCAGTTATTTACTAAGTCAGCAAATTTCATGGCTGTGCAAAAGATTCTGTGGTTGTGGGAAGTAACAAAACTAGCACACATTAATTTCTAAATGGACTGTCAGCTGTTTTGTGATTTTTAAATAGATTGTTCTAACTGTTAGGAACAACCTAAGATCAAAAACAAACAGGAAAAAATGTAGCATTAACAGCTTGTGAGGGTTTGGTTGAAGATGTGATTCACTCTGCCTTCCTACCCCGTACAAGAAAAAAATATGGTGTAAGAATAGCTTTACTGGGTCAGAGGAAAAGTCTCTGTAGTCCAGCACCTTTTGTCCAAAAGTAGCCAAAAAGGTATGTCCTGGAATGAATATAGGAACAAGCTAAATCAGTTTGGAGCCAATTGACCATAACAGAAAACAAAACAAAAGAAATCAAACCTTGTACTGTAGTTTCTTCAATTCCACGTGCACTTACTCATAAAAAAATAATGATTTTGTTCATGTACCTAATAATGGTAAATAAACATAGATTTACAGGCTTGAACTTTATTTAATAAATTACTTGATCATACTCTTTCTCTGGCATTCTTCCATTTTAAATAAAGATTAATCTGTGATAGAACTCTAAGGCTGCCACTGTAATCAAAAGAAAAAATGCTTTCAGGTTTTCATAGGCTTCTTCACATGCTCTAGTACTATCTTCTTTTTTTCCTTAAGCATATTTGAATGAACTGTTTGAATATGTTTACTCTTTCATCTCTACAGCTTTGAAAACTTCATACTTTGTATCTGATCTACAACAAAGCAATAAGGATTCCAGAGGTTGACAGCATGGACATAATTAAATACTACCATCAATGAACTGCCATGTTGAACAATGCTGACTTATAATGCACTTCAAGATCAACCATTTACATTTAAAACTATTTCCCTGAGAGGTCTAAAAAAGGAGCAGCTTAGATTTTTTTTTTCATAAGAGATCCACAGAAAAAGAAATCAATTTCTGTATTACTCAGTAACGAGTCCTGCTCTTTACCCGAAGATTTGGTTTACGTACTGAATACACATGGGAAAATGTAAGCAATACTTTGTAGGTGTCACCTCTAAAAAAAGATCAAGAGAAGAAAATCAAATCTACAGTCATTGCATTTACATAATCACTGAAGTGTCATCACACTTACCTTTTCCAAGATGTACCATACCAAGCAACATAGTAAATGATTGAAAGACAGAAAATTAACATGGAAATGAAGTAGCAACAAACAGCAATTCATAAAGGAATTCTAAGCATCATAAAAATACACTAATTATTCTAAACTTTGGAGAAAATATTTTGACACAAAAAGCTTGCAATATGTATCAAAAATAGCATTAACCTGTTTCACATTTGTAAGAATGTTAGGCCAAAATAGAAATACATATAACATACATAAGTATAGAGAAGAGAGATTTTTAACAAAGCAGAATTACAGCTATCACAGCAGTTTGTGGATAAATTATTAGGTTTATTACTCCTAACGTACTTTGAATAGAAGTGTTCCAGCTGTTACATCTGATCACCAGCACACTGCCAATTTTCTCTGCCAGATAGTCCTTTTATGCATTGGGGAACTTGTTGCAATTAAGGGATTTTCTCATTTCTTTATAATTCTGTGACTTACAAGGGTGTCTTAAAAATTCAATTGCATCAACCATATTCAGTTCCTTTTTTTCAAATTTGCTGCTTATGAAACAGAATAAAACGACCAAATCTAAACCCCAGGTTAACATCATTCTAGTGATGCTTGCTGCATTTGTATGTTGCTGCTGGTACATCTGACAGCCAATAGCAACAGCAAACCTTACAGTATACTTCTGGAAAATATTTTTAATGGGATGCTTTATGCTACAGTAATCCCTCACTACCTTTGGAAATATATTTAAAATTGCAGGCTATTTTACCAAAAATAATGTTATGGGTTTTTTTCCTCAAAACTGTTCAACTTCTAAGAAAAAAAAAAATCTAAGGCCAGAAAACAGTACATCTTCACTAGTGAAGAAGCACCAATCTGGCTGTATTCTAGAAGTTCTCATCAGTAAGATAAAACTACTCATTGCAAAACTGTGTCTTCATTACATTTACTTCTTCCACTCTACTGTATCTCAAAATACATTACTTATTTCAAAAGGAATGGAAAAATTTCATCTACTACTAGAGGATGCAACAACACTACAGCTAGTGGAGTGTATGTAATAGTAGAGTAGGACGCATGGGGGATGAAATGGGAGATTCAGGAAATTAAAACTGACTGTATGGAAAGTGCTTAAGTAGGCATGATTTATGTATTTGCTCAGGGTATTTAATCAAAACACCCATGGGTTTTTTGATAGTTTTTTTGAAGAGTGACATATTCTAAAAGTGATTACTCAGAATATGGCTTAAAAGACAGCACATGAAAGAAAAGCTGTCCTCCCATGCCCACCAAAACAGATTTCTAAGAGAAGAGCTCACCCACCTAATCACTAGGGCAGCTTCCTTCAGAAAACACTGGCTTTCCCTAAGGGCTTCCCTTCCCAAGGCTAATCAAGCCCAATCTTGTTTAGTTTGTACTATCTGACAAGATACTGCTGTACCACACAAGGTGGTCTAGCAGACAAATTTAGAGCCCAGCCTAGAGCAACCCTGAGCTCCATTCCAACGTAGAAAATCAGGGAACATTCATCAAACAAGTGATTTGGCATGAAGACACACATGCCATTTCACAGACCTCTCCTACTGATTAAATACGCAACCTTCACAAGAATGTGCATATTCCTCAGTTTTACAGCTCTGGACAATTTGGAAAATACCTCATACATGGACCCACAAATGGACCTAACCACTGTATCAATTCAGGACAAGAACTAGCTTCTTTTCTCCACATTCACCCATCCCCCTAATTCCCTGACACAAAAATGGCATCTACACTGCAGCCCTTCTGTACCTCTTCAACATCACAAGAGGGATCATCTGACCACCAATCAGCTGCCCCAGTATGCACACAATCACTGCTATGCTACACTGCACATATGTAAACTCATAAAAAAGGTGAGCCCAGTCAAAGAAAAATCTCCCTTCTTAAGTTTATCAAGCTAAAAAGGACTCTTCAATTTGTTTTAGCCACTAGTGAGTTATGATGAGTAATCAAAAATCACTGTATTGCAACACATTCTTTCATCAACCTTCATTCGCGAAACAAAACTCAGCTTAAAGTGATTAAATAATTATTTTCTCTTTTCTTTCATTGCACATTTAAGAAAAAACATACACCTAGTCTGGGCTTCCAGGAACACAACAACGAGAGGGAAAGATGAAAAAAAGCAGTAAAGTGTTTCCTTTAAAAGAAGCTGGAAATACATATGTTTACTTATTCTCAAGTTGTACAGTGACAAAACAAAAGGAACAACAAGAAATATGGATGGAGCTGGATAGAGACTAGACCCACCTCCTTTCCACAATGGCATAAAGAGGAAATAGTCCCTCACTTCATCACCCAAATCAAGTGACATGATTTAAGACAGGACAAACTTAAAGGGTGTTTCTCCATTTTGAAAAAGAGGGAAAGAAAACCCAAAGTACAGAAGAGCTCTTTGTCAGAACTGACTACCATATGTATCATGGCTGTGGGACCAGAGCAGGACAAAAAACTGACTCAAGAAGCTGAAGGGAAACTGTTGACAGAATTCCAGTTTTCCAGAAGTCACTGTTCTAAGCCTAAATTAGCATTTATGAGATTGAAGCACATAAATGGGTGTTGACTATATAATTTTGTCTAGAAAACACACATCCAGCATCACTAATTAGGGAGCACTCACATTTTACAGTACTGTGCAAAGTTTTTCTGCTTGTTTCTATTAACATCTACCTCTGAGGAGTTAACTATTGACCCAGAGCATCAAGAACAGCTGCAGTTCTGGGAAGGCTGTGTTCAAACTGCAGGAGAGCAGAAAGGGTTGGCAGTGGTCCCAGAGGTCAGTTGCTAGACCAGACAAAGTGTTGCAAAAGGCTGTCCATTGTAAGGCTTCAAACTCAGCTCAGCTCCCACCCACTGGGTGCAGGGCAGGCAGACAGGAAAGGCTATGGGCACCCCAAGGAGCACCCAGAGCAGTGGGAAAGGCAGGGGGTGAGCTCCACCAGAGCAAACAGCTTCTGCAGGGGCCCAGAGCACCCACCAGACCGTGGGAAGTGGATAAACAGCTGAAACAATGCAAGTTACTTCAAATTGAAATGTGAGCTACGTGAATAATGACAAGAAGACTAAGAGTTACTCAGAAATGACAAATTCATCAGAAATAGGGGGAAAAAACAACACAGGAGCATAGCAAAGTCATTAGGAAAAATTGAAATATTCAAAAAATACTGCTTAATTGAAAGCTGAATGCAAATGAATATCTGCATTTTAAAATCTGCATATGCAAAGTGTTGGCTTGTCAGTTCAATCCCACTCCTCTTTTGCTCCTCTGCAAAAATAGTCCAGCAGCTTGACTCAGACCTGTGTAATGTACAGGATCAGTACTCAATACAGGAAGGAGTTTGCAATCAGTTCTAACAAGATTATATTTTTAGCTATCAAGTCCTGATAACAAATGGTTCTGACGGCCAAGTATTAAATATCACATTGGCATCCTTTATTGTGAAATAATAAAAGTAAAACAGTTTTCCATCCATGCTGGTTTTCTCATTTTCTTTTTTAGAATATATTAATTATTAACAAAACACCTCACATTAATATTCAGCCTTATGTGAAAGCATCAGATGTCTTTCCAAGTTTCTCAGTATAAAAAACATCTTCCTCCTATTAGCTGTAACCACTTTTGGATATATTATTGTACTCTGGGAAATCCCCATAATGTATGGTCCTGTGAAATAGGTCACCTCAAAGTCTGAAGCTAAAACAAAGCATCAGCCCATAGCAGATGGTTGGCTTGTCCCTATTTTGGTTGACATTAGTAATGCTAACAACTAAAAACATTTAAACACACAGGTAGCATTCTTTTACTTAAAAATGACTTGTCTCAGAAAAAGAAAAAATACAACTACTACAGCATAAAGAAAAAGCTGACTATGCAATCAAAAGCCCAAAGGACCCAATTTCTTCTTAAAGTACCTGATGGACATCGTGACAGTCTGATTACCTTCTACCACCAATTTTTGGAACATGTGAAAAATACTGTATGCTTCTGGCTGGTATGTGGTCCAAGATGACTCATAAATCTTCCTTTATCTCCTTCGTGGTGTTAGCAGAAAAGGATGAGTTGCTTTTTTCCATCTCATTCACATGTCTTTCTGTCTGTTACCCGTGCCCTTGAGCAAAGATTACTGATGCCCTGCCTTTGATATATGACACATCACATACAGCAGCTTTTCATCAAGTGAATTAACCTGAAAAAATGCAAACCTACCTGCCAGTTGCTTCCCAACTTCCCACTATTCCTTTGTGTACCTTCTCCCTAACATGCCACACAAGGCATGAAAGAACAAGGTTACCAGTCAGAGCAAATTAAATTGTCATTCAAGGGACACTGACGTAATTTATCGAAATATACTAACTTAATATTTACCTTCATAACTGATTCAAATTGTAAAATATACTTTTCATCATACTGTAGCCTAAAAAATGTATCTATTTAAAAACCAGAGGATGAACTATCTGCTCAGATCACCCTAAATTATTGCTCTGAGTCATATATAATAACTGCAATTCATGTAATGCATTACTGATACAACTCCACAAACAGTTCTGCCATGCTAATCCATACAGTAGGATTAGTCAGTATGTTGCATATGTAGTTTTGTTCTTACAAATTAAAATATACTTTTTACATAGAAAAATCATTACTATCTTAAAATATTACCTCTTTTCAATGGTTGAGTTGCTCACAATAAGTATTTTTATTATGTGAAATAAAAAAGGATGTTGAACTTTTTCCTTAGAAGGGTTCTCTCAAGAAATGCATCTGTGGGGTGCTCTCTTTGTGCATATACCTTCAATCTCACATTTTGAAGACGTCATTAAGATAAATACTGTGCTGCTAATTAGCAAGATTCACGCACTAACATCTCTGAGATTTTATTTATGCTTAGGAATTTTTTTCTACTGTAGATTACATTGTAAGTGTAAATTTGTAAGTGGTTACTGACAGGATCTCAAAGAAATTTAACTACAGGAGTTCCTAAATATTCCAGTGTTTTTAAATCAGGATTGTAACCTCACAATATAACAATGCACTTGAAAAGACACATGCTGCATTTCTTATAAAAGTCTTTTATCAAAATTGTATTATATCTTCTAATGAAGGCAGTGAGTGAAAAATATAAACACTGATACATATTTTCCAATGAATTGGCTTAAGAGTAACATGTTAAAATAGGATTAATGGCACAAAGCATGTACTATATAAAAATAGCCTGTAGAAAAAAGCATTAAGCAATTACAACTCTAGCACTGAAGGCTCCAATATTATAGGGTAATATTTCCTTAATGTTAGACTTCATTAACCCTAAGATAATCTCTCATAAATTTTGCTGATTTTTAAGGAGAAAAAATAAATTATGTTTATTAAACTACTGAATATGTTTATGAAAACAAGACATAATCTAGTGCTATAAACTTCTTGTCTTTATCTGAATAATCAGGAAGCTCATAAATAAAATATCATATAACAAAGTGAGTGTTAAAATTCATTACCGTAATAGCTATGCTCATGATCTATTTCATTAACACTCCTCCTTTCTTTGAATAAATGGCTTCTTGGGTCTACCAGAGCAAGGCCATTTACAAGACAAAATACTAAGCTGCTTTTTCTCATTTTCCCCTTATCTGTTCTATTCCAAACTTTCTAAATTAATTCTTCCTTTAAATCTTATTGTTCCTTCCACTGTAACTCACAGCACATTAGAGAAACTTGAAAGAAATATAAGCAAAGAAATGGGTCTGTGGAGTATAAGTTAATTAGGAATCTAAGTGACTGGTGATGAGACTTGATGGCATTTGGCTTTGGAATAAGCCAAATAATTAATAATCTTAACATAATTTGAGAAGCTTAAGTTCATTTAAAAATAAAACATACATATATTGGAAGTTCAAAAGAAGTCACACTCAAAAACACCACACTAACGTTCCAGCCCCAACACCAGCTAAAGTTAACAATATACGACGGCACACCAGTTGTATCTCAAATATTTCTTCAAATCAGCATGAAGTAAAAGAGCCAGTAGCTGTTAGAGAGGCAGTAATACAGAGGCATAAAACTAAATATTAGTAACTGCAGAAGTCACCATCTGCAATCAAGTATTTAACTATGGGATCCAACTTAACATCCCACCCCTTAACTCAGTGCAGAACCTACTTTTCAGCCCTCACAGCAACAGACATCTTTGTATCCATCAACCTCAACTTTGTTATTTTAATCCATTTCTGCTCTTTTCCTATATAATATATAGGACACAATCTGGATAAATCCTCTACCATAACACTGGAGTTGCAAGAACAGGTGTTTGGAAAAAATGCAAGTGAGTAGCTATGAACCATGGTGCTGGATTTCCAGCATCATGCTGTACCTGCATGATCACAAGGGGGCTGGAGTGGATACTGGCAGACAGCAGCGCTGATGGCTCTAGATTGCCAGATGCCCTTCTGTAAGAATGGGGCAGCAGTCTTAAAATTTCATCCTCATAGGAATGTGTCATTTCATAGAATGATAGAATTCCAAGGCTTTAAAAAGATGCAAAATCTGTACCTCTACCTAAGGCACAAAAATGCAAGAAAAGAGGATCAGACTCCAGGAGAATAAAAACTAAAACAATGTATTGTTACACTAAGCAGCTACCAAAGATGGAAGGTATACACCTAAGCAGGATATTTCTTTAAATGGATGTCTTACAAAATTGTTTTCCTCTCACAGGAAAGGCACTGAGACCCCTCCTGATGCAACCACAACAGACTGCAAAAGGATAGAATCTTACATAGGAACACAAGCATTGGTAATCAGAGCACTGCAATCCACGAAGAAAAGCAGCAGCATCTAAGAGGAAAAGCTAAAAAGTGCCCTTAACCCAGTGAGTACTTAAGTTGCATTGCTCACTTCCTTCCCAGAACTTTGAAAAGAGGGTACAGTAACTTAGACAGGCATTCTAGGCCTGTATAGTAATTCATACAGCTTTCCCCTACACTTCCAATAGGTAAATTTGCCACCAGAGGACACTGGTTTATCAAAGGAAATTATATACAAATAAATGCAAAGTGTATTTTATACCTTTTATCAGGCCAGCTGATAAAACTGCAGAAAATAAAAAAGCAAGCTTTGCAGACTTTCCTAACTTATTGCTTTTCAACTTCATCAACTAGATAAACAATATATTGCAAATTGTAATAGCTCTCATGCTAATATTTAACCTCAACAATCTAAAATTGATTATCATTATAAAAATCTTAATGCAGAGCAGTAGGTTGCCATGGGAGGCCATAACATACAACACAGGAGCCTGTCTGGAGAATTCTTTGATCATATTGTTTTCCCTATCACCTTCATCAGCCCTGTCTGAGCAGTCTTGTAAAGCACATGCTTTCCCCTGAATCTCATATCAGATCTACCTGCATTCAAAACCAATGTGCATGTCAGGGGGTTGCATTCTATTGTCAAGGGAGAACACAAGTGCTAGGGCAGAGATTAGAAATATGCAAACACAGTTTAAATATCAACAATGGTTTAGATGATTAGCCAGAGACATATTTTGATAGTGTCCATTTCACAAAGAGACAAAAACCTGAATCCCCCCAAAAGCTTTAGAAGTCATATTTCAATCAGTGTAAAGCAACACTTCCAATTATGGGAACTCCTGAAACCCAGGACTACAAGACAAGATGCAAAATCATCAGTATCATTTGTTTTATTAGGGTAAAAAGATAAAATACTGGATATATTAGATAAAGCATTAATAAATTATTAGAAGCTGTTAAAAGATATTATAGATAAGCAGTATGTGCATTATTGATCATGTAATTTACTGGGCTGTATAACCAGTTGGTATAATGGATCGTTATCAATTCAATTTCTAATGCTCTGAACTAGGGACGTATCCTAACATAGATGGTAACACATTTTCTTTGTTTTTTATAGTGACATTAAAGAGCTAAAAAGCAGCAACAACGTTTTCAGGAAATGCCAATGTTTCTCTTATTGATGTGCCTGGCGGTTTTTCCTGCTGGTTTGGTTTTCTCTTTTGGAGGGATTTTTTGCCAATCGCATCTCCAGGAACAACCTTCTGGCTGTGGAACAGCTCAGAGCTGAGTACCAGAGTCTCCACCTGCATGCAAACTCAGTGCTGGTCTGCTTGCTTTGAAATAGCAGGAGGCTAATCACTGTGCTGAGATCTCACCAAGGGCATTCAATTGTTTCTTTACTGAGAACCATTCAGGAACAGCCAGCACCACTTGCAACATAAGGAGCAATGACTTAAATGATGCATCTTTGCACGCAACTAATATTCATCACAAGTGTAGGCGGGCTTGCATTTAAGTTGGTCAAGAGTTCTACAGGGAAAGAAAGAGAACGGAGCTGTCAGTGTCAAATCACAGCTGATGAATGAGTTAACCTATAAGACTTGGCTGTATATCTCATTGAACACACAAAGCAAACAGAAAAGAAAAAACATCAAAGGGAATGCTTGCATTAAAAATATGACTCTAAAAAGATTTCTGATCGCTCATGATGTGTAATAAGTCATCTGTCTGTCTTAATAAAGAGAAGTCATTATTTACTAGTGAACTAATACCAGTAGCTGTGACAAGCAAAACCAAAAAAGCCCATAAAAATATAAAATAGCTGTTCTATGCAGTTAGGCTAAAAGAGAACACATTCAATGTTTTAGATGAAAAAGCACTTAGGCTTACTATCTGTCCAAAGACAAGCTCCATTACATGTTTGGAGCTGAAACAAATAGCAAGAACTTTTCCTCATACCCAACTCTTACAGGAAAAATAGAAAACATGTCCTTTTTAAAGCATGAAGTCATAAGAACTTGTTTAATGTTTTGGATTGATACCTGTGGGTATTATAATTAATGTGACCTTTCAGATAAATGTACTAATGTTCCAATACTACATCATCCTTGGATACTGTAACTTAAATCATCTCCTAAATATATAAGGGACCCCAATTCAGGTTTCTGGTATCCATTATCCACGTCGGCTCTTTTCTCAAGTAATTCAATGTTCATGCAGGTGATGCAGTGAAGTGTCATGGAACCAGAAATAAGGATACCACTAAACTGCTTTGCTGTATTATTTTTCCATGTCAATAACACACAGGTTTTACCATTATTAGAACAATCCTTACAAAAATAAAGCATCAAACAAACACCATATCTCTAGGCAATGTGACTAAAACTACACTTGCAATGTCTTAACAGACACAGGATTTAGTTATTAATATTTTTAGAGTATTAGTCTCACTCAAACCCAAAAATAAAAAAATTTTCATTTAATTAAGGTATTTAAAACCCTATTTGTGTTTTGTGTTTTAACTTTTATGAAATAAACTTAGATACTAGTGATTATCATGTCCAATAACTTCCCAAACCTAGTACGATACTGAGTGTTTTTCAAATTATGAAATGTATCTAACATGAATAAACACTGATATTAAAGGGTTGTTTCCTTGAAAAACAAGATATGACAAAACGCAAAGTAGTTTTACAAAAATGTTGTTTCAACTTTCAAATCAGTCCCTAATAAGATCATCTTCAACTGCCTCTATTAACTTGCAGTTAAAGTAAGAAAAATAATCACAAATCAACAATCATTTATTTTTAGTTAATTTTACTTGACATGAGTTTGAGCCTGTTCTTGTTATTTATTTTCCACACAAGGTTATCAGCAAATGTTAATATACTTTTTCTGATAAAATTCATGCTTTTTATGTTTAGGAATATTGCCATACGCAATACTCAGAATGAGCAAGGTCAGATTCCTCCTAGTCACAAAGCAAAGCTTAAAAGAAGCCTATGAGAGTGAAGCTGGTCTAAGAAAAATATAAAATAACATCCAAGGCAGATATTTCATCAAGTTTTGAGCACTGAACCATCGCTCTAAATTTATGTATTGAATCTTAAAAATTATTAACTTGGAAAGAATAAGCAAATGGGTGTATTATCTGGTGAAAAATTCTACTAAACAGTTACAGAATGTACTAGTTGATCTCATATGAAAAATTTTTCTCAGGTGAGTCCAAAAATTGTTATCCAACAAGAAACATATATTTTCTAGGAATTCCGAAGGTTGTTAAGCTTTGGGAGGAGGAGCTTCCTTTAAGTATTCAAAATTGAGCCAATACCACAACTAAATCCATCTTACAAAACCAGAAAATTTACTTTAATTAACCAAAATTTTCATCTTAATAGTGATTTTAGCCTCTTAATGAAATTATTTTTTTCTGACATCATTTTATTGCTAATAAATAAAAAGCATGAAAAACTGAATTGCATAATAAAGCGTGAAGGGCTTGCATACAGTAAGCTTACATACATACATACAGCATGAAGTAGCTCATACAGTTATGAGCTACTCTGCCCCTGAGAGAGGCCTGCAGTATTTTATGTTCAATAAAAAAATGAAGAGCAACAGGAAAAAAAAAGCTAATATTCCTCCAACAATTAATAACCACATTTCAGAAGTGCATTCTAAAAATACTACTATTTCTCAAGAAATGAAAAAAGCTGTAAATCAGTAGCACTAGCAAGCACAACCAACTTTTTCTTAGTGATTTATAAAATAATTAAAATAATTATTGGAAATATCTCTTATGTCATTTAGGCCCTTCAAGATTTGACAATTACATAACTAAAAGAACCAGTTGATTCTGGCAGCTATGAATGCCCCAAATGATTTTACCACCAACATTGTTTAACAACTCCCCTAAAAGCTAAAAAAAGTAACTTTTAGTGAAGGAAAAAAACCCAAAAAACCAAAAAAAATCACTTTAGAAATTTCATGGAAAATATATAAACCAACCATTTTAAGTGTAAAAGAAACTATTTCCTTATAAACATAAATTCCATCTCATTTCACGAACATGTATTTATGTCAGACATGTTCAATGCTCTCAGGCACAGGGTGATTCTTGGGGTGTCCTGTGCAGGCCAGGAGTCGGATTCCATGATCCTCATGTGTCCCCCCAACTCAGCACATTCTGTGATTCTTGAGCTGAGAGCACAAACTTGTTTGTCACATGCATTAGATCTGAGTTGAACTCCAAAGCTGAAAGGAGCAACCACCCAGTGAGGATATTTTTCCCTTACAAACGTGAGGCATGCCTGCAGTTCCCTTTCAAGCAACATTTAGGGGACACTCAATGGGACAAGCAAGGCAGCACACGGTTGTTCACAGCACTAACTCAGAGCACTGATTTGTCTCATCTCAAAATGCCAGCAAAAACAAAATTAAGACAAAACCCAAACACATTTAGAAGAAGCTGCAGAAACATCATTATTCTCTACAGCCTATACACCTAGATAGTCACTCTGGCATTTTGAAACAACTCTGTTTTATCAAGGGGTTCTCCAGGTTCCTTATCATGGGCCACGTCTCTTTTTACTGTCCTCTCCCATGTGTCTTTTAAAATGGCTTCTAAAGATGAATGTCTTTAAGAGCCACATTACTTCTGTGTAGCTGGAGTTTGTAAGTAAAATGGGAAGCAGGGCACCAGAGCAAGTGTGTAAGGGAGCAAACACAGAGGAGAGAAAAGTAAATTTCTGTTGTGGTTTAAGTCCGGCCAGCATCCAAGTCCCACACAGCCACTCACTCACTTGCCCACCAGCGGAACTGGGGAGAGAACTGGAAGGGGAAAGGCCAGAAAAGTCATGGGCTCATGTCAAAGACAGATTAGTAGGGAAAGCAAAAGTCATGCATGTATTTGCCTTGAAGTTAAAGCAGGCATAGTAATTGGCAGTTTTCAGCCTAAGCCCTACTCCAGGACTCGGACATGCTGTTAAACAGTTCCCACGTTTTGCACCAAGAGAGTGGGTGTTTCTGTGATGTTTGTTCCTAACTCTTTCTCTGCATAGACACCCCCATGATATGCATCTGCAGATGGCAGTTTAAGGAATGTAGGAACCTTTCCTGATGGGATGAATAGATTTAACAGCAGCAAAAACATTACTGCAAGTAAGATTCTTCATTTTTATACACTACTGTGTATTTTTTATGATTCGTGTCTAAGATCCTGTTAAATATTTAAACAACAATACAATATCAGTAAGTAAACTCTTTAAATCAGGCATCCACTATACTGTATAGTGGGAACAGATGTGCTCTTATTAAGGCTATATTGTAACTCAACAATAATTTGTCATATTTGACATATTGTTAGATTATGTGCACCTGCCAGAACTGTAGTAGCAATTACAAATGATATATATACCACTTCTATTTTAAATACCTAAACAACTTATGTAGACGTGAATACAATGTATGGAAAAATTCTAATTTCCTAAATGTCATCACCAAACAACACCTAATGTCTCACAATTTCTTTTTATGTATATTTTATTATAGCGCCCAACTGTTTCAACATTCTAGTGGCTGGACTTTAATGTGGCTCAAGCAGCCCCAAGTAACATCACCAAATGTTTAACATCTGTGAAAATTGGACCAACAAATGCTCATGTTTTCAGGAGGTCATGCTGGCTAGCTTTCATTAACAATTACTTTAAACTTCAGTTTTCTTTATAGCTTTTTAATTCAGGAAGGACATGCAAAGTTCACCTTAGTTAAACTGTTAAGTTTATTCCAAACTCATATAATATTAATCTTTGGAATATTTAGAAACTTTTGAAAGTTTCTTTTCCTTCCCCCAAAATTTGGATCTCATTGAGTTCACCCATTACTTTAACACAGGGAAATAAAACTTCTGATTAGGTCTTAAGAGTTCAGCATATTTTCAGAACAGGGTCAGAATTTCCCAGCTTTTACTTCCTTTTACTTTGCTTTTCTTCTTCCCCTCAACCCATCTACAATTTTCACACCATATTTATAATTTACTTGCAAAATTCCTTATTGCCATGGATATATGGTAATTCTATAATCATGAACTGTTGTATCTTGAAAACTCTATTCAGAGTTTTGAATTTTTCTACCACCTTCATACCTTTAGCATAAAGCAAAGCTTTAAATTTGCCATAGGACTCTGAATCAAAGATTTTCACTATGGTGTTGGACACCCCAGTGGGAACCTGGACAGCAGAACCCCATGGGACCCCAGGATGTAGGAATTCTAAGGACTGAATTTTGGTGCAGGTTCAGTGCTGTAAGGTGTATGACTACCTAATCCTTAAATAAGCATAACAAATTCTTAAATGTGCATGGCTCATGGGAAAAAGGAAAGAAAGGATCTTTGTGTAATAGTATAGATATAGGAGAGCATGGTTAAAAGGCAAAGATACAGAATCTCTTTTGAAGATCAAAAAACCTCAGTAATTTTAAAATAGCTGAGAGGAGACATCCCTGATAATCTCAGCATTGCCTACACCATCCCTACAAAATCAATTAATTTATTATCCATTAACCCTGCAAAAATCAAAATGCTTTTTCCCTCATCACATAAACTCCACATTTCTTGCTGTAGCATTTTTGAAGGAAATACCCTGCAGGAGACCTGCTCGTAATGATTTTTTTACAGGTTTCAGTAATCATCTAAGAGCAACCATCTCTTACTCCTTTCTCCAGTAGGAATCCTTGGTTTTCACTGTCAATAAGTCTCAATAAGTCTCCACATTCCACTAAGTGCCATTTTAATAGCATGTTGCTATACACTTCTGTTTCAGAGGACCAGAGAGGATGCTTTGATAAGGATAGGTGGGAGCTAATCTCTCTTTCCCATGCCTACAAGCTGTACAGAGATCCCACTCTGTAGATTCTGCAGTGCTACAGCCACACTCCCTGACCCAGTAGTAGCTTCGATCTTTAAAGGGAATTCAGAGCACACTGCTCCCAACCCATCAAGTGATGCCAGGGAGCCTCAGCCTCTTTTCTAACAGTTAATTACAATAACAGGCCATTGTGAGACTCAGCTTTACTTTAGGACCTCAGAGCCACATATCCAAACTGGGATCAACATTTAACACACAGTTTGTTATAGTGGCTTCTTTAGTGTCTCTCCCTTCTATTATTTATAAAGAGTCCTAGTGCACAATCATTGGAAAGGAAGGTGAATACAAAACTCATTCTAAAGAGGATGAAGGTACTTCATTTTATTTTGGAAATGTTTGCATTATGTACAAGTTTACATGGAGAGCTTTATAGACTGAAATGATTTACCATTAAGGTGCATATTGATTATAATCTCCAGTTATTTAAAAGGAGACCTGTTTACCCCACAGCACTTAATAAACTGTGACATGTTTCAGCTTAACAGTGACACAAGTAAACAAAAGTTACTGATCTACCCAGTGAGTTATAAAACTTGTAACACGCTGTAAACAGCTCTGTCATTTTATTTAGCATATTGCATTGCATGAGCTGCTTTATTTACCTAGTGGTAAATCTTTATGTATCAAAAATGCTACAGAAGGCACAACAAATAAATTACAGACAGACACTAACATCTGACTAGTTAATCAAACAAATAGGACATATAACAAAGAAAAAAGCTATAAATATTGACAACAAGCTGCTTCAGTCACAAAAACATTCAATACTTCAGTTCTCAAGTGTGAGTTTTATATCAGTCCCCTGGAAACAGTTTGTATCCTCCAATAAATTTTTACAGTTGATTCACCTGCCTGATACCCTTCAGCCATTTCCTTCAGAAGCTGTCAAACCCGCCAACAATAATATATGGCCCGACCAACAAGAACAGCTGTAGCCATTCTCTCTGCTGGTTCCGGCACCCTGTTCTGCATAAAATAATACATCAAGATTAATTGATTTCCCATCAGTCTCACAGAACAGAAAATTAATTTTCATGTAGCTATTTTCCCCAGCATATGAATTTTGAACGTGGTAAGTAATTTAAGTTTTTAATTATTCATAAGTAGGAGAAAAAGAAAAAAGAAGAAAAAAATCACAACACAAGATAAAGTGAGCCCCTGAAAGCCCCAAGGCCATGGTCTGGACCTTGATTTGTGCTGAGACAACAATAGCATTCACTAATGCCTATATAAATAATATATGTATTAACATACATCTTTGTACAACACCAATTTCTCTCACTCTGACCCAAGACTACCAGGTCATACAGCAGCAGTTTGTCACGGACTGTACATGTGACACGCTACAAGGCAAACATGTAATGTGTCAGCCATACTGGATTGACCCCGATTGCCTCCAGAGCATGAACACACCTATAACATAATGGCAAGGTAATGGTCAGCGGCTGAGGGGAGTAAAACTTGCTAATCAGCAGGGTGTCATACCTCAGCAAACCTTCTCTTTGCAGGTGACATTGACTTGTGCAAGGAAAAATGCTAATGGAAAATTAAACAGAATAATCTGTCTTGCTCAAGTTAAATCTTTTCCAGATGACTGCTAAAGCCTTAAAGAAAAACACAGGCCACTCCAAAGATAGTAAGATATCATAAAGAAGGCAAATTTAAGAAAATCTCACTAGCTAAGGTTCAAATTTCTATAAACAGACATTGTCATAAAGTTGAAGAATAGAATTTGTAACTGTGAACAGAGGCCAGAACTGTACAGGTAAATACCCATAACTCAAAGCATTAATTATAATAATTTGTGATGAACTACAAACCACTCATTAATTATTTAATGCAATGAAAGATCAATAAGCCTCAGATTGGATTTTTTATTTTAGGGGGAAAAAAAGCACACAACTAAACTTCCACTGTGCAATGCCCACACATGGCTTGGGGTTTAGGGAAAATTGCAGCATGAAAATGTACTCATAAATTCAGGAGTGTGCAAATGCCAAAGGTACGTAACTAAAAATACTCAACACCACAGGTTTGCTTTTGAGTGTTCTTTTTTCCTTGAAAAGTTCTGAGAAGCTTCATTTTATTAGTTAAACCTTGTTAAAATCCCCCAAACTTTGACAAGGTGTGCCACAAAATTACTCCAGAGGAAAGATGCTTACTGCTGTCAGTGGCACTAGATAAATTCACACGGGTCAAAGTCTCAGAGAAATCAGTAAAACAATGAGAGCAGGCTGTGACTATTTTGGGGTATATATTTTGATGAAATGTTAAACAGTGAACACAAGGAAGTGTAACAACTGCCACAGGTGTGGCAAAAATGCTCCATCCAACTAGAGCCCCTGTACTGGATAACAACCTGCTTATTGTATGGCTGAGCATTGGGTCACACCAGCAGCTCTGTGTTTAAGATTCTTCCAGTATTTCAATGCTAAAACCATTGCCAGAGTTTTTCCAAAGGCTGCTTATTTTCCTATTCAGGAAAGGCTGAAAAACGACTAAAATTCAGCATATCTACGTTTGTCCTTTAAAAGCAAGTTTTGAACAAGAACCTTAAGTTCTATATTCATTCCTACAAAACAGGTTTTCAAAACAGGAGCCTGAGCTCAGTATCTTCTCAACATATCCCCAGTAAACCTGCGGTTTAGATGGAAAATAGACTTTTGTCTTTAAGAAGTGATACAGGTTAAAGGCCTTTATCTTCTGTATGTTTACTCTTGCAAATATATGGATATCTCGTAATAACAAAATTATCAGCACACACGATCAAAATGTGTATGCCATGCACTTTCACTGGCAATTGAATTTGTTAGTGTCCTGACACATGACTGTTTCCAAGAAACTACCCACTGAAAATAAAATAAAAACTTCATTTACCTCGAAAATTTAGAGAAACTTTACATTGCAAAGAACTAAATTATTCAGAACTATAGCTCATCTTTATTGTCACATTCTAAAATAGTTGCACACAGCTTTAAAGTTCCACTGAGAAAAAAAAGTTTCGTATTTTAAGGGGAGGGGCTTTAAAAAGTAGCTTTTGATGGATTTGGGTTTTGTTATTTCCTTTTCAAATTGCAAAATTATTTTAAAAAATAGTACATTATACTTGGTAATACCAACCATTCTACAACTCTGTCTTCCCACTTTTTCATGTCAAATTTATCTGCAGTTGTCCTCCTAATATTTACTTTTTTTTTTCTACCCTTTCATTACGAAAACAACCTTATTGAGAACATAATGAGATCATAATGTTCACCATTAAAATACGTTTGCAATCATGTAAATGAAATACATAAAGCAGGGGAAGGAAGAAAAAATCCAACTAAAAACCCACATACAAACAAAAACCCCCACAACTTTACAAAGTTGGTACTGCTGCTACAGATACTGTTCCTGGCACAGCTTAAAGGTCTTTGTTTCTGTAAATTCAATCGAGTGTTCCTATTTCTAAGTCTAGCAAGAGGTTCTAATTATTGTTAGAAGCCTAATTAGCATTTAGTATTACATTACAACAACTGCAGCAAAATTGTACCCGTTCTCCAATAAACAGTATTCACAGTGTGCAATCAAGCTGCTGTACGATGCAATGAGAATTAATAGCACTGCACGACAATGGTAAATCCTACAACTCCCGCTGTGTGTGTTTAATAATTTTTCACTCCTTCCAGATTGTTCCCATCAAGCGCAATTCCCAAGATCCTAATCAGCTTTCCTCCCCATCAATACTACATAGAGATCTGAGCACTGAAAATTATCTGCAATTTCAAAAAGTGCTTTGTTGCATTATTAGGCCACTGACCTAAGAGGTAATGGGTAAATAGTTTCTGAAAAATGTCCAAAGCACAACATAAATTAAAGATTATAGTCTTGCCTGCTGTTCTTACCAGAGCTGTAACTGCAAACTCTAACAGTTTTTACATAAAATCCTTAACTACAGTGTTATTTTTTACACAAAAATTAGTACAAAGATGACAAGGTTTATATTTAAATATAAGTCCCTTTGCCATATTTTACGCAAATAATACAAAGTTGGAGAGCCATGAGCACCTTGTAAATGTATGGCACATGTATCCGCACACAGAGCAATCAGAGAACAGCTACCATAGTTTTGTCTGCGTTCATACATGCAGAATATGTGAGTCACTTCTAGAAAGAGGTGCACACACTAAGTGGTACATCTAGAAATGGAATCAGTCTTCTTTGGCCTTCTTTTTTAGCCAAAGCAAGAACTATAAATCCTTGTCAGAATACTATATTGTGACGGTCAGATAAATTCAAAGTTCACCACGTCTCCTTAGAGCATATCCATCTCATATATTTCTCTGACAATTAAGATTAACTTAATACAAAAACAAAGGCATTAGAGGGGCAACTTATTTCTATAGGGAAAACACAAAATGCCCCACTGATACATTAGCAAGGTCCATTCCCAGAAAAAGGGACTCCCTTCCTGTACAGAACTGTAGCAGTGTCAGTGGTGGGGCACTAAGGGAGCCAGACACCTCACTCGCAGGTCCAGATGCTGGTAACTGCACACCAACAGACATTTGAATATTATGAAAGGAGTTGTAAGTTTGGCAAAGCGCTCCCTCTGGCTTTGTCACAGTAATTTGTTTCAGTTAATGGAGTTTCAGCCTTTCCCCATAATCACTATCCCTTATTATGGAAATCTTATCTGTATAATAAACTCATCTTCTCACAAGGGAGTTCTCCCTTCCTTTCACAGTTTGCCAGTGCCAGTACCATTTAAGTTTTACCTTGTAGTCAGAAAATAATTTTATTTTACCTAGTTATCACGAGATATAAAATGCTGTGGTATTAATTATCAGTTATCACTACCTCTGACAAAATGTGGCATTATTAATTTTCTTTAAACAAAAAGAGGAATTGTTCATTATTTTACCTCCTCCCCAAAAAAAAAAATTGCAAAATTATTCTGCAGTAATTTGCATCTGTTTCTCATGAGCTGATTTCAAGGATCACACTTGAAAAAACACCATGTTATGACATATCTGGACACAGTTGCAAGCATGTGGCAGGAAAGGGACAGAAGAGCTTGAGGAAAAGACAGAAATAGGGCATGAGGGAAAAGGTAAGCACAAGTTCAACTCTGGTCTGAGATGTTGATAGTTTTTAAAGAAAAAAGCACACAAATTCCAATTTATGCCAGTTGAATGGGAGAGACACAAAGCACAACAAGGAATTCCATATTTTTTGGTTAGGCACAGCAAACTACAAACTGCATCAAAGGGCTAGCACCAAGCCTTTTTTCCCAGTTGGCAGTGTTAATAAACACATAATCTATGAACTGTGAAGGCAGCTTCTCCTTCTCAATGGACCCACTTGAAAAATGTAGACTTTTCAGTCCAGCCAGTAAAGCACAGCTTTCCTGAACATTTTTGAAACAGCCTACTTTGCTAAAATTAATTGCATGTATCTGCAGAATAGAACATCTTGTTTCCATACTGTAAGTTGAACACAAAATAACAGCTTGATCTTAAAGGAGGTGGGGAAAAAGGAGGTTCCAAATATGAATTCCTCATGAGGCACATGACATTTAGTGGCCTTCACTTTGGTTGTCATTGAAGATGTCACACTGTTAAGTGTGACTACAAATAAAATGCTGAGATGGGTTTATCTAATGTAACACAACTGTTGTCTTTGCTGCACTGCTAAGGATTATTTGCTCTTTAAGTCTTCCTCTTTGGGTTTTTCTCTTCAGAAAGCCCATAAATCAAACAAATTTACACCTCACAAAACCAAAAACCAACATAACTAATTTTAGTATTAGCTGTGGATACAAAAGCTGTGATAGCCAGAGGAGAACACTGGCACAATTTTTATTCTACATTGACACTTTTCTCCATGGCAGCCATAACCCACAGTTCTGTTGGTGCCTTTGAACTCACTTCTTGGCCATCAATTTGTTTGACTGTTGATGAGCTCTTGAGGCAGCTTTGTCCATTACATATGAGTTTCTTTTCACTGCGTGTTTAAAATTTGCCTGTCATTCAGTATTAACTCTTTCCTGCATATTCTCTTCCTTCTTTTTTGGCCTTTAAGTTGGCATATCATCCCCAAGTTTAAAGCTTTGATATAAAAGCAGGCGTGCCTGATTCATTTCATTTAAAAATATGAACCCAATAGACATAATCCAGAATCTCTGGCTCTGAACTGGGTTAGCATATGTTATATTTGATTTGTATTTCTATCAGTATCAACCCAAGCATCCTTATACACACCAGCTATGAACATGATTTATAGCAAGTCATTCAAGGGAAAGCATATAGCTTCCCTTCACAATTTGACGTTATCAAGATTACTTCAGAAGCTGGCAGCAGCTACCACAAGCAACAAGCTGTCACTGTAAATAAATCACTCCCTCAGAAATAAAAGTTAAAAATATAGATTAACGTGAAGAGAGGTCAGTATTTTAGGCTTAGCTTTTGTTTCACCTCTCAGCCAAGCCACAAATCAACCCTGTATCCGACCAAAAAGGAAAGCCAAAAATTAGCACAAAACTTTTCATTTGTATTTAAGACAGAAATCAAAAACAGAAATTGAAAACAAAACATAAAAAGGTAGACACCATGCCTTTATCAGATTAATCACATGGATTTAGGCTTGGCTAAAAAGCACTAGCCAAGGACTTGAACAAGTGTGGTCTTTAGGGCTTACCCTACCAGTTTTCAAATATTCTAAATAAAATCACTAAAAGCACTTAATATGTGTTTTGGGTATGACTGGCCTCATACTTGCAATTTCTGTACAGGTATTCCTACTAGAATAGCATTCTTATTCCCAAGGCTACTGCAGCCTGTCCATGTAAATCTACAAAGAGGTACTTGGAAAGGCCATCAACGGAAGTACCAATGTACTCTGTGGTAAGAATGTTCACTGGTAACGTGCAAATCCCATCAGAGTCGATTGAAAATCAGTACAGAAACACAGTTTGGCCTACCCACCCTCAACAGTACCAAAACAAAATGAGAATTCTTACTTTATCTGCTTTACTTTTCTGTCTTAATGAACAATGTTTAAAATATTAAAAGATTCAAGTTACCTCCTTAATATTCTAAGATCTTGATTATTTAAGTCTAAAATTTAAACAACTCCTTTGTTACTCAATCCTTTAAGTAAAACAAGTAAAGTACAGGAAGCCACCTGGAAGTAAAACTTGCTAGAAAGTCAAAACAGCTTTTGATAGGAATTACACAATGACCGAAAACATTTTCTTGGGAATTGGCTCCCAACTGGAATGCTTTTATTAGTG
This sequence comes from Ploceus nigricollis, assembly GCA_013399945.1. Classification (NCBI taxonomy): domain Eukaryota; kingdom Metazoa; phylum Chordata; class Aves; order Passeriformes; family Ploceidae; genus Ploceus; species Ploceus nigricollis. The sequence goes on from VXBC01001521.1 coordinate 98,754, forward strand.
CTTAAGATATCCTAGTTTCTTCTTGTCAAAAAAGCACCTAAAAATTCTACTGGAGGATATCATTAATTTCAGAACTGTAATTCAGAGCACTTGCTGATTAAATTATCCCAAAACATTGGAGTCTTAACAGGAGTCTCAGTGGTCTTTCCACAACTTTATCCAGTAAGGTATTGTTCAGTAACCATATAGTTGTGGTCATCCTCAGCTATCAGCAATCCTACAGCGGTAGAGATGTCCTCTGTCTTGCTTGTCAGTCATTTTATGTCTGACCAACCCACTTATTTTGTTTTGTACATTTTGACACATGAAAAGTCATACACTTACATTTCATTGCTAGAGGACTCCAAGCATAGAGTATGCCAAGCATTAGGACTCTAAGCGTATTTTCTCTCCACAGAAAAAATAAGAATCTGAAATTCCAGAAAACAAATTTGTTCATTAAAATATTCACAATGTTTTTGATAATGTGACACCATCAGCGAGAAAATGTGAGAGCTTTGGAAAAAATCTCATTAAATTATACTGCTTTACACTACTCATCCAAGTATCTTTTTCAAAGCCAATACAGTATAAACATGAAAGAAACTAACTGCGAAAAGTATATCTCCTACAGTTTACCACTCTTTGATATGTAAATAATTCACTGCAATCCTTTTTAATATTTTTCCTCTACTCTTAGGCTGATAAAGCATTTTTTGCTATAGAAGAATATACTACATTTATTAGCACACATATGTACAGCCGTATGAAAAAATACTGTGTGTAAACAGAGCTGAAGAGAAGGAAAAATGAATTTTTCATGCTTTCAAATGCAATAAACACAAAAGCTTTAAGATATGTTCAAGTTTACTCTGTGTGTGTGCTGTGTTTTATTTATAGGTAATACATGAGCAAACATGGAGATCTGAAAAGTTCCAATCAAGGTTGGAAAAGCTATAATTAATGACCAACAGTAACTGAAGGCTTCTAGATATTCACATCTAAGAGAGATGAATCCCCAGGCCCAGTACACAGGACTAAAGGTGGACAGATGCATTTGGATGCTCCAGACTTCAACTCTGTTCTTAAGTAAACAAAGCATCTCAATTCTCTCTAGCTCTGATGCAAGGAACATGAGAATCAAGATAAGCTACATGAATACTAGCAGTGATATCTGCACTACAACCCAAGGGCCCAAACCAAATTAAGCAAATTGATTCATTATGCATTCTAGTCTATGACTCTTACTGTGAACTTTAAAAGGTAAAAGTTGTCAATTGGCACACAAGGGAGTACATGTACCTGCACAGAGACAAGTAACAGGGGGAAAAAGCAGGAGCAAAGCAGAAAACAATTAGTCTTCAAATACTTTGCTACAAAATTTTTTAAAGCCAGAGTGATTCTGTGTTTCATGATCAAGGAAAAAAAAATATTTGTGTCAGTACAGGCAAGAACAGATATCTCATAAGACTCTAGTGAATAACTGCAAAGCATGCAGCAGGCAGAAGGCGAATGCTCTGTTCTCCCAATACACATTTCGTACATTTGCTTTTTGAGTCAACAACTTCACTGCAAATGCTATGGTATGTTTGGCAAAGGAAGATTAAGTTATTTGGTTTTTGCACTTGTACTCTACTTCTGAAATCTTGCAGTCACCCATCCTCCCCCTTTTTAAACCTGTTATCCCCACCACATGCCACCGCCCCCCTCAGCAGGGGCCTTGGTCATGAGAAATTACTGTGCTACCTCGTGCCCATAAGAAATTGTAGGGCCTGGTGTTCGAGTTATCCAGGCATAACAAGTTATTTCCCAGCATGCTCACTGATTAGGTACCTTCCATAACCATAAAGTCAACAATAATCTACCTACATGCCCTTTCTGCAGGTGGCTGACCTATAAATGTTAAGTAAGTCAGTGGCAGCTCAGTCTAAATTACTTGCAAAGCATTATGCGTAAACATTAATGCTGCAGCATGTCCTTAACTATACAACTGGGACTCTATAGTCTGCAAAATAATGTGACGTGATGTTTTTTCCTATGTAAAAGCCTTTTCCCATTATAAAATTATGCAATGTCCCTCTTACCTGATGTCCCATTATTTCCTTCAAGTCTCTCCCATAAAAATTAAAAGCAGCTTCCTTTAGTTTGAGGACAATTCCTCCTCTTTTAACAGAGTGTCTTTTCTAAACATCTAAGGACCCAACACACTGACACAGATTTCTATCAAGCCCCACTTTTCTGTGAAAAACTTTCTAATAAAACATACTTTTTAAATTCACCTGACTTCTTCCACTGCCTGAACAAAAGATTAAGAGCTTAGTACTTAAAAAAATCCAAAACCTCACATACCATGGGAACCACGACTATCAAATAAAATGTTATAACATGTATCATTCTTTTTTTGTAGGAGGAACAGTGGCTGCTATGTTCGAGTGGCACTACTGAAGAGCACAGAGCCTGTGATTTCATGCAGTGCCCTGTGACTGGAATGATAACAATCCACATTCCCTGTGCAGTCACTCAAACACTTCCCTTTGGGTATTGTGGCGCTGAATGCTCTTTGCTATTAACTACAAGCAAGAGGAAAAGAGTATGTCACCTTCTTGGAAACTCCGAAATGCACAATTGTCTGACACTGTTTCAAAATCAAAATCAAAGACTTGTCAATTTTCTCAGTTGCCTTCCTGGATTAATTCCTTCACAGAAAATCCTAAGGAGAACAGCATCCAGCAGATTTAGTAAGCAATATGAGACACATGATTTTGTCAGCATTGAGTTCAATAGCTGAACTCAACCAGTAGCTTAATTATAAGCACTCCTAAAACTCAGTCTGCAATTATAAATGCTGTCAAATTAGTTCCCAGAATTATCTCCAGGTGGTGGAGGCAGACATATGGTTGTATTTTACTATGAGGATGACAAGGGGTGAAAATCAGTTTTTAGACTCGAGTAAATATTTCTCCAGGACAACTTGTGCAGACAGTTGGTATTTTACAATAAAGTTCACTTTAGTGATATGAAGTACCAACACAACTCTTCTATCTCCTCTCAGTTTAAACATTACTTAGATACTGTTCTGCAGAAACAGCTTTTTTTTTCCCCTCCTCATTTTGCCACCAAAATAAAAAAGGCAGCAAATAAAAAATGAAAACAAACCAGCTCTTTTCACCCATAAAATGATTAAAATATTTGGAACACCCCAAGGATATTGCAATAGCTACTATTAAGAGGGCAAATAGGAGATACCAAAAGAGCAACACCACAGAGTTTAACCAAAAGCAGACTCATACCAGCTTGTTCACACAGTTTTTAAGATAGCTCTGCTGAGCCTATTCCTTAAATTATATTTGAGGGAAATGGACAAAAATGACTGCATTGTATTCATATTGGTCTTTGAGTTACAGAGTGACTGGTGACCATTTTGCTCATCAGTAAAGCAGCCAAATAGGTCAGTGTTCCACCAGCTCACACCGCAGACTCATCAATACACCTGCACAGCTCATGTTTGGGAATCCTTCCTACATCCAAGACACAAATGACAAACTCTAAGCAATTAAAATACTACCCAATATAAACATTGAGGCATATACATTTTCCATCATTTCTGCCTTGAAAGAGATAATCCACTTTTGCAGTGGTATAAAACCCTGATGAAGATCACAAAATTCTGAACCTTGAACTGCCACACGAGCACTGAACTCCACTCTTGGGTAGTACAGTAGCATTCAACCTGAAATCAGCTTCAAAGAGAAGTTTGGAAATACAATGACTCAAAAGGAAGCAAAACTTCCAAACAAAAGGTACCCTTCTACAGCTGCTCAGAAATTCAGGATGGCAGAGATGGATGTTGCGCACATAAGATAGTCAAGGCCGTGCCATCTTCTCACAGCCACAGCTCCCATTTGATCAAAAGAGAAAAAGCACACACACGCTCCAAGTTTCTCTAACCTACAACATGGCAGTATTTCCAAGTTGTTCACTACTGCTTACTGTTTACAGCAAAAATATGCCATGCTTTTTTACCTTCATTTGGATTCCATGTTATTCTTTCAAAAGAAGCTACAACATTGCTGTTCAAATGTAAATGAAATACAAATATTTCTGGAAAAGCACCCTTCAAAAATTAATCTATACTGTAATGTCCCTTGTAGGTTTAAAAACCAGCATCAAGTAGCAAAACATAGACTGTTATTACCCAGTACACATTCATTGTATGCCAGAGTTCAAAAACAGTTAAGAAAATGGAAAAGTTGCTTTTTTCCCCTCTACACAAATTTGTTAATGGGGAACATAATGGTAAGCCATGTTTGCTGGCATTCTGTGAAACATCTACAAATTGCCTCTGCAAAGCATTATAGGTTGTCAGACTAATGCAGTTGAAGATAATTTGGCCTTTCAGTGAATTGAACCTCACAGCACGATTATACTCCAGCACCAAGTAGAGTGTCACAATTATTCTTTCATGCTGAATTACCATATAATGTCATAAGCCTACCTGTCATAAGTCCTGCAGCCAAGCTTGAATTTTTTCTAAATCTATGGTTCATGGGGAAAAAAATGAATTTTTTGCTTCTAATGGAAATCTGATTGTTTTTATCAACAATAAATTTCATAGCAAATCAAAGGATATGCTTGGACAAACAATCTGATACTCAAGGTTAAAAAACACACAAATAATAAATTGCTGGTGTGTCATGTTCAATTTTTACTACTGCATTACACTGCAATAACCATAACAGGATCTAAATTGTTGTCAGAACATTAAACAAACCCCCTTACTTCACAAAGGCATCCTGCCTGAGTAATTCACACAACGGAAACAACTATCACATTTTCCACTGTCCCACCACCATAACACACATCAATGCGGTTTATGCATTTGGACAATTTTTTGAATAAATTACTTCCATCCTGGCTGATGTTGCCACTTCGGTAAGAGACAGATCAGTTTTAATTGTCTTTTTGTCTATACTGAGCCCCTGTTTCTCTGGCTCCTTCCTGCCCTTACATCCTGANGAACAAAACGTTACTTAAATTCAACCCATTGAATTGGTTGGATCAGTATTACCACACAAAACACCAACTTCAAAACCTTTACTTCAGCCCAACTCCCAGTCCTGGGAAATAAGCATCAAACTAAAGAATTACCAAAAAATGAGGTTAAAAAGGCTTCTCTCAATACTCAAAATAAATGCATCTTTCTTTAGTCAGTCTTATCTCACATGAAGATACAGTGTTAAGTGCACACACAAATACAAGGAACTAACTCTGTACTGTGTGGAATGAGATGCTGGGATCTGAACAGATCAATACTGAAAAACTATATTCAGCTCATTAAGTGCCTATTTATAAATACTAGTTTTACCTGCAACTGAAAACAGCTCACCACCTGATGGGTAGTCATTAATGTTATACTACATAAACTCAGCATACTTATGATAATTAATACCTTTGTAGTTAAGCGACTGTAAGTTGAGTTTTACTTTCATTACTTAAAAATGAACAAATAAACAGTATTAATGGTTGGAATAGAAAGGCCATAATTCCTTGTCTCAACACATAGCTAGAGCAGAAGTAGAGACAAACAAACAAGCTGTGTCTATATGATACAGAGTTAATGACTTAACATCACATTTTAGGCTGCCTTTAACAGCAAACCAAACTGACATAAGTTCAATCAGTTAGATCCAGCTCCATTTTCTAACTAAGACCCCCTTCTGATTGCCAACAGGTCAGAAAAGCCATTTGTACCAGTGACTGTGTGCTGGTGTCCTCCAGATGCAGAGTTGGATCACTAATGTATTACTGGCCAGAGCAGAAAAAAATCACCTTTCTATTGGATAACAATTCAAAGATACAAATATGTCTTAGCTCCTATTATCACATTTTAAAAATGAAAATAATAAAGCTAACGCCCATCTCCCTCACCTTATGGAGTGAAAATGTAATGTATGCCCCAAATGTCAATACCAGACTTATTTTTCCTTGTTAACTAAACCTTTACCAGTTTGTACTATTTATTTATAACCTCTGAAGCAATAATAAACACAGAACTATGATTTACTTCAAGCCTTTCTATTATTAAAACACTTTGTCTTATTGTTTTATTGATTTACAATCTGTCCTACTTACATTTTTAGCATCTGAAAACAATCAAGGCACAAAGCTGCAAAATGTTTAGACATTAATTGTTAAGAGACAGCATTTTATTCCAGGCTAGGGGTTTGAGTCCTCGACTGCNAGCACCAAAATAAACTATGACCATATCAAATTGCTTAATTCTAGGCAAATCAGAGCTCTTGCAAGAAAGAAACGCATGAGCTCACTTGTCATTTCCACTGTTATTAGTCTTCTTCCTTGCATTCACCTAAAGAAAGTTGGGGAAGTGGGGNTAATTAATACCTTTGTAGTTAAGCGACTGTAAGTTGAGTTTTACTTTCATTACTTAAAAATGAACAAATAAACAGTATTAATGGTTGGAATAGAAAGGCCATAATTCCTTGTCTCAACATATAGCTAGAGCAGAAGTAGAGACAAACAAACAAGCTGTGTCTATATGATACAGAGTTAATGACTTAACATCACATTTTAGGCTGCCTTTAACAGCAAACCAAACTGACATAAGTTCAATCAGTTAGATCCAGCTCCATTTTCTAACTAAGACCCCCTTCTGATTGCCAACAGGTCAGAAAAGCCATTTGTACCAGTGACTGTGTGCTGGTGTCCTCCAGATGCAGAGTTGGATCACTAATGTATTACTGGCCAGAGCAGAAAAAAATCACCTTTCTATTGGATAACAATTCAAAGATACAAATATGTCTTAGCTCCTATTATCACATTTTAAAAATGAAAATAATAAAGCTAACGCCCATCTCCCTCACCTTATGGAGTGAAAATGTAATGTATGCCCCAAATGTCAATACCAGACTTATTTTTCCTTGTTAACTAAACCTTTACCAGTTTGTACTATTTATTTATAACCTCTGAAGCAATAATAAACACAGAACTATGATTTACTTCAAGCCTTTCTATTATTAAAACACTTTGTCTTATTGTTTTATTGATTTACAATCTGTCCTACTTACATTTTTAGCATCTGAAAACAATCAAGGCACAAAGCTGCAAAATGTTTAGACATTAATTGTTAAGAGACAGCATTTTATTCCAGGCTAGGGGTTTGAGTCCTCGACTGCTAAGCATTCTGGTACGGAAATGATTTATGGCCTTGTAGCAATAACGATGCGGCAGAGCCATTAACATATTGGCAGACCCTAGGATGGATTATCGACATTGATTATTTCATGGACCACTGATATCCATTTGTTAAGAGAAGCTCGAAGATGGCCTCTCTCTGACTGAAATCTTTTACGAGCAGACAGCATTTTAAGTATTAGGAACCTGGGATTTGGGCAATTTTTTTCTTCCCACTCCCCTCTGCCCTCCCCCCTATCTACCTCTGTCTCCTCTTAGACTCTAACAAAAAGTGTCAAAAATTAAAGTTCATTCTTCACTATGGTCTTAATTTCTCAACTCATCATAACCATGTCTTCTTTAAAAATTAATGATTGCCAGCATTTAGCCACTGGTTGTTGCTATGAAGATCTATGCAAAAAGCAAGGATCCCTATAGAGTGCATGATATATGGAATTCTCTTTATTACTACAATAAAACTTACTGACATTTCAATACTTCTGCAAATAGCATTATAGTATCAATCTTCTGAATTAGGTTGAAAATTAAGTTGTAAATTAAAAGAAAGTGTACTTTGGAATACAACATGATATGTCACCTAGAAAAAGACCTTTGTGCATAACAGAGCTGAGCAGAAAAACTGAAAGATAAGCCCAGGTGCCTCTAAAGTGCCTATTTCATCATAAAGGATCTAGGTTATATTTTACAAGAAGAATACAGTCTGAAAGCTCTTATATTTCCCCTCTGGAAAACAGAGTCTGAATATCTTAAAAAAAAAAAAAAGTTAATTTGACAGCATCCGCTCATTAGCAGAGCTTTCGCAAGGGACAGGTGATATTTTAGGTGGAAGAGGGCTGGGAGGGTGGGAGAAAGATGGAAAGATCAGAAGGGAACGAAAAGGGCTTTATTTTTAGTATAGGACCTCAGTGAAAATACCCTGCCTTCTTCAAACATACTTCCACCTACTTGAGTTACCAGAAAATAACAAATTATATCCAGTACTGCATTTGAGTTGTGCCAAAAGAATGAAAAGTGTTATACTTCAATCAAAGTATAATTTATAAATAACTTCACTTATGGACCTGTTTGAGACTGCTAATAATGCAGGTTAATGGCTGAAAAATTAATTTCTGTGCCCCCCAAGACAGGTCTTTCAATATTTTCTAAAACAAGAGCTGCTAATGAGGTGATACATCAGGCTGAAATTCAAGCTAATATAAAAAATGTATTCGTGTTCACTGTGCATAAACACAAACTAAAAAAAGTTGGTTTGCAATAGGAAAAAGCACATACATTAATACTCAAACAAGGAAGATGTTATACAGAGGAATGGCTGCCAGCATAAAAGAAACCTCAGCTCTCCAGATCATTCCTATGCAAGATCAATGGTAAAGAGTTCCATTACCAACTTCTCTGGTTTTAGGAAATTCAAGAGATACAGTGTTTCCTGGATATAACCACATGTCTTTCAGAGTAATTAAGCTAATAGACTGCATTATTTCTTTCTTGAAGTTACACAATTCCTGTATAAAGATACCAGGCAGCTAAAATATTCCCATTCACTAAATGGATTCAACAGTCACTACATGTTATAAAATCAAGTCAGTTATCATTTACAGCTTATAATGCCCTTCATAAAATAGCCATCTCCTTTATGGTTTGTCACAGTGCTTTTGTACAAAGGACATTACACCTAAGAGTAAAACCAGATTTTGTTTGAGTATGGATCACCATCTTTAAAAACTACCCAAAATACATGGAAAGAAAGGTGCTGTTAGCCTTACCCCACCTGAAAGTCCAAAACACACCTTACATGGTCAGAAGCACTTTTAATGTGTAACCAGCTCCTTCAAGGGGATAACACACACCTGAATGGCACTGGCACCTTCCCCAGTGCTATCACCAGGCAAGGAGGAGTACTCTCTTGCAAGCTGGTGAATGTGCCAGTGTTTGTAACTACATAGAATCCAGGAGAGAGATGGGTTCAGAGGATGCACTTGTTCTAAACTGGCATTAACTTTTAAATGGGAGATAATTTCTAATTTTCAGTAATAAAATTCATGTAGACAGTGAAATGCCTGGAAAGAAAAATAATCACATACACACACAACACTCGGAGTAACCGTTTGCTATCAAATGCTTGTGAATCAAAGCCCTGCTACCACACCTCCAGCAGGAAGCAACTGAGACTCCTGAGATGCTTCAGGAATCCCAGCCCCAAGCTGGCACAGCCAGGCAGAGGAAAGAACTTTTAAGGAAAAATTCACTCAGGGGGTCTCCAATACCTGCTCCAGGGCTGTTGAAGACAAGCACTCCTCATCTGGAGCAGCCATGAACACCACCTTCAGTTGTGTGCTCAAGAGAGAATCCTTAGGGCAGAGTTAGAGCGGCCAGTCCTCACACAAAAAGGAACTGCCCTAGCATCAGCTAAGCAGTCGAAGTGATCTCGTCATGTTAATATAAAAAGGTACAAAGTGAAATAAGTCCAATGGCAAACCTGAAAAAAACCCATTAATTTTTCAAATTTCACACAAAACCAAAATTTGATGAGAATTCCTCTACATATACAAGAACTTATCACATGGCTTTACACATGGAAAAATTCCCAAGTATTTCACAGTACTGTTTAGTCATGGTATCAGTTCAAAACTGCTGCAATATTCAGTGCAATAACAGAGACTGTGCAGTATTCATCAACATAGACAACCTTTGTAAGCCCCCTTTGAAGGTTTACAATTTCTGCATGGACAAGATGACTCCTGAATTTAAATTCATCTTTGTTCTAGTGTATAAAACTAATAATGACCACTTACACAGCTGGATTTTAAACACACCACCCAGAAAAAACAACATGAAAAGAACAAACTAAAAATGTATTCTAGCAAGTCAAAGACTTGCATAGTCTATATGCATACCTCAAATGAGATTTCTTTAATTGTAATGGACTTCTGTTTTTACAGTATTTGACATGGCCAAATAAGATCTCAATGATGAGTCACTGAAGCTACAGTTATAATTGCAGATTTACAGTGCCAGGTTGAAATCAGTGTCACATCCACATCCCTAAACGAGATGCAATGACTACTACTACTGTTTAGCAACAGATCTATACAAATTTAAATGGACCGTGATTTTTCTATAGGCAATCCTCAGACATGCTGCACTTACCATTCTCCTCATCACCTAAAACCACTAACCCACAACTAGTATTAAAACAGAGCCTCTGTTCTGTTAGTTAACTTCTAAATGACTAATACATACAGAAAAGAAACACCTTAGAGAGAAACAGGCAAGGAAGAAAGAAGAAAAGTGACTCAGAGTCATGTTTGTGAGATTTTCACAGCTAATCACACACAAGACTGATTCACTGCTCACCTCGCTCTGTTCACTCATTTTTCATATCATACTTTTCACTGCCCCATCAGCCTGCTCCACCAAGGTCAAATGAAGGAAATGATAGCTACATACCACACTAAGATTTATTATAAACACTTCTGCTTTCTTCATACGTGGAGGAAATATGTTACTGACATTACTGTTTATAAAAATTAAGGTAAGCAGTAGAGGCCATCAGACTGGATAAATAATAAATGCAAAAATTTCAATAAAAAGGGAGTAATTTGTCTCTACTCATTTGCAGTGCCTGAAGATTTTTTTTTAAATCAACAAGATGACAAAAATTTCCAACATATAACATGTAAATTATCACTGCTACACAAGTCAGGTACTAGCATGTCTTTTTTTTCCCCCCTTCCTTTCTTATACTGTAATTGAAATTTCAAACCTGGGGCATAAATGCCACTTCAGCTACACTAACAAAGCAAAGTCTCTGTGAATTCATATATGTAACAATTATGAATGAGTGCACACCCAGAAACTCAGGCCTGAAAGTAACCCATTAACTACAAGGGATGATTTGCAGCATGTTAACAAAGCCAAGCGATTTGGCCATGAGTAAATTCCTCCTTAGAAAGAAGAGTGGTATTTCATTATTGCAGATCAGGAACTAACACGGTGAAGAATTAATGAGTTACCTCCAAAATAGCTACAGATTTGTCAAAAGGCAGTCAAACACCAAGAGTCTTTCACTTTCCATCCAAAAGCTTATTTTGAAGATGCCCAATTCACCTGTGTACTTTAGTGCCTGGCATGGAAATTCTGAGACAGTACAGAAGAACAAATAAAGCTGTCTTTTCACATTGCCTATGAATGACCACAGCACATCGCTACACCAATTTTCCAGGACTAAAATGATTTTACTTAAGAAAAGCTTATTAAGATGTACTTAAGATCTTTCTATAATATGAACAAAGCATTTCAGTACTTATTCTCAAGCTGTCAAATTACCTATTTTTATAAAAGAAATGGACATTTTTCTTGGTATCTCTTTAGTTAATTAGTTTAGCTTTAGCAGTAAATGCAAAATGAGTACAAAAAAGGTGACTGAAGATTTGAGTGAATGCAGGGCCAACAAAATTCTATGTAGTACTTCTCACCAGTAGCTCTAACAAAAAAAAAATCATATCCCTGTATTTGCAGAAATACAGAAGTACAGAAAAATAACACAAAATGTGCAAGGTGCCAAAAATTTGCTGCAATGTGGTATATGCACCCACATTCAACACTGAAATTACTGACTCTTCAATTCACACTAAAGAGCCATCATAAAAAAAATTCACCTCAATGAAATAACTCAAGTAGACTCTCAAAAACAGTTACACTGAGGACAGGTCTCTAATCACACTTACCTATGTAAATGAATGACAGCACTTTTTATCTACACAATTATCAGAAATATAAACTAGGAAATTAATTACTGTTCTCATATATACACCCCAGGGACTACTCCTGACAAGGCTAAGTGGCTTATATCAGGGCTGAATATAGTTGTATGTACAGTAATATTTGACACAACACTCCCAAAAACTTACTCAGAGTAGCAAGGAATCTACTGTTCTAGTTTACAGCTAAAATATTTCTATAAATAAACCACATATCTAAACAGTCAGGACATGTGACATGGACACGATCTTCATTTTCACTTTTATTCTCAATTTTAAAAAATCAGGAAAATGGAAGATTACAAGTGGAGAAATTACAGATCAGCAGTTTTGCTGATCCATTTCAAGATTAAATCCCTTCTCCTAGGGTAACTTCCTGCAGCAAAAAGAGTTCTTGCCTCTTTGCAAGAAGAGAGCATGCAGCAAATCACTTCCTGATGTTAGCTAAATTACTTTTAAAAACAAAGGAAATGCAAAATATGTAATGTAAATCAAAATCTCTTATGCCCTAAGAAACCAGGTACTACTTACACTAAAACAGCACCCATATTTGTCATATTTCATAATCATACTCTTCATAACTAAAAAGCTCTAAAAGACAAATTATTCCTTTCCTCCAAGACAGGAATGATCTTGAAAATATCAAGTATACACTGCATAAGGGCTATATAACCTTATCTTCCATTGGAGTGACCAGAATTATTCTACCTGACTGTCCCCGATCCTCAAGAAGAGACCACAGAGTAGAGCAGCAGATGACAGAAATGGCTCACACCAGCAATTCCCATGCCTTCCAAAGACACTCTGAATGCATTCAGTGTCCACATCCAGAAACCAATGTACATGACCAGGCTTCAAAAACAGATTAGCAAATACATTATACAGTGGGAACAACCTCAGTTTTTCCCACATAATGTCTATGCATCTTTCCAAGCCCAAAATAATTCCCTGGAAATGTGTAGAGACTATTAATCAAGACAAGTTCTCCAGTTTAAAGAAGCCTGTGTTTCATGGACACTCTGGAAAGCTCATCAGTAAAAACACTACACTGTGATTATCTTCATAGCAATTTATTCATTGACATGCATAAGACTAAATCGCCTTTCTTAAAATTCAATTAAACTCATTATATTACTATGTAAATAGCTGTTTCCCACATACTACTGAAGCTAACAATTGAGGAACAGCTTCTCTTTACTCTGATGACTTGCATTTTTCTCCAGCTGAAAGCACATCAGGGTACTACATGGAAATGTCTTGTTAGCACTGTGCATTCTGGTTTTTCATAATCTGCTGAGTGGAAGAAGAAGTAACAGCTTGGGCCAACCCATGTTCTCCAAAGTGTCTGTGTGAATCCAAGGGATGCCAACACAACCACCTCATGCTGCCAGAAGATATTTTGCCCAGTATGCTGTATATAAACCTTCATTTCTATTTGCATTCTGCACTGAAATGATATTTGATTTCTAAAACTAAAGCAGTGGATAAAATTAAGACCTACTGATTTGCTCCAGTAGGGTAATTCCTATTTTTCAGTTTCTATATAAGCAGATAATTAACAAAAAAACATCCTGTGATCCTCTCATGTAAATAAAATCTGGTAGCAGTCAAAAGCTACAGGTCTGTTTCCCTTAAAAAACAGATAATAATACTGTGGTAATAGGAAGCAACATCCGTGGGAAAACATCTGATTTTTCTTCAGTAAAATAAAATGCACATAATGGGCTTATTATTACCATGCATGTGAATGCAGTATCCAAATGTCTGCCTCTAACAGTTTGTAAGAGAAAAAAATATTTTTATTCATGATAGCAAAAGCAACAATAACTGATTAAAGTAAATTTAGTGGAAACATTAAAATAACATCTGTGGAAAGAAAATTTATTTTTCTCTTGCATACTGTGTGAACTTATTGAAAATAATCAAGTACTCCGTTTGAATTAACTGAGTGTGAGTGAATCTTGAGAAAAGGAGAAAGAGATGGCAATAAAAGACACTACGAGGAATTTGTAAGCTCCTTCTCTGCTTGGTTTCTTCATCTATTTTAAGAAAATCTGCAAAGATGCAAAGAATCCTCCTGTGTTCGGTTAGCAGTAAGTAAATTGCTGTGGGCTCTGAGTGCTGGAATACTTTAGCAGGCAATTCCTCTCTGTCTTTCATTCTGTTTGTCTGTGTTAAATTCCCCCTCTGCCCTCATCCATTCTCACATCCAGTTCCCAGCTTTGTCCATCCATCAATCCACACACTTTGTCAGTGCTGACTTCATCCTGGCTCTCACAATCACATCCAAGCCAGGCTGCTGCCACGAGGGAGCTTTTCGCCTCCCATCTGCGTCTCCCTGATCTGCTGACTGAGGCCCTGCCGCTTGTCGTTTTCTATTGCACAGGCAAGCAAAACCACTAATACTGAACCTGATTTCTATCGTGCAGCTTTTCACCTTTCCTATCGGGAGGAACAGAGAAAGAGACAGACAGACAGAGAAGGGGAGAGAGAGAGATGTTTGCTGAATTTTCTAAAACAATTCGTCCGCTAGTCAGGTTGAGGCTCAATTCATCTTCAGCTCTACAAAACATCAATAGAAATCACAAGGAGAAAATGTATCACTAATTAAGGGTTGATAAGCTCTACGTCAAGAGCAGTTTAGGAGAAAAAAAAACCACCTCACCAGCATATAGAGATTCTTTACCAGCTGAAATCCATGCAGCAGCTTCATGGCAACTTTAAGTTAAAATCTCATATAATTTTCCTGCATAAAATATGCTGTCTTAGAAGCAACATTCTGGGAAAATAACACACCAAAACCAGATGTGTCTTCATTCAAAAGGTAATTTACAAAGATTTAAATTTCAACTGGAAAAACATAAAAGATGACTAAAGAAACAAATTGTTACCTAGCAATGAAATTATATTAAATCACTGTGTTTTTCTTGTTCCTTTTCCTCAGTTCAGCATCAGCAATGCAATATTCTAAGTACAAAATAACTACTATTAATATTTTTCTTTTAATTAGAAGCTAGGTACTTGCAAACACATGGTGCTACTTCTTAAAAAAAAAGTAATATAATCACCTCAGCATTAGCTACAAATGACAAAAGTTCTTCAAACATTCCATTTGTGCACTGCAAAGCTGAAGCAGGGTGGAAGGGTCTATGTTATCACTAAATCAGCAGTTACACGAGCAAAAGCAGTTTGTGAAATGGAAATTAACTCACTTTCATCATTATCATATACTTGACTCTACCTGTAAAAACAAAATGGAACAAGAATGTTTCTGACAGGTCATTTCAGGAACAGAAATCACTTGCATGAAATCACTCACTAAGGAACTAAAACCTTCCCACAAACTTCTGCGTCCTGATATAAATCTTTTTGCCTAATTATGCTTCAGTTTACAAACTGCTCACCCACAACAACTTCATGAAAACACTATATAGTTCACCACTAAAAAATATTTTGATACATTTGGATGAAAGATCCCATCAGCAAAAATACAGGATTGTTCTATGAGCTGTACAAAGTACTTCAAATATTCTGGGACTTGCTGGAAAACAAAAGCCTCTGCTTTCAGTCCCGGTTATGCTACTAACTATCCCCTTACTGCTGAGTTCAGTAAGTCCTGCTGATTCCTCACTCCTCAAAGACATAGAAGGAAGAAAAAAATAAATCTAATGATCAGGCCCAGGCTTTTTCTCTCAACACACCCCTTCCCTCAGGGATCAAACTGTTCTTTTCTCAAAGATATACTGACACACCCAAGAATCACATTCTGTCTACATATATACGTTCAATTACAATATCACAGATACGTTTTACTCTAAGTTTATTAGCTATTTTAAGCTAAAACTTGAACATTAAGCCAGCAAAAGAAAACAAATATAAGAAGAAAAAAGAAAGACTTGAGGGTGATCTGAGCTAATGAAAATAAAGACCTTCCCTCAACATGCATGCACATGCATGGGCCGTCCTGCCATACAACCTGTATTTCATTGCACTTACAAGGGGAGACAGAACCCCAGAACACCCCAGTTTCATTCCTGAGCCACTGGTCTCACATAAGTATGATACAGTAGAACTGAAAAGCAGCAGAAGAAAGTCTTCTTTGCTGTGCTACTATACACATCAGACATCTCTAATTAGACAGCAACAAAATTTTATTAATAGGCTGGACATTATGGAATGAGCTTGTTATAAATGGGCCCTGTCAAAGCCTTATTCAGCTACCAAATGAGTATTCTCAGTTCACTGCTCGCATCTGAAGCATCACCGCTGGTGCCGGATAACAAATGATTGCTATTAACCATATTGTTAGTAATGATGGCTGAAAACAAACAAAAACCCATAAATAACAGTCTACAGAAAAATTAACCCATAAACTTGATAGATATCCAGCTGAGAAATAATAAATGACACTTTGGATCCTGCTGGGAGAAGCTAGTGGTTTTTGTTTTCTTCTCTGTCATTAACACATTTTCTGTGCTAAAAATTAGATTCTGATATATAATTATCAACGCTTCCAGATATTAATTCTGCTATCGCTCCCTCTGCTTCTCTGCTGGTTGGGTGTAATGTTATTCACAGATTACTCTGAGAAAACACATCAAACACTTAACAGAGCAGGTCAAAGTGACAAGCAGCTTTTGCTGACAACACCAACCTGCACAGCCTTTTTTACCCTGGACACAAAACAAATTTCTCATATTAATTAACTCCAGTTTCTTTGTAGCTAGAACAAATCTTTGCTATGTAACATGAGCTATGTGTATTCCCAGCTGTCCTAATGTAGGCTGCACCGAGGAGGAAGAACTGACAATTATTATCTTGCTTTTAGAGAGTGAAATCCACATTTGTTAACATCCTAGAGAAATATGCCTATTTTCACAGCCAATTAAAACAAGCTTCTTTTTCCCAGATATAGTTTCAGTGGCAAAGCCATGCCTTCTCTCTCCTTTTAGGGAAAAAAAAATAAAACTGACTATGAAAAACACTCGTGTTTTTACAGAAGATGGAAAAGCAGCCCTACTCTATTCAATGGAAGAAAATTTAGGAGTGATTATTCACCTGCCTCTTGAGTACAAAAACTTTGCAGCCTTTGCACACAAACACAGCAATGAACAAGTCTTCATCAGACCTTAATATGTCTTGATGAGAAAACACAGGGTAATATCACAAAATGATTATGCTTCACTACCTTCACTACTACTTGCATACACGAGTAACTTGAAGGAACATTACTGATCATGGTCAGTCATTTGCAGCATCTGAGGCCCCAGTCAGCAGCAGACCCCTCCTCTGCTGCACACTGTGCACAGAACAGGTGACAAGGCCCCTTCCTCCCCCTCACGCCCTTCCTAAAGGCTTTACTGGCCACTGCTGCACCCATGGAGTGAGAGGCTGCTCACACAACCAAAGTTATATATGCATGTTACATTGGCAGGAACACTACATTTTCTGGTTCATGCTCCGCACAGTTTGCAATAATTTTTTTAATGCTACTCATAAGCCTTTTTTATAACACATTTTTAACTATTTTGACATATATTCGTATTTGACTTGCCGTATTTATAGTGACATTTAAGTTCACTCATTCGAGCAATGACTTTCAGTTCCTTAGAGTGCAATGAATAATATGCTTCAGAGTATTAAAGAAAAAAAAAACCCTTAGGTAAACAAAATTAGAGGATATAAACAGATGTGGATCACTGTAAAGTATGAAGAATGCATAGTGCGAATCACACAAATTTCTGGACATTATTTCCTCCCCCTTCCCCTCCTACAATAAAGTAAAGGAGAAAAATCAGAGCAATGTTTCTGCCAACAAGTTAGAAATTCCCTTAATTGCAATTATTTAAGGGAAATGGCTTGCTCGGTATTCACATGTTCTTTTCCAATTAAACAGCTTTCCATTACATTTGTAACAGCATCTAAGGAAAATATTTTGGAAAAGTATTTAAATAAATTAAAAATGAAGGTTGGAGGGAGTATTTCCTGCTCTGCATGCCTAGTTTTTAATTTCCACATTGTGTCCCCATGGCCATGTTTTGCTGATGACAGAGTCTGACTGCAAATCCCATACCTGCAATACACTACGTTTTCTCAGTATCTGGCACTGTGATATTAAATAACTATAAAACTAGAAAGCCAAAATAACTAAATCACCTGGCAGCCAATTTCTGAGAGTTAAACCACAAACCCGGAAAATGGTGGAGTGTGTTGAAATAATGTAAAGGAAACCCATAAATTCAAACTTTATGTTCTGTAAAGAACAAATATGAAAAAGGCATCAAAATAATGAAAGATTGTTTATGTATTCTGGCATGAAATGGGAATGTGTTATGAGAGAGAGCGCAGTGGCAGAGACAGATCGACAGAGCTGACAGTGTGGTATTCATCCTGCATGGTACAGCAGACGTCCTGCTAGTGGCAGTCGACAGCGCAATAAATCAAGGGCTCTCGATGCTGTACCTACAGCTTATTACATCCAAGATGACAAATAAATAATAATCCCTGTCACAGCGGCCCTTTGCTCAAGGATTGAGCCTGAAACCTTTTGCTCATCACTCCTGGTCTTAAGTGAAAATACTAGAACAAGGGAATTGAAGGCCACGGTTTACTGAGCTCATGAAACACAAAGCAAGCTGGCCACAGGAACTAAAACCAAGCAGGAAAGGTCAAGTAGCAAGAAAGGATAAATATTTAAATAATCCCAGCAAAAGGATGGCAACATTTCACAGCTGTGAAACTGCAAGAGATTTGTAAAAACCCCAAGCCTCTCACATCAAGGTCACAAACAGTTGCGACTGGTAGCATTAAGTTCCAGAGTTTCTGTTTTCCAATTGCACATTGGGGCACATCTCCATGTGTTTGCTTGTTCCCTCCATTATCCCCAAGTAGAGTAGCTGTACAACCAAGGTGGGTGCCAGGCAGCAAAACCACTGCCCCATCCCCTCCCCATCATCCCCTAAAAGCAAACACCCAATCTTAAAAAAGAATCCCTAGTTCTCACTTTTTAATTTTTTTCCCCAGTATTTAACTTCTTAGAAAGCTTTTAACATTTAGGCTATCTTTCAGTCATCCATTCAAAAGACAGTACCAAAAAAAAAAAAAGTCAGTATCAACTAATACTCTAATACTGCAGAGAAGTCTCATTTACCTTGCTGGCCCCCCAGTTATAAACACAGATGCATAGAAGGTGCCTTGAGTCCATCATCAAATGTGACACAGGTTTTCTTCTTCAAATTAAACACGGATTTTCTATAGAGTCTAGTAGAATATTGCAGTTAAGATACACATATTTCTTTTTGAAACACGCATAACAACAGAGTGTATTTTGTCCACTTCATGCCTCTTTATCATTTAAACTTGCAATTGTATTTTCAAGCAATACAGACAGCACTGAATGAATCCAATGCCAGTTCTCAGGCTCATTGTTGCCACCTGTAAATGCTTTTGTCTCTTAAGGTAAATCCCTTGCTCACTCTTTAGTCCATTTTTAAAGTAACATCTCTCAACAAAATCTGATCAGTACAGCAAGTAGTACTCTACAAAATATATTAGAACAGTACAACATGATCAAAAATGCATCAAAAAAATATGAACTTACATTGACTATCAGTGCTGAATGAGGCACCCTCCTTGATGACGATGACCAGGAGCTATTCAGCTTCTCTGATCACTGCCAACTTTTTTGTATTTTTTCAGATACATTCCTACTTAATAGGGTAGCTATGGATACTGAGCAATAAATAATTTATCCATATCTTATTTGTGCACTGTACATCCAATGGTTATTGTCTTCCTTGGAACACCAATTTTAGGCATTATTTTTCCTTCCTTTCTTTCTAACTTCACCAATTATATTTGTTTACTCTTTATTAGCCCTTTCTAAACACTGCATATACTATATTAAGTCTTACACCTTTAAATACATTTTTTAAAAAGCTACGCCAAGACAACCCTTGTTGTATCTATGTATCAGTACAAAAATGCCTCATAACATTCATAGAAAATATCTGTTTGGCTTATTGTCCACGTTCCCTAAATGCACTGAGGTTAAGAAAGAATGATCATGATCAAGATAGAAAAAACAGGGCTAAACATCAGCATATTTCATAATGACATCAATAAGTTTATGGAACTTTAATAGGCTCTAAAGTAAAGGGACCAAACAAGAGGTTAACTGAGAAACAGCTACAGAGCTTCTAACTGCAGAGCACCTGAAATCCCAGACATTCATAGCTTGAATAACTTGATTCTAGAGTTTGAATGCACACTTGAGAGATAAGGCCTCTTATTAGAGATAAAGTCTGTTCGTAGATCAGTAGATTCCATGGAGAAGAGAGTTGAATTTTGGGGATCACAAGTCCTCCTTCTATGATCACACATTTTCTCCAAGCAATGTATTTCAGTGAGAAAAGGTCTGCATTCAAAATTGTGCTCATTATTGGCCTGCATAAGTCTTTCAGACCTTTGATGTTTTTAAGAAGGCCTTTCCTTTCATTTTATTAAAAATAAACCATAACATACAAAAACTTTGGCCAGTACATAACTTCTACAGACAGAGCAGCAGATGAAATCTTGATCTCCCAAATGCAATACACCTTATTAACACCTGTGAAACAGGAAGTTACCTTCCTCGTTACCAACCTGCAGCTGTGATACAAAATTACAAATAACCTCTTAAGCACAGCTCCAGTCACCTGGGTCAGTGTTTTACAACATAGCAGCAGGCAGCTGAAGTAAAACTCTGCTGGGTTTAACACTGCAAACCCAAGCAGCATTATTGCAATGGTTTAATTACTGTTTAAATACAGTTCAGGACTAGGTCAAAAGTTCCCAATATCCCCAGGAGGGCAAAGTACTGCCCTTGCGACAGAAGAAGCCCCTTTCCGCTTGAGTTTCTAAAATTGTTGTGTTACCAACTGGAAAATGTCTCATTCATACTTTAAATACTGTAGATATCAACAATTAAATATTATGTCACTATTTTGATAAACACTAATTTATAATCAATACACAAACTGCATACATATGTATGAATAAAAAAACTTGGTTGGAAGGATTTGTATTTCCTCTGCAGTGCACTGAGGCAGGGACAGTACTTCTTCCTGGTGATAGAAAGTGATGATTGCCATCAGACAAAGCATAAGACAATTGCTATGGAAGTTAGAGAGCCTCAGAATCATTTGACAAAAATTATAAAACACTTTGCGTATTTCACAAGACATACATGTACACATAAGTGACAACTTATTTTAGGATATACTTTATACTTAATTACATCAATGAGTACACTGGGATATTTTGTCATAAAGCCACTGAGTCCGCTGTATTTGTGAAGAAGCAGTATTCTGAAAAGTGAACCCCACTGCTAATGTTTTTATTTGAATAAATTATTACCCAACACAGCAACCATCAACATTTTACAGAACGAGAACACAGATTTCTGTAATTTTTCCAGCCCTAATGCCAGTCACTATTGGGAGCATTTAGTTATAAATTGTCTTTCAATAAAAGTAAAAGCTCCCAAAACAACAAAATGAAAAGACACAGCAGCTTAAATCAAGGAAGTCAATTTCCACATGCCGATCCTAAATATTTCATAGCCCTATTTTATTCTGACATTTGTAGATGACTAAAGTGTTACAAAGGAAATAAAATGCTGATTAAAGAGTTCACTGTCATAAAGGTTACTGAATTGTAAATGGCCCTTTCCATCTTCCTGTTAATAGGTACCCAGCTGTAAACATCATGAAGGATGTGACGGGAGGCCTGTGCTGCTCCTTTAGGAGTCGTATATACATTAATCACTGAATCACCAAGCCATGCTTAATTGCAAGTTGTATATCACACAAATCCATGGTAAGTAGAAGGAAACTCATTATTGCTGCTTCATAACTACTGGGTAGTTCTCATTTTAACCTTCTCACACCTGGGACACTGTTGTTTTACAATGTGAATGCAGAAAAGGCATTAAGTCACTAATTATAGTAACACTGGATGTTGCCCTGCTGCTTAAACATTTTTCAAAATAAAACAAAGTACTATCAACAACAGAGAAAAATGGCATATTTTTAAACTAGTTAAATGGATTCTACAGGTTTTTTCATAGATTATAACACATGGAAATCCATTATTCCTTGATAGCTTAAGGAACTGGTTAAATGACAAAGAAAAAACCCAACACTGTATTTTGTTTTGACAAAATTATTGATTTAAATCCCATCCAATAGGACAATACTATTTAAAGGTCACCTAAAGAAAAATGAGTTTACACTCCAACAGAGCAAGCTTATCTGCCATGAAAGTGTAATGATGTGTTTATACTCTCACTGGTGTGTATATATTTTTCAGAAAGATAAGAAAGAAAGAAATTTTGTGCAGGAGAAGTCTGACAAAAAAGAAAAGGGAAAAAATTTGAGACATTTGTGTAGTTGCTAAACCACTAGAATTCATTTCAACAATCATTTCAATAGGTTCCCCCCTCCACATATTTTTACAAACTATTGAGCACCATAGCAGTGGTAATTCTTTTATGTCATTCATCAGATGTTTTATCAGAACTCTTTGAGGATTTGCAAAGTCTACTGCACAGTTTATGTATCTAGACACTAACAAGTGTCTTAATAGATATAAAACATGTTTCAGTTTGAACATCCCTGTGTTTTAATGAAAACTGGTTTGAAATTTTGTTTCACAGTGAAACACCATATGTCCTGGCATACTGCTCAGCTAAAAGTATGTTTATTAATGAAAATCATTCAAAATTACTCCATTGCAAAGATAAATTCTATGCAACTGCTATCTGCTCCTAATGTCATGCTACTTTCTTATGTTCAATTTTCCATTCCAAGAGTAAATGGAATCAGTGTTTTCTCACACCCAGGATGCATTAACACGTTCTTCAAATCAGCTCTGCCCTAGGATATCCATTTTCTGCAACCCCAGCCCTCTTGCCACTGCTCTCCACTCTGCAAGAGGCCTAACAGACTCTTCCATTATATCCTCACTGTGCTCACATGATCCCTTTTCAAATTTATTTGAAGGACCTGCAAACTAACTAATTATATCTCTTCCCTCTTCTTAAAAAAGAATATGCACAAAGAACAGTGGTTATGGCTTTTGAATCCCTCTGCTCATCTACACCAGCTGGTGTTAATAGACTTCATGTTCCTCATGGATTTAGTTGTGAAGAATACACTGCAGCAAAGTCACATGCACTTCACAAGAGCCACCCACCTTTAAAATACCTGAGCATTTTGCTTCATCAACCCCCCCCAAAAAAGCAACCTTTCAAAGTAGAAAATTTTTATCTTATTTAGCAATTCCATATTCACAGATTGAGTATTCTCAGCTTTCCTGCTGTCTTCAGTTGTTGACACGTGCAAAAGAAATCACACCATAACATCAGAAATGGACTCACTATCTTTGATTAAAAATGCAGTAAAATGTTTTAACATGTGCCAATAGAAACTGTATTTTGGGAAGTAACATTTATTCTTAGATTATGGACGTCTATGTTAGGATGGTCCTTTTAAAAAACTATAAGCATTCTGAAAAAATAATCAAAGAAGAAAAAGCTTTTCTGCATTGTTTCAGATGGTCGGAATCCCAATTGTCTTTACTTTTGGAAATTGTACACTCAACAATGCCCAGTCCTTGATCATGACAAACAGAGCCTCACATGTTCCTATGTACATACATCCTTTAGCAAGGGGGAACATTTAATCTGGTAAAAAGACAAAAGATGCTCTGGAGGAAGAAAAGCCCCAACACACAGATTGAGTTCTCTCTGCAATGCTCAATACAGAGCATACAACTAATGGTTAGAACAAAAATCCCTTCTACCACTTAAATTTCCATTTTTAAAAACAAGGATGTTTTCATCATTTCTCTTCACACAACACATGTGCTTAACAAATAAGCAGAGACATATATGAACTAAAGAAGATATTTATAAATTAGATTTAGGTCTCCATACTTCGGAACTGTGCACAGAAGTTCATATATAAAACCAGACACCATGACAATAAGTGATACTCCAGTGACTGATACCTAACCCAAAGTCAGCACCTCTGGATTATATCCCTACTCTGTCTTTTATTTCAATTCCTCAGTTTGTTCAGTATATAAGGGGAGTGGGGAAAAAAGTGCAATAATAATTTCCACTAACTGGTAGGTTGTCTGAAAGCTTAATCCATCATTCACTTGAAAAATTTCAGATAAGAAGTGCTTCATTAAATCTGAAGAGCAATTCCTCTATGCATGTTTCTTGAATTTTGTCCCATCTTTACACACTCCATAACCTTCATATAAAATTACATTAATTTTAGGTACACAATCCTTTGTGCTGAGCCTACTATTGCGATATTGTCAGTCAGGATTAAAAAAGAAAATAAATAAACATGGCTTGTGATTTACAAGAAGCTTTAGAAAACACTTGCTGATTTAAAAAAAAAAGAGAAAAAAAGACTGGCATAAGAAGAGAAAGCGACACATAAAATTTCAAAAGAGCTTTTGGTGTAATTTTTTTTTTTGTTTGATTAGTTTGTAGTTTTAGGGCAGGCTTGTATTGTTTGGGTTGGATTTTTGAGGGTTTCTTAATTTTTCAACAGGAAAATATTTTAATGAAAAACATTATGTTCTGCACACTGTGCAGCTAAACACCTATGCACCAAATGACATCCAAAGTACATCGCACTGACTTCCTCTCAGAGCTCACAAGGATATTTTTTGCTGTATATCAAAGGCCAGTCTCCCTTGTTTAATTAGCTCTCATGTGCAAAAAGACCAAGTATACAAAAACTCTGATTCTAATTGCTGTTATTCTGAGACATCTAAAAGTCTTCTCCTCTTGAATTTGTTGTCACATTATCTAGAAAATTGTAATAAGTTTTTTAATTAAAAACAAAAAAATTGAATGTGATACAATAGACAGAGCATCTGCTCACATTATAGAAATTATATATTTATAAAATGATTGTTTATACAGTAGTGCAATTGGATAGAAAATTATTGAAATTTTACACTCAATGGTACATTTCATTTGCTATTTTACCCTGCAAGTGACTACAAACTTCATTAAAATATGATGGATATGTGAGTTTCAGAACTCAGTAAAATTTTTTTAAGGCTGTAACAATTCTTAAAAAGAAAATAACTGCCAAACATAAGACATTATTCAATACTGACTCAACTAAAGCCTGTACCAAATTATATTTAAAGAATCCTGGAAGTTTAGGATGAGAGTTTTTGAAAGCACCATCTACAAAACATTAGATTTTCCCACATTTTTATTTTTCAGGATTTTCCCCCTGTTACTCCAAGGCCAAAGGGGATGGGAGTAGGGCAGCAAAGAGACTGTGACCTCACAGATTACAGTCCAAAGCAGACCTGCTGCTTCCTGGGGGTTGTCTTCTGCAGGATATTGCAAATTTTCTTCCTGCAGCTGCACCAGGGTCTGCACTGTTTGTTCACAACAAGCTTGGGTGACACATAGAATTATCCTGAGTGTTGCACAGTTCTACACTTTTCTGTTATAAGGACATTATATAGTTTTACAAGAAAATTAAATTACTGAACATGTTCAGATAAACTCCAGAACAGAGCCTGCTATTCTCCAGCGCAATGGTTTGATGTAGATAAACCCCAAAACAGTCCTTTGTTTGGGATAACAGATCAGAGAAAAAGATGACAGGAAAGTACAGAAACCAAGAATGAAGTGCATATTCTATAAGTACCAATCAAGTAAAAGGCTTTGTTAAACTCAGTATTGAATATCTCCTATTCAATGATCTCATGGTTCATTAGGGGAAAGCATCAACAGGTAGGTAAGCCACAGAATCAGCGTAAATTAGGCTGATCCTGTGACTAAAGTAGGCAGTGCGCAGTAAAATAGGTTTTAGCTATTTAGTTAGCATTTCTGAACACTGAAATGAGGCACAACGCCACTGAGCATTTGACCAAGTCGACACCGGACTCATTTTAATTTAGGGGAAAACCTCCTGGAAGGATAAAAGCACATTGCATAAAACTACTGCTACTGTTAGACCACCTAATCAGAATGATTTAAATAAAAATTAACAGGAGTAAGAAGAGAAGGGTACAAACCCTTCCTCACTAGAACACTAGTACTGCATTCTTGTAGATGCTTACCAGGTAATAAGCAGATGACTTAGATTTAATAGATTTTCTACCAAGTTGTGGAAAATATTGTGGAGCCAACACTCATTGTGATTGTCATGGCAACACTGGGTGATATTGTCGTCTCATAGCCTGCACAAGTTGCATCAATAAATAGTGGTTACTGTCAGACAACCTATACACTGACACTTGCTGTTCATAGCACTTTTATTTCCACATGCAAAGAGCAAAAAAAGTTATGGTCTATATTTGGTGGTAGTTTGATAACACTGAGGGAAAAATGTGAAATTCAATTAGCAGTTAGACAAGTATCTGTCATATATAATAACTTCTTATGTCAAGGAATCTACATACTGATCAATGTGAAGCTATGTGCAATTGCTTATACCAATCATAAATCACTCTTTATTGATTGACATTCCAAATCCTTGACATAATTAGAAGCTATAGAAGGGGTCACAAGATAATGCTGTGTATGTCCACAAGCCCTTTATTTTCAAGCTTTTCTGTAATCCATTGCAGTCAGGTTTTGCTGGGAATGGAGGAACCCTTCTTCTTTTTTTCTTCCTTTTTTTTTTATTTTTTATTATTAGAAAATTAGGCATGAACTGCCATCTGATAAAGCCCTGATAAATGCCAGAAGTTAAAAAGGGAATTTCCCATGTCTGGATTTGATTCCTGTGTGCAGATGGAGACTTGCCTACATCCTGCTCATAATCTGATTTATACACCAATTTATTTTATACATTAGGCACACTGTATGCAGTCTGACTGATGTATAAAAATTTCATGGAAAAAAAAAAGACTTACTTGCACACAACTACTTTTCAGTTATTATTACCTCTTCTGGTTACTATCACAGAGTAGGTAGGACAAATGACTTGATGCATGTGTGCAGTGCACACATTTTGCCCACTATACAAACATTTTGATTGGTACCTATTTCACTTCACTTTCAGCAGGCTCTTGAATAGCTTAACAGCTCTATCTTTAAAGAGATCAGATCTCACATTTTCTGTGAAGTCCTCTATGGTGACAACCCCCTACCACACACCCACACAAATTTTCCTATGTACACATGTAAGACATGGGGTTTATTCTGTGGGGTACCTCAAATAAATGAGCCAGATGCAGAAAGGGAGGACAGTTTTGCTAATTTTTGGATTAGCTTCATACATGTATGCTTCCTGTGCTATTATCAATCAAATTGAAGGTATGTTTTTGCACAGCTTTTATTTAGGAAAAATCAGCAAGAAATGCATCTTTCTATATTTTCCATTTATTAGAAGTCTCCTTTCATCCAAGAAATATGAGACCTGAAATAAATTGTACCATCCTGCTTTTTTTTTATTCAAATCCTTGCCAGTGCTAGGCAGTATGCTAATGAAAACAGGTTGATAAATGACTCCCTGATATTTTCCAGACATTTTTCTCTCAGAAGTGCTCTAAACTGATGTAGCTCAAAGAGAATAAGGCGCATTAAGTCATTATATCAATTTTTGTTACCCAGATACTTCAGTCCCAGTTAAGAGCTGACAGCCAATATAAAACAAGGCAAGGGCATCATACGACTCCATCGATCAAACCTTGTCGTAGATAGATTGCCTATTACACAAATAGAACCAGCAGATTCAGTTTGTAGTTTTATGCTCTCCAATTAAAGGATAACAGGGTACTTTCCCATAAATCTGCTAATTGCAACTGAATTAATTTAACAAATTTTGCCAAGCACAGAAAAAAGTGATTGGTTAAGCTAATATAAACTAGCACAGGTTGTCACAAAGCAGGTTCCATAACAGGCTTTTAGCCTACCTTTACTGGGCAAGGTGTCACAAGCATTTAACTCCACCAGGGTTCTTTGGCAACAGACAGCTGACAACCATAAAACATTGTACAAATAGGAGATAATTTATTTGCTGTACTTCCCCCCACCCCCAAACCATGGAATAACGCCACCTTTGCACCTAATTAATGTTTCTCTCTAAGCAGGCTGTTTTTCTGAATCAGTATTATACAAGCAAAAGCACTAGATCACAAAAAGTGCTCCCTCATGGGCACTCAGCAAACAATGGCAGTGATCTGCAAAAAAAGAGAAAACCAGCCCATAGCAGTGCTGTGAGAAGCAGCCGAGACACTTATTAAACAGCACAATAATGCAGTGTACCATGCTTTGGATATTATTCTAATGAGCTTAGATATTCATATGGAAATAGCTGGACTGACAGAATAGTAGATAATTCAGACCTATACAGAAAGAGCAATCGCAAGAGGTCTCTAACTGTAACTTATGGAAGGAAATTATGAATACAATCACCTCTGCAATGATAATGTTATTATGATAAAAACCAGCCCTTATATAAAAATTAAAATTGCTTTTTCCTAATTAATTAAAATAAATTTATACCCAAGCCCAAGAGATATTTTAGGAGCAACTCTTGTAACAGTATAGAAAAATTATTTTTGTAGATGACAAGTTTTGCACTAAAGAAGCATACAGCTGTGTATGCCTATATAAAGTACAAAACTACAGTCATTATTAATATGAAGACGCAACAGAGATAATCCTTTTGACACACTGGAATTTAAGATTGAGGGTATTATTATCATTAGAAGAGTCAAGCATATGAAATGCAAGTTGGATGCAACAATGGTAAGCTT
Organism: Ploceus nigricollis; assembly: GCA_013399945.1. Taxonomy (NCBI): domain Eukaryota; kingdom Metazoa; phylum Chordata; class Aves; order Passeriformes; family Ploceidae; genus Ploceus; species Ploceus nigricollis. The sequence goes on from VXBC01001521.1 coordinate 127,502, forward strand.
TCTAAATAATTGGCAGCTGAAATCCAAATGCACAGTCTAAAATGAGTACTTAATTCAGCCTGGTTTATTTGACTTTTTTTTTCCATGCTAAGTTCACTGCCTATGGTGCCCAGACATTCATAGGTTCAACAAAATTACATAAATGGCAAAACAAACTAAATAAGAACAGCACAAAAATAACAGGAAGGGGGAAAAACCCCTATAATAATAAATTAAAAAAAAAAACCAACCACAAAAAAACCCAAAAGCCTGAAGTCAGAATTCTACATATTACATCTTCTTTACAAATACCTAGACAATTTTCTGTCATTGTTAAAAATGCATTTTAAGACAAAAGACACCTGCAGATACACAGCAGCACTTTCCTTTAAAACAGTTTGTAAAATCTAATTTGCTTTAATTCTGGTACACTTGCTAGAAAAATTCCAAATTTTACTAATTTCATGTGTAGTACTGTTTAACATGTACTTATTTTTGCCTAGAAAGAAACGCTCTCCCCACTTCAGAAAGAGGAAGAATTATAGCTCCTCAAAGCAGTAAGGTGTCACAGCATCAGCAGAGAAAAGGAAAAAAAAACAAAATCAAACAATCAAAAAACACAGGAGGAGAAAGGAGATTTCTCATGCAGAGCTAGCAAATCAACCAACCAACATAAAGCAACAATGGAAATGGTTTTCCAAAGTTCACAGCAAATTTCATGCTCTTTACTCTTCTCTGAAAGGAGAATAAAGCCACTCGGGAAACAAAATACCCACAATCCACACACTTGTTCCAAATTATTATAATTAGCAAATACTTTATGCAATAATTTTTAACATTGAAAATTTATGAAAAAAATTGTTCTACCCCACTGTCACCAGTGGCAGTTGTGTTGCTTATTTATATATCACATTAAATAGAATATTTTAAAAGTCTTTGGTATGAAAAGATATGCATTTTCCTTGCATATAATACACAATACAGCAATGTAATACAGTTATCCAAACAGATTTTACTTTCAGGTTTATTTTTATAATGTCGCATTTTTCCACATAATATTAAGAAGAAGGTGCCATTCTCTTAGTTTAGGTATTTTGTCCAATATGATTTCGATCACAATTAAAGGTACTGAACAGGAAGTCAGTGTTCTTTTTTGTCTTCTGGAAGCACTGATGTACATGACTAGAACTTTTTTTTTTTTTTTTTTTTTTTAACACTAATGGCCTTAGTGCCATACATTAAGTTGTGGGAAAATTTCATTTCAAAGCAGAAAGCTTTGGCTAAAGCAACAGGTATTGCTGGTCTCTTTATTTCTTTAGTCCTTGATTTCAATTGACAAATTCCATCTACATCTAACATTTTACTCGCTTGCATCAGTAACGTATTCATAAAAAACAGCTGCAAAACTAAAAATACAAAGAATATGTAAGATCACGACAATACCAAAAGAGCGTTATGTAGAATTTATAGAAGAAAAATCATAGTACAGAAAATATAGAAACAAACAGCTGGAAAGGAACTCAAGCAATCATCTACTTCATCCCGTTCCTCAGTCAAAAATGAAATGCATTCCTGTGACAGTTTGTTTTTATGACACACTTCCAGTGTGCCAAGTTATCAGCTGTGCACTCTGTGCTCCACAGACGTGGTACTCTTCTTCAGACTTCTGACCATTGACCAAACAAGGAGCCCAGACAAAATTAATCTGTAGTCAGCTAAAACAAAACTTACTGGGATTAACCTACCAAATATTTCCAGTTAAATTATTCTGAGCTAGGAAAACTAAGAGAGCCCACTGTCTATGCAGAGAAACCACAAAATACGCCACTCTCTTTAGACAAATGGTTCTCAATCTGAGTCAATAAGTGTTCATGAGTAAAATGTTACAGTAAGTTTAAGCTGCCAAAGATCTTTGATCATTAACTTGTTTTCCAAAGTTTTTTTTTCTAGAAGTCTAAAACAGCCCCACATAGCAGTTGCTTTCATGTATCCCAATCTGTTTCTCAAAACTCAGTTGTGTATTTAAATTTCACAGCAAGGACAAACCTTCAAGACCAGACTATTCCCTAATCATAGAAAGACCTGTGGACAAAGGACTATCTGGAAAGTTAGAATGGCATCATACAAGTCAACAAAAAATTTAAAAAAAAATAAACAGATTACAGACATGGCCACTTCTGTCCAGAAGACTTTACATGCTAAAAGAGGTGAGGGAGAAAGCAGCAGATTGTCCAAGGGGATAAAATTATTTCTTCAGAATAGCATGGGTTTTGCCTGCAAATGTTCACTGTGGAAGTTGGAGGTACACAAAGCTGCACATGCATCCATTTGCTAAGATCCGAAAATTTATTTTTGCAACTATTTTGCAACTATTGATCAATATTAAATTAGACAGTGTGAATATTAAGATATTGTGTTACAAATTCTTCGTTTCAGTGGTTTCCACCCCTGTCTTCCCCTTGTGCACCGGAGTGCAAACAGTCATCCAGAATCTATCTCTGACCTGGTGTCTCACAGCACATATCCAGGAAACTGGAAGCAGGAACTCTGCATTCAGTTCTATTGTTCTGATTTGCCTTCTCCATTGTGGAAGCACACCATAATAATTTCAGAATACTACTACTAGACCCTTCAGACTTAGACCCTGTTTGACTCTATAGGGTTGGTTTAATGGCAGGCTGTCAAGAATAAAATACCAACAAAATAGCAAAGAGCTACTTGACATGAATTCTGGAGACAATGCAAGAACAGAAAGACCTGAGTCAGGGTATCCAGAGAAGCCTACAAAGAGGGGAAAAGCTGTTGTTCTATGGAAAGCCTTGAGATGTTCAAAATTCTTGTGCCCAATTTGACAGCGAGCTACTACGTCACACTGGTTGTTGCACAGAAACACTCCTGCACTGCAAAGCCAGGCTTGGAGATTTTCAGCTCCAGTTTTATATTTGAGGGGGAAGGGGTAAAGTTGTCAAGTCACACTACCAAAAGTGCAGCAACACCTGCAACTATTATGAAATTAATTTAAATTTAACCTGGTTAAACTGAGGCATCAAACTTTACCCAAAGAGTTTGCAGATATTGCTACATGTAAAAATCCAAGGAATTAATTTGAAAAAATGAAGCAGATGTAGAACTGAGGAACAAAAGGGTAGCTGAGAGACCTCCTACAAACAAAAGTTAACATCTACTACCAATCACTCTGATGAACATGCCATGATACCAAAAACCTCAGACCAAGACTAGTGGGAGATACAAGCATTCCATGTTTTGAAAAGGGGCAAGACACCTCCCATTAGTAAATTGAATAAAAGCAACAGAACAGTCCTACAAAGGAAGTATTCTACTAAGAACTTCTTCCCTTGTTTTGACTTCTGCTAAAAATAATCACAACTCAAATCACCACACTCCTGTTTCTGTAAGATGCCTTTATTCTCTCCTCTTTTTCCAATTCTGCAAAAAATTTTCAGAAATACTCTTTTTAATATAGACATTGCACAAGACCTATCATCAGGTGAATCCCCCTCAAAGAATTGCAGTTCCAGTCACCAAGCTCCTGACCTTACCCAGTTCCCTTCACATCCCCAACAGCAGAGAAAGATTTGCCATTGCCAGCACGCCAAAACAAGAGCCAGCGCCTGGAGTGTGAACTTGGGATTTGCCTTAACACCTCAGTTATCAGGACAAAAGAAGTTACATGATTCATGGCAGGCTAAGGGACTCTCCCTTAATACAAACCAACTAGCAAACAGGAAAGATTTTACATCTTCTGACAAGAAAAATATAGACTCTAGAAATGCTTTCATGCAGATTCGTCTTTAGCCAGGAGCAAAAGTGTCTGAGGATTTCCTTACATTTATTGGTATCATTACGTGTACAGGAATGATCCCAAAAGTAGGGCAGGGCTGAACTAGTTTTTAGCTAGATAAGTATGCATTATTTTTAACACTAGGAGACTATAAAGAATAAAATTGAAGTGGCTAGCCTAACTAGGATAAAAAAATAAAAAAGAAAAAACAAAATAAACTAATACAAAATCTTAGGCATAAAAACATTTAAGAATACAATTAAATACTAAACATGACAGAGATATGATGAAGTGTAAAGATCTCAATTGCATTTCAGATCTGCTTCGGAGAAAAACTATCAAGGGCAATCACCCAATATGAACATCAGTGAGGTCTCATTGGTTACTGGTTACAAAATGAAATCTCATTATTAACACAAAAAAACCCATACAAACACATGCATTTAGTCTCAGAGCAAACAGTATTTCAGTATAAAAAGAGATCTTTTAGCAACTTGACTTGCTAAGCCTGCAGCTTTAAAAGAAAAAAGTGTTTTGTGGATGAGACCAGGTAAACAGGTACATTTTGGTAAACAAGACTATTCGAAGTAGTTTCTCAATTTCATTGAGTAGTTTGAGTCATTAAAAGTTTTCAGACTGTAGAGACAAACAAAAATGAACTTTGCCATTTTATACATATATATTTAAATGTGTGTGTGTGTGTGTATGTACAAAAATATCCTTTCCTCTCAGTGAAATTCAGATCTGTTTTGAATTAATAGAAACAAAGAGGAAAAACTGATTTCTTAAGAAAAATGCATTATTCTTTCACTGCTGAGAGGCAGTTTGGGAGCACAAGCCAGGGTCCAGGCAGCATTTCAAAATGCTGGGAAAACCCATGACTGACTAACTTTCTCCATGTACAGCAAAAATGGTGATGCCTTCCCTGGATTTTACTTGTCATTCCCATTATGTATCACTTTCAGAAAGGTACATTTTTTGTATATATATATATATATATATAGAGAGAGAGAGAGAGAGCTTGATTGGGATCTGTGACAACAATCTGCAAATAAGTCTTTTACTTGTAAAGACAGCAAGAATTAAACAATTCTTTTTGTCCGCTTCCTCATCAAAATACTTTATAACCTGGCCTCAGAACTAGCACTTCAAATAAGAGGCCAGTACACTCATTTGGCATTTATTGTAAACATTTCTCTGAGGCACCATCTCTTTGTAATTGATGCACTCTTCAAAGTTAAAACAACTATTTCATAATGCCTAGTAAAAATTCACATGAGCCTCTAACAACCATATTTCAAGCATTTACTAGCTTTGTCTGCATTTTGATCAAGGAGGAAATGAAGTAAGCTAAAACTTGTACTCCAAGGGTTTTTTTCCCTCCTAATATAAACTTTTGAGGACACACCTTTCTTCTAAATTTTGAGTTCCCACTGCAAGAGGGAAACAGTAACAAATCCTTTCAACCACCCTAGAGGAGGTTCTCTTGTTTCGAAGTCTATTTTACCTCTTTGTCCCTGTCACACAGTTCCAGCTTGGGAATCTGGAGCACAAGGCCTCCTCTTTGAGACAGCATTTAGATACAAATAGATGCAGTTTTTGAGAATCATTACAAATCATTCAAATAATTTTTCCACTCCAAGAAGGCTGATCTACTTTTGAAAACCAAATATATTTTCTTACAGAAATGACTGAATTGAAAAGCCATATACAACAGTTTTCTGGACACCAAGGTTTTACAGCATTTGGTTCATTTAGCCTCAGTTTGAATAGCCAAAAAGACAAATCTTGTCCTTGCTTCAGCAGCCTTAAAGGGAGGGCTTTCCAAGGCCAAAGCAGGGTTAGTTTGAAGACATTTTATGTTCCTACAAGTATGCTACAAAAGCTATCCACATCTGCACATCTACTAAGACAAATAAATATGCTGTTCCCTGTGTTTATGGGTTGATTCCTTCTGTCCTCTCAAAAAAAGTATCTAAGATGAAATATTGTAATGGTGCAGGCTCTACAGTAAGCTTTTTAAGTCTTTAACCCCCTGCTCCTCAAGTACAGCAGATTCACTAGTCAAAGTCTTTTATTACAACCTTTGTATTCAGCAAAAAGTATGTGTTCTAAATTTCAAAATTCATTCCACTGCAGCTTGAATGAGTCTCATTCATTTTTGTTTTGTTTTCCAGGGAAGAAAATGTAAAGTAAGAGTTTCTGATGCCCCAGGAGTTTAAATTGGAAGTGACAGAAGACCTATTAGTTTATATAGAAAGAGGAGAGTCATCTATTCCAAATGCATCACCAAACACCTTAAAAGAAGGTGATATGGGTTCCTCAGAAGGGATGCTGCCAACCCTTGGAATAAAAGAAGGTGGGGACTGACAGTATCCTCCCAACTGAAAAATGGTGACAGAAATCTCCAATAAAGCAGTGTAAAACTACAGAGACAGCACAACATGCACAGGGAAATCTACTGATGATAGTTGCCATATGTGTTTTAGGGTAAAAGCTGTAGCCCACAAGGTCTGTCCCTAGGGTCTTGCCTCCTCTTTCTGTCACATCTGGACTAGTAAGATTATACTGAATCAACTGCCAACTATCTAAGTATAAGACTTATTCCAACCTTCTATTCTAATATAATTTTGATAAACAGAGATGTTCTGGAGGGAAGTACTTCTGCAGTTTTAGATAAACACACTTCTGCTCACCCAAGAACTGAAACACACAAAATTTCCCATCCTTACTAAGATCCTTAGCACCTTCTTTACAGTGTGTTATGCAGCCAGAATAATTCTTTACATCTTTTTATCTTATGTTTTTTTCCGGTGAGCTGCTCAGGACAGCATGCAAAAGACTGACAAGAGACTGCATGAGCACCATTTCTGACAGAAAGCAGAGTTCAGCATTTATTCACTATTAATTTGACTGTACACTATTATCAAGATTACTGTAGCGCACAATGTTCTTGTAAGGTTATGAACTGGTTTGCATCCTTCCACTGCTAGAATTTAATACTGTACTAAGTGTGATATATCTCATACATTATTAATCCTGTCCAGTTCTGCAGCAAGTTTCTATAAAACCAGTGCTGAAATTCTACACTCTTAAGGTGCCTGACAAATCTGAAAGATGTAATATTAATAAGGGTATGTTTCAGATAGGTGCGCTTAACTCACGCTAAACAATCGGCACGTTCAGCTTCCCTGTTCCTGGGCATATTTATCCTATCACTAAGGCCTAGGAAACAGAGCTTCAGTACAGTTTATGACAGCATTACAAATAGTGCTCAACACAAAGTAAAGTTACAGATAAAATCTGAATAGGCCAATTAATGGTTTTAGAAAGCTCTATACAAGCTATATAAATTTTTGGACTGTGGAAAACCCTCATTCAAGAACAAGAATGAAAACACTGATCAAATCCTAGAATGAACTGACAGTTAGGATCACCTGCTGCATTTACTGGCCTTCAGGAATATGTGAAATACCTGCTCCAGTGCTGTGAAGTAAAGCAGATAAAGCTTTACAGCATGTGTTCATCTCTTCAAAATTCTTATGCCCTTTTATTTTTTTTTCATAAAGCAAACATTCTTTTCAGGGAGAATGTGAAAGCTCTATTCCAGCTTCTGCAATTTGCCACATTTTTTCCACTTTAGGGACTTTCTCAAGAAATTCTCTACCAATAAATATTACTCCCTGCCACATATCTGCTATGTCAGTAATACTGAAAGAAAAGAAAATATGTTTAAACACAACATAAGGCAATGTTCCACTTAAGCCATGATTCTCTGTAACACTGCTGTAAACTTTCCTTTCTTCTGAGAGGTCAGTAGGTGTTTTAGCATCAGTTGCAGTCAGAACAAATGTAACTCTGTGCCTGATTCAGGCCAGTATCCAAAGTAATCCCCAAAAATAATTTTTCACTCAACACTCCCGGGTTTGCTCTCCTCAGAATGCAAAGCGGTACATACACATCCTAACACACAAACTCACACAGTGCCCCTGGCTTGGTGGTCCTCTAGGAGAAACTGTTATGCTTAACTTAAACTTCAGCCCATCTCAGCATAAATTATTTTCAGAGAGTATATAAATAAATTATTTTCAGAGAGTATTTTAAAAAAATTTAAAAATTTAAAAATNACTACTGTCCAGGCTTCCAAAATTTCTGAAGTTTTTAAGAAGAGTTATTTAAAGTATACTGCAGAAAATCAGTTAAATCAGTTATTCTCTTACAATTCAGGTGGCTTGTCTCACTTCCTCTACTTTGATTTGAGCAACACTGAGCTAATCTTATAATGGCTTTTTCCAAATACTAATTGTTCAAATGCTAGAGGGATTCCCAAGAGTAAGACAGCAGTAGCAGAAAAGAGTAGATTAAAACATTGAACATGTATAACTCATCTTTTTACTTTTATAGTAATTTGAAAGTCTGGCTATCATTAGCAATACACTGAACTTACTAAAATGAGAAAATATCATATTATGGAGTTTTCCATTTCTGACAGCAATTTAAACAGACAACCGTGAAAAACACTCAATTGTGTAATTAAGCTATCTGGATAAAAGACAACAAGTTTTTTCCTTTTTTATTCCTTCATCTCCCCCTCCTGTCAAGTACATTTTTGCAGACATTCTCAGTTTAATAATGTAAAGATCCACTGCAATTTTCTTAACTGTGCTTTGTATTTATGCATGGCACAAAAAAAAATACAATGACATTACTGAATAAGTTACTTGACAGCAAAAAGATATTTTTTTCCATTCAGTAGCTTTGTTTGTTCTCTTCCCATCCTTAATCCAGCCAAAACTTTTGAAAAGAAATGTATATATACATTCTGAAATACATCTACGTGCCAGTCAGACAATGAATGAACTGTACTTAACACACAGTGGGGAGGTGCAGTGATATTGAACCAATGTTGGTCCACTGAGTATCTTCCACTGTGACCTACAAACTCCTACAGTATCTCCTGGCAGCCTTAAATACTCAGCTGGGAAGGGGGTATCTATTAAAGCAGGATTAATGCATAGATCTTCAACCCCACATCTAGCTGAAATAAGAAGTGAAAATGAAGGAAAAACGAGACTATCCAATGTGATAGAAGTAATAAAAGGGGACCATATTTCTCATCTGTTAACCTTGAATATCTGCTAGCTCAAGATTTTCACATTCTTCATGTATCACTTCACTGTTCACTCTTTAATAACCACTCGAAAATCAGCTGCACATTAAAGAAATGGAATATAAATTTGACTGGACTCACTACATCTGAGATATCCTCCAATACAGCATAAAGCTAATTTAGCTGTCACTTACTGTAAGTAAAATGACAAATATCTGTAATATCTGTCAAGATATGAAAGCTTTAAAGAGAGTTATGCAGCTGTCAACATTTTGATGACTTTAACAAGAGAAAAATAAACGAAGAGAGAAAATAGACAGCACGTCTGTTGTGTATCCAGTTGCCAAAATCTCCTATTACTTTTATTAATAATAATAAAATTACCTCATAAAAATAAGATAAACAACAAGGACTTCTGTAATAAACTGATATAAGTAAACATATTAGTACTGGCAAAACACATCCATAGAAAACACTGCTAAAAAATGGAATTTAGGCCTCTTCAGTAACTCCATAATTATTGTAGTAGCCAGAATTTATTTAATTTAGAATTACTATTTATGAACCAACAACATAGGAAGCCTTAGAAAGCATAACCAAATTTTGACTTATCAAATATTTAGCTTCCTGTATCTAAACAAGTTTTATTCTTAACATATTTTAGTGATTCAGCAGTAGTTCAAAACATTTTATCTCCTGAAGGAGGAGCTTGTTCAGTTTCCAATGTTGCATACTTTTTGCAAAAAGCTATCTCAAGGATTGGCTGTAAAGACATTTTGACTGAGGCAATTTTCATCTCCCTTCTTGCACATGTATTGTCACTCTATTTTTATTTAGCTGTCAGTTTACAGGTCCTGACAAAAGCGTATGCCTTCCTCCTCTCTCCCTGCAGGAAAAACTGAACATGTCCTTAGAGTCTTAGGTTGACTTAACCCATTTTATATCCAGCTTTACAAGTTTTGCATAAAACACCCTACTCTAAAGGCAAATCTGAAACACAGCTATTCTATCTATGANGCCACTAAACGCAGGATTAAGCAAAACAGAAAATTTCTTTCTTCTGTATTGAAAAGAATAGTAGAAGTTTTGAAAAATCTGATTATAGCAAATATAAAGCCTATAAGAAAAGTGTCTTCAGTTTCGTACACTGAACTTCAGCTACACAACAAAGAGTTAAATCTGTTTTGGGGAACAGGAAGGAAAATCCAATCTTTCAGTAATATTTTAATACTGATTAAATCTGACATAGCAGGCAGAAAGCTGCTAAAATCAAAAATCTTTGTCTTTTCATTCACTTTTTCATTTTACCCCTGATTTTGGACCCACAGTACCAAGCAGACTTTTGTAAATCAAGAATTTATGGGTGACAGAAAAGAAGCAGCTAGCCTGCTTCTCATCAAACCTCAAGGTGAATCACCAGAGTAAGACATCGTTTTTCCAAGATATAAAATAAAAAAAAATGAGCTCCTACAAGAAATAATAAAGGAGATAATAGAATGCATCCTAGAAAGAAGCAAGAAGAGTATGTTATATCTTGTTATAATATCACCATATTTGTAAAACAGACTTCCTGCAATTGCAGGACATGGCAGTTACTGTTTGTTGCCAGAATACCCAAAGTTTTCTAAATAGTCATTTCAGTGGCTGAAGAAAAAGACTGAGTTTATACAAAAGTCTCACTACTACACCACCAAAATTATATGAGGTTTTGCAACCATTTATCTAGAATAATCAATTGTACTTACATTCTTACTTCATTCGAAGGCAATGCAAACCGATTCAGCTTAAGTCAATTTTCTAACCAACTCAGACTAAAATAAACCTCCTTTCCACTAAGATTATCTATCCATGGTTTGGCAACAGCTATTTAAAGAAGTTTCTAACTAGTAAAACAAAGCCTGTGAAGCACATTCTTTTCAAAAAAAGAAAATGTGCACACATGTTTTCTTTCTCAGTTTTCAGTTTGCAATTTCCCAGATTTCCTTATAACACCATCTGATTGTGAAAAATTTATTGGCCATTTAGAGACAGGTGACAAATTGCCAGATGTGATCCAACCAGATCTCACACTAAGCAGGATCAGATTTACTTGAGACTTCAGTGAGAGACCTAAGCAATAAACAAATAAAGGAACCCAGAAACCATGAAGATTGCTCTATACTGTCATTAACACAACAGAAGTGATTCAGCATCTCAATATGTCCTGAAAAAGAGTGGTGCTAAAAAGCAGCATTCATCCATGATCCTCAAAAATTTTATGAAGTTCTAAATTAAAAAAAAAAAAAAATTAATACAACAGAAGTACTCATGGGTATGGTGATGAAGAACACACAACTCAGTTAAGATTCTGCCCTACTATTAAGGTTCCCTACTCTATTTTGCCCATAACATTTTACAAGAAACACATATGGGAAGGGTTCTAGATGAAAAGACGTACATTGTAGGTTTTTTATGGGGTTTTGGCCAGAGACAGATTGCTATGAAACATGGTTTGTGACTGTTTTGCTTGACCACATTTGCCCATTCTGAAAGACTAATGGGCATATCACCCCACTTGGCTCCAAAAGAAAGAAACAAAGCAAAATTGAAATAAGCTGTAAGAATGACAGTGTAAAATTGCCATTTAGCTACTGAAAATAGTAACTTAATGACTTACAAACAGATTTGCACATCTATTTATCTCAACAACTATGCTTCCTATTTCACTTGTATGTATCTGTCAATACAAACAGCAAACCATACTTTTAAACCAAGAATAAAACCACTAAAAAGACAACTTGGGTTTGGATTTTTTGATAGTGTCCCTCATGCAAAGGACATAAGTTATGCACGTTCTTTTATCAACAACTTCTTTTAAATTTATAAATTTGATAGAAATTTTTTATCATATAAAAGCAGTATTATTGTGCATAATTTATCACTATTCAGTGTATAGACTAATTATCCTTAACCCAGCATACACGTGATAAGAACCTGCAATTCACTTAGCAGATGACATTGGCAACAGTTTCTGATAGTGTTGGGGGCAGGGGGAAATGGAAAAAAAATAAAATCAACATTAGCTGTAAATTTATCTTTCTTATTTATACCTGTCCAAGCTCAGGAAAAAGAAACATGTCTTAGATATCAGAAAATGAAGCCTTCAAACATTGCTACTCCACATTATCACACATCTGATTTTTAAAAACAGGAACAGCTGCATTTACTGATAAGAAAGCAGGAAAATGTTGTATGTTTTTGCACAGATGTTTGTAAAATCCTTCTTTGTTAAGCATATGTCTAAGAAATAAGCCACCTTTAATCTTCTCTAATGATTAAGTCAAATGAAATAAATGACATGACACAGTATCTTTAAAACATATACAAATAAATGAAATCAGCATTCCTGTTTTTATACAGAAAGGAAGTTATTTCAACTTTGTAACTTCAGTTATCACAGCTACTAAGAACTGATTAAAGATCAATGAGATTAACTGTCAAGCAAATATTTATTAATACTACTAGAAAAGTATACTTACANCAGGTAGGTTCCTCTGATGCCAAGTACTAACTATTTCAAGCACTGCATGATAAACTGCCAAATTAAATTTGAATAATCCCAGACTACCAGACTTAATTATGCCATCAGAATTCAAATCTTTCACATAACAAAAAAATCTTTACAGATTGTCTAAACATTTACATAAAACCAGTCAGTCCTAGAGAAGCTGAGTACCCAGCTGGGTACTCAGGGCAAAAATTACTTGCATTCACATAATTGGTTCAGACAGAGAAGGGTCAATCTTCTTGAACCTGAAAGTCACATATTGTAGTGTTTATGAATGGACAAAACCCATGAGAAAAGCAACACCTTTTTAATCTTTTTTAAGGATGAGAGGTAGAGAATTCAGGAGCTGTAGGACCCCAGGGGTCCCACCATGGAGCAAAGCTAAGAAGGAAGCAGGGCTGCCACATCAGCAGTACCAGTGCTGTGTAAAGAGGAAGAGTCAGGTTATTCCTTACACAGCGCCCACAGCCTGGGAACTGGACCATGTACACTAAAATATGACCTGAACTCCAAGCAGAAACCATCATGTGCCACTTAATATAACTGTTTATTAGGCAAGCAGACCAAAGGAGAAAACTGCTTCCTAGGGAGCAAAGAACTAAGCTGGCACTGACAAATAGGAAGCATTTGAAATCACAAGAAAATAGCCCACTTAAAATTGCCCCACCCATTAAGTAACAGACAGTACTTCAGACTCTCTGAAGTCATCTCAGTTACAAGAATGTTGTAGATAACTAGGTACTGAATAATGTATTGTGTAGAAGAAAAAAGCAGAANTATGGGAAGCTATCTCTCTTGTAAATGGGTGGTATTCCAAATAACTGAATTATGGATTAACAAAATATTAAAAGCAACCCTCACTTTACTGTGACAGCATATATGATCATTTCAACTTTTCATTATTCTTCATTATATAACTCAGCTAAGCAATCATGGGTTTGGAAAATTCATTTTAAGAGAATAATGCAAAGGAACAAACCTGTAAAAAGGAAACTCAGTTTTTATATTTTACTCCAGGTATGTACTTTATACAAGGTGCAATACATANGCAGACCAAAGGAGAAAACTGCTTCCTAGGGAGCAAAGAACTAAGCTGGCACTGACAAATAGGAAGCATTTGAAATCACAAGAAAATAGCCCACTTAAAATTGCCCCACCCATTAAGTAACAGACAGTACTTCAGACTCTCTGAAGTCATCTCAGTTACAAGAATGTTGTAGATAACTAGGTACTGAATAATGTATTGTGTAGAAGAAAAAAGCAGAAAGCATGTGCAAAATATGACCAAAAAATAGAATTTCAGATTTCTCTTCCAGAAGTTTATGCATTTTCATTCAGAAAAAAAGACTCTTTTCAACAATGCCTTATTTTAAGAACCCAGAGATGTTCAAAGATATTTTTCAGAACAGATCAATTCTTGCTATAAAGCTGATGCTTCAAAATTCCGCATGTTAAAAAGCAAACTCATCATTTTACAAGCAACTCATTAAAAAAGAAATTGTTTTATCATTATATGAACTTACATAAATTTGACATGGATTTTATTTCTCACTAAGTACTACTCAAGCTTGTTCTTTTCTTGAATATGAAGAGATGGCTACTTCCAAGCAAGAGCTGAAGACACAGCATCAATTAAATGCAGGTGGATTGCTCCTTCTGACATAGAAGAGATTCCAGCTGGAGAAATAGTAAATGAAATCTCTCAACAACCTAAAAATCATTGCTTTCTGTTCTCTGGACAAGCATATCAGTAGTAGGGCAGCTCTGTACCATATATTTCTGCCACATACTTCTCAAGTGTCAACTACACAAAACAGAATGTGAACTGGTCTTTCTGCTTAGACTCAAAATTCGGTCAGCCTACAGTAATGGCTTAAGATCAAGAAAACTTTCCAGCTGTTCATTAAACAATTAGGCTAAGACTCAACTCATGCAACTGAAATCATAAAACATAAAGAGCCTTTAATTACCACAATTCCATAGATATATGTATTAGAGGAGACAGCATGGGGGTGAAATGGCTCTGTAACATATCATTTTTCTGCTCTTAATAAAGTCAATGGCTGCCATAGACTTTCAGTGACAAAACGAAAGCCACAGCTACTACAAGTTTTAGAACATTAAGTCAACATTTAGTACCACCAATGTCTATTTTAAAATAACCTAAATATTTTACAAGTTCAAGGAAAAAACCAAAACAACTCCCATTAACACAAAAGCAAGCAAAAAAAAAAAAAAATCTTTGGAAGAAAACCAGAGGGTTAGTCGTTTTTGGAGGTCTCTGTACTTTAATGATTCTTATTCCCAAAGGCAAACCCATAAAAGTACAGCTAAATACTAAGCACAACAAAGGGAAGCCAAACTACAGAAGCACTGCTGCAAAGAAATATGAAAACCTACAATGAATTAATGAGCTAGAATTGGAACCACAGTTCTGCCTAGTCCCATTCTCTATTTGCTTTCCTCCCACTCTGTGCCACAGACCATGGTGTAGTCTTGGCTTACAGTGTGGACAGTGGGAGGCAAGAACAGATATCTTCAAATAGAAGAGGACAGAATAGTACTGCTCATCTATCTGAATATACCTTTAATTGAAGAGCTCATGGAGGCACAATTTAGAGCCAGCAACAGGCAAGGTCATTTCAAATTAAGGATTTCAGAAAGGCTATGCAGAGCAAATAGAAGTCCAAGCACACAGCTATTTTTTTGTGCTTTAATTTTAGAACAGTGGTTTGTATTCAGCAAAGAATCCAGCAAAAAATAACAGTGCATATACCAGGCATTGCACAGCTTAACTAAAGCAAACCGTGCTGTCTGTGTGTTAAACCTTCTCACAGATTTTGCAGAGTCAACAATACATCAATAGTGACTGATTATATTAATTACCTTCTAGATTAATATGTGTGGCCTTTTCTGCTGTGTTGTTAAATGGAATAAAACCAAGAACTGATGCCACAGCATAGTACAACTGAGACTTTTCCCATGAAGCTTGACTAGTTTCTACGCTGTAGCAAATGGGAAGTTTTAAATGCTAACCTTCTATCCCCTTTTGTCCTTTGCAGGCCATAGTAGAACCAACAAGCTAATTTCATGAACTGAGATGTCTCAGTTTAGGATCTAAACAAGAATTGTTTTCTGAAACTTTTAATCAGAAATAACACATCTCAATATTTTCATGCCAAAATTATCTTGTTCCTTCCTACCCCTCCCTCCTCATCTTCATTCTCCTGTTTAGTGCAAATACCCTTGGCAGTAAGAAACAATCATACCTTTTTGTTTTGCTTAAGAGCAGAAAATGATAAAAAAATATGGTAGAGTTTCTTCTAAAGCTTTGAGAAGTTTTCCTTTGGCACAGTCAATCAACATGATGATGTTGTCCAGTACAAATGGGAACAGAAATATCAAAGTACATCTGGTGCTGGTCATAAGAATGAATGCATATTTTACCATTGAAACATAGTTTTACAAATCCACTACGTATTTCACTCAATATGTAATGAAACTATATCATCCCAGTACCCTAGGTGGAGGCAGGATAAGGAGACTGGAGGAAGGCAAGTTTCCTCACTGCAGCAACTTGACTTCCCTGTATTATCACAGCAAAAATACTGCCATTAACAGTCAGTTAAAGGGCTAGCTGTACAGTACCTATTTGCGATCATTTCATCTTTAAAAAGGTCACTGCTAATAAACTGGGGAGGGGGGAGCAAGGGAGTGAGAAAAGAAAAGAAAGAATTCTCATGTTAAATTAATAATTTCAAGATCCAGAATAATCATTATCTGATAGCCAAAAAAACACAGGCTCTAGTTTTGGTACAAAGTACGCTTCAGATTTTCAAAAATTAACACTAAAACTAGGTTATACAGTATAGCTAGACAACTGTTTTTCTTCTCCTGAATCATTATCACAATTTTTCCACTGCAGAAATTTTTTCACTGCAGAAATTTTTTCACTATCAGAAAATTATACAATAGTACTACTTTATCAAGAAGAGAATATTTGCCTAATTCTAGAAGCAGACACTCTAAATTAATGAAATGCTGTTTGATGTTAAGTGGTCCTAAGTGAAAAAAGTGGTTATATTTTATTTTTAAAATACTGTGCTGCTTAATGATGCTATCAAGTGAGTACTAACAAGATATTTTCATCTGCAATATTTAAATTAGCTAACATAATGTAAAGAAGAGAGAAATAGGAACCATGCTGAGATTGACAACCACAGAAGTACTCTGCTACTATAGTCTATACTTTCAAACTGTGCTTAAAAATATATCAATATCTAAATTGATTTTTGAATTAAAAAAAATATTATTCTGTTATCCTTCAGTCATCTTCAAAGGATAAAGCCAATTTTAAAAGACATCTGTGTACAGTTATATTGGACTGTCTTCAGGCTGCAATTTGACTGAGGAAGGCTTCCAAATGACAAAACTGACACTGCACTAATACTATCATCTCCACAGGTTTAGCTCAGGCTCCAAAGTGATGTCAAGGACAGATCAACATTTGAGATAATCCAAAAAATGATTCAGAACATATAAACAGGTATAACTGGCTGATTTACATTCAGCTTCACATGATGTAAAGGATAGCATTCATCTGACCTCTTGTATTAATTCTACTCTGTAATGTTAACAATTCATTCAAAATATACTGAAAAATTTACTCCAGTTAATATCATACTATAAAGGAAGGAACCAGTATGATGCTTACAGAAATCATCACACAACTGCAAGTGAGGCAATAAGAAACTCAGGTGATTATAATCTAGCCAACAGCCTATTATCAGGGACTGATAGACTCTGCAAATATCTATAATCCCTAGTTTAGAACTCAAGTAAGGATTTTGGGGCTGGTTTTGTTTTTCTTCTTATTTCTGAGAGGAATAATTCCTGACATATTCAAAGACATATATACAACTACTAGGCAAAAATACAATATACATATTATGAAAAAGTTAATATCTGCACAGTAAAAAGAGAAAGAAAAAGCACAATATAAAAGGAGATCATTAGACTACCTGTTACAAAATCCCTTTCCTCATGCTCACAATTACTTAAAAGATTTGTACATATTTAAATTATAAGGGGCTTCTTCCCAGCCCCAATATGTTACTGACCTTATTGGTGGAAAGTAACATAGGAATGCAAAACAACATTTGAAAATTTGCTTTTTCTTAGCAGAGCATTGTAACTATGTAGAATTAGGAATCCATTTTAAGATCAATCCATATCTCAACATACAATATGAAATGCTAGCTACAGTACAACTCCTTTATTCTCATTAAACTATTTCCATGCTTTTTTTTTTCTTTTACTAATAATTCCTTAGGCTAGAATTCAAGCCTTTAAACAACGTTTTCCAAACATAACATAATTATACAAAACATCCTGTATTCCATTCTAACACACTATCCCTTCCTCCATCCCTCACTGCAGGTGCTACATAAATGGATATACAGATGAAGCTTATACTGAGGATTTCTAGGCAATATGGGAAAAACAGAAACAAAGAGACCTAAACTATCCAAAGGCTACTTCTACCACAAAGCCCAAAAGTGCTGGGAAGAAAAAAACCCACCAAAATATGCAACACATCTCTGCCTTTCTACCCCACCAACAGAATAAGAAATCCCCCAGATCTGAGGCTGCAGCTTGCAGGCATGCTGTCCTCAGCCATGACTCCAGGTTAAGGCATTCCCATCTTTCCACATCCCTCCAGTTGTTTTCAGGCCTGCTTGCACAGCACACTGCCTGTCAGATAACACCAGGACAGCTAAGGAGGTGACACAAAAGTGGAAACAGTCAGAACTGATAGAGGAAATATTTTCAATGAATACTGCTGCCAAGGAAATGATACATAAAACATCACCTTCCCAAGTCCGTATCTGTGAGTTTTACAGAATTCAGGCTTAAGCATCTCTTTCTGAGGCAACAGCATGCACAGGCAACCCAGCTTTCATAGATGAAGCTCCATGTTTATATCAAACTTAAAATTTAACATAGAAACAGATAGTTTATTTAACTAAAAGAAATCTTTAAACATTAACAGAAAAATGGTTCTGTTTATTCTTCCTCCACTAAAACAACAGACACTTTCACAATGGTAAAGCTAACCTTTTGCATAAAGCTGAGGGTCACTTTTTTTCCATAGTATGAACATCCAAATGGTTGTATTTGGCAGAAGGAGAAAAAACCCACACCACTTTCCAGGTGAAGCACATCCTTGTGTTCACTTACAGAAGCTGACGACTTGAAATTGAGCACATAGGCCACTTTTCAGTAGCCTGTGTTCAAAAAATAGCATATCCCTGGATTATTTTGCTCTTATCATTGTGTTTATGATTCACTATAGTTCTATAATGCTGGTTTCACTTAGGCATTTTCCCCTTTTAGATCTGCTGTGGACTCATAACATCAGACACACTAATGAAAAGCTTTACAGAAGACAATTAAAATTCACTTGAGATAGCCATGTATTTATTTCAACTTCAAGAGGGCAAAATACCCAACATTTCCCAGGACATGACACTAGAATTAGAGAATGAACTACATAAGTAGAAAGCCAAATATAAACATGAAGTAAAAGCAATGATTAAAACACATTAAAGAGGAAAGAGGGCATTAAAGCACTACTGTCTTCAATGATACAAGTGACTAGAAACAAAATGTTTCCCTTAGATGTATGTGGGATGAAAATGGTGGCATTTATTCAGGAAACAACTCTACTCCTGATTATGGAGATAAATTTCCAATGTTAGGTGGTAAAATAATTTGGAGGAGGAGGAACAGTAAAGTACATGAAGACTTAATAACAAAGTTATCAGCTATATAGCTGAAGAACAAGGCTGAATGAAGATGTAAAATGAGAAGTACAGTAGGTCCTAACATTTTAACAGTCATTGATGGGAACAACTGTTTCCATGTTCTCTTCATTCGTATAAATCACAGAAATTCCTTCTGAATGACATCATCATTTCAGCTGACGTGAAATTAAAATCCCTCAACAGGCAAATGAACCAATGGAAATTTCTGAAATGGAGCTTCTACTAGAAAAATACTCAGGTATTAAAATCTGCTTCTGGTGAAAGGTAACTTTTCTGCCCCACCATCAGTCTCTCTCCACCTTGTCATTCTGCCTGCTCCTTACACAGGTGAACAACTCTCATCATTTATCTCCTCAACACAGTGCCTTTGCAAGCACTGTGGTACAAGAGACACTTCAAGATGCACGCCTCCAGCACAGAATCTTCTGAGTCAGTCCTCTGGGTTACAGTGTAAATGTTCAAAGAGATGCAATATAATTAGAAAACAGCAGACAGCAGAACAGAACCATGCAGGAAGGAAACAGTAGTGAGCTAGTTCAGGCAGTCAAGAGCTTTGCATGCTGGTTCAGTACAGTCCCAGAAAGAAAAGCATTTGGACTCTGTGAAGCAGTGCACTAGTTATGGGAGCTATCACTATAGGAAAACTAGGATCATACAAATAATCTTACATCCCTTCAGCTGCTGGGAGCCCCAAGCTGTGCAGTATGGCACGGGGCCTCCAGTGAGGGCACAGCCCACTGTGCAGGTACCATCCTTAGAAAGGCTGCACCATTTTGCTCATTTCAGCCCTTAACATATTTTCTTCAATGAAAACAAGTATATGTTTCATTTCTACTGGCAAATAAAAGGATGTTTACATGACAGCTTGTTGCTGCAGCCCTAGATAAAGGCAAGGCCACACAGCTGGTGTCATCAGCAGGCAGGAGCTGCCCATGGCTCCTCTCTGGCAGTGGGAGGCTGGGCTCACCCTGCAGCCAGGCACCTGAGCAACACAGCCCAGCCTAGCCCTGCTCAGGTCTGTTACTCCTATTCACCCTGCTGTGTCACCATAATTTGTCACTACTGCGTCTCATCAGCAACATTTTTCTGTTTTACAGGACCTACAGTCTGTACTTGGAAATAGCCTTTAGCTGTCCACATTGGAAGGGACATAAACCTATAGTGTGAGGCCAGCAAGAGTTCCCCTATTCAAAATCTTAAGTGTTTCCTTTTAGGTTCTCAAAAATTTTCTCTGAGTAAATTTTTGCTTGTTTGTGCTAGACTATTTAACAACACTTAAGGAACCTTCTAGGAAATACCAAAAGTGCAAGGTCATAAAAATACCTAAACTACACAAAAAGGATGAAAAAAATTTTCAGCTCAAATAAAAGAAATTGTCCAATGGAAAATAGCACAATTTTTCACTAGACCGGATGAAACAGTTCAGCTCGCACACTATGGTGTTCATGAAAAGCACACTACTCTGTTCATGAATAAGTATTTTTTAAACATAAGAAGACACAGCAGTACATTCTACATTTGGAATGGCAAAGCTTTTACCTGAATTAAATATTAATAATTTTCATGACACAACTTTTTTGATACAAGTTTTTAATATTTTTCTGTTCCTGTTGTTGTTTGTTGGGAAATATTTTCTTTTTCTATGCTGGCAATAAAAATAAACAAATTGCTTATTATGATAGTGGCTCATAAGGCTTTTAAGACAGCCTTAACTGTAGTTAAGTCTCCTGTAAGTGAAAATTGCATCTCCAGTGGAACTGAGATTAGACAGCATAAATTCTAAGTACACTATTTATGGCTGAAAGAATAGAAAAACAAAAGCAATAGAGAGAAAACGCAAGTCATACTTGCAAATAATTTTTTTTCTTCCCTGTGTATAAACATGTAAGCTGACTAAATGAGTAGGCTGGATAGTTGTCTTTTTTACACTACTGATAAAATTTTCATCACGCTGAAGAGTTTCAGGTAGGCTAAATTACTTTTGCATACTACAGCTTGCCTAGTACACCAGAAACCTAAGCGCTGTTTCTGAAATGCCACTCTGTCTTCTCAAATCCATGCTTTTTCAAAACAATTTTTCCCTTTTCTGTTGCCTTTTTTTTTTAGAAGAGAAGGCAAGGGAGAAGAGGAATACATTTGTTACTCCAGTTATTTTGGAAAAATTCATCCTCTTCCAGCTTATTTATTCTAGAAGAATCTAGAGCCTAGAGTATTTTCTGGCCATCCTCTCAAAATTTTAATTATTACAGAAGCAATGAGAGCACATAGACAAGAGAAGCAAATCCTTTTCATTCACATGATGTCTCAAACTTTTTTTATATACATAGACTTTTTAAAATTATCTTCAGTATCATAAGGCAACTGTTATCTCAACAGAAGCAAAAACAGGGAACAGAATTGGGTTACAGTCATGTGAGTATGCACACTCACAAAGCAGTCATTAATTAAGATATGCCTGACTGATAGCAGTGCAGTCACTCCTGTCTACATGGTTTCTTAGGACTAGCATGTGCTTTTGGAATCTGGGTAGCCTTCTCCATGGCTCTGCCCCATTGGCGTTGATTATGTATGATTAATGGTTTAAAGGAATAAAAAGAGAAAGGTCAACTTCTGAGTTCAAAACAGAGCAGCTACATGGGGAGTAATTAAGATACTTGTGTAAGCATGATTAATAAGCACAAACTGGCACACTGTGCTGTAAACAAGATGCAACCAGATGGTTATGATGAAAAGGATTTTTCCTAAAAAGCAATTTTTCAATGCCTTGAAAGTTGGCTTATTTTTCCCCCTCTAAGCCTTACACAACTCATTATCTACACATCCTAAAGGGAAGAAAGAAAGAGTAACCCCTTCAACATTCCCCCTTTCCTGGCTTTTTTCATACAGATAACTACAGTTTGCATGTAAATGGATTCAACTCATCTTTGTTTAACGTTGCCTTTTATGTCGAGTTTCATGAATTGCTAAGCCTGACAAGGTTCACTGGGAGTCTTTTAACTCCCACCCACAAGTTCTCCCTGGCTGTCATGTGACTGGCAGTATAGAGGGATCAGCAATGGCATTTATGGGGAAAGCGGGAAGACAGGTGTCAGAACGGTCCAGCAGGCAAACCGAACGAACACTAATCAGCTCTGGTGTTCTTTTACAATCCATATCTAATTCACAAGTTTCATTCTTTCTGAAAAACAATTACTAGGTTTTGAAGTTCATTGTGCTTTTACTCAACTGTCTCTTCACATTAACGTAAGTGGGAACAAGAAAAAAAGAGTCAGCAGGCAAGGGACATCAAAAGATCTTAGAGAAGATGAAGGCTTTATTTTAAAGTAATATAATTACAGATGAGCATAATGTTTTACAATAAATTTAAATGTATAGTTACATCCTTATGCGCTAGGAAAATATTGGTTGGTTGTCTCTTGAGCTGAAACTCTGGTACATACAAATGACTGTGCTGAGAGAAGAAAAATAAAAAAATCGTATTGCAACATCAAAGGAATGGATATTAAGGCAACAGTGGGAACAACAGAATCAGTACTCTGGGAAGTAGCTACATTTATAAGGCTCATCTCTGAGAAAC
This sequence comes from Ploceus nigricollis, assembly GCA_013399945.1. NCBI lineage: Eukaryota > Metazoa > Chordata > Aves > Passeriformes > Ploceidae > Ploceus > Ploceus nigricollis. Next base: position 150,344 of record VXBC01001521.1, read on the forward strand.
AATAATAAAAGTTTACAAAAGGAATATTTTGCACATTTCAAACTCCTCTCGGTTCAACATATTTATTCTCCACAGGTAAATTTTACCTCATCTTCATCTAGTTTATAAAAAATTTTAAAAGCCCAAAACCACAACTCCCCATTCCCCACTGACAAATCCTCTTAGAGTTTGAGTATATAATCTGGTAAAGCCTCAGCTAATCTTCATTGGTGGTAGTGTTACTGACTCCAGTATTGGGAAATTTGCTTTTGTGTTATGTATAATGTTAGGAGACATCTTAAATTCCAGCATGTTTTCAACTAAGTACAGATTTCTTAGGCACTTCATTTTCACCCCCACAAGAAGTTACAGGCACACAGCATCTGTTTCGTAAATAATCCTTTTCCTCCATGTAAATGGACATCCTTTCAAGGACTTCTATACAAAGAATAAGTACTTGGAAAGGGAAATTAAAAAGGCCCTATACCAGGACCTCAATGTACCATCCCATTGTTCAGCAGCAGGGCTTGATGTTCATGCAACTTATATAGGAATATTTCCTGTATGAGAAAGTAACACATTCAAACATACATTTTGATTAGAAACTCAATACAGTACTCACATGTTAAGTGGCTTAGAAGTTTTCCTAATGTCTGATTTGTGATTCCAAGAATGGGAGGGGCACTCACCTAAAGATACAAGAGTATGGGAACTTCCAATCAACTAACCACAGGCAGATGAAAAGCATTTTTCAATTCCATGTGAGTAAATTTTGGCACCTGAAAAAGTATGCTATATAACTGCTTTCCCTTTTTCACTGAGTACTTCTTTCAATTTCTAGTAAGACAAGCCTGTATCAGTCCTGACTTCTACCACCACCCATTAAATAATGCTTCCTGGACAGGCAGTTATCATGAAATTCTACAACCAAGTCAACATATAGATTGCTAGCATACTTCAACTTTTGAGCTGTAAAAAGGAGAACATTAGTAAGTTAAGAATGACAACTGAAGGGCTAGCACTGCTAAGGACACACCTCTAGGCCTAGACACCCATAGCTAAGAAATAGGATTAATTTAAAGCCATCCTATTGGGCTGCCAAGAGTTTGGCAGGAAAACAATTAAAGCAACTTCTCTTCACATATCCCAGTCACACATAATATTCAAATTCACTTTGCAAAAGCAATAAAAATTAATATTTATTATGTCCAAAACTATTGTTAGGACAAGTCTCAGGAGTCCAAACAACCATGTTGAAAAAAGAAATCAAGCTCCTGTGAAATGTGTGTCCATTAATATTTGTGTTATTAGTTTATATGGGATGAGTCAGACTATAGCTCCATCGCACAATCAATCATTCTCGTATTGTATTTCTGGGTTTTTCTGTCTATTGTACGAACAAAAAGTAAGTAAGAAGACAAATGGGCATGGATGTTACTCACCAGTGCTGATAAGTAAACAGGAAAGAAAGCTGGATAAATAAACTTGTGCTAAATACATGCTACATATTGAGAGCTTCAGCTTCAACCTCTGATTACTGATCTCGTAGAACAAGTGTATGTATTCAACCCTGAGTAGTCATTTTCCCTGAATTACTTGTTTTTTTCTAAACCACAGTGCATGCTGAACAATTTATATACTACACAGAAGGCTTGGAGTTACAAGAACTGGAAGAGAAAATCTAATAAATACACAGACTTTACCGTTTCATAATGTTTCAGCTAAAAGACTCCAACATTTCACCAAAATACAAAAGTATATCAAAATTTAAAAATAAATTATTATTAAAAAAAGTGAACGTATTTTCATTACCACTTAGAAAGGTTTTCATATACACATTCATATGTGAACAGAAGTAAATCAACAGCCCAAACTTTACTCTAGAAAAGCCAAGGATGATTCATCTTTCAAGGGAAATTTGAAAAAGATTTAAAGTGTCCCAGATTAACTAATCCAAGCACACACAACAAGTTAACAAGTCGTCCCTGTGACAGAGTACCCAGACTCCACCCAGAGCACACCCTGCTTCTCCTTAGTACCTCAAATTCAAGTCAGACAACCCTTATGCTCATTTTATGCTTGTTTGTTTCTTTCTCCAGCAGAAAACAGAGTATTCATGTTATCTTAATGGATTGAGCTCCATGTTAACAATGCTATTAAAAGCCATGCTTATGCCATTAGTTTTTGAGTATTTCCTGCAAGACCACATTGGAGAGTGCTCTTGAATCAGCTGTGAAACTTTACAAGGACAACTGTATATTTCTATTTAGTTTTGGTGCCTGAAATGACATCCTCAATAATGTCTGTGATTTCTCAACAGCTTAAAAGGAGAAAATTATCCAGTTGAACACAGAAACGATCAAAAACCAAAAGCCATTATGACTGCACTGGGGAAACTGGCTCCACACAGTGCTTTTGCAGAAATCCCATTTCAGACTACAGTGCACACTATGGAAAAACATAGCACAATTTCTCCAGATTGAAAAATAAATATCAGATTGTTGCAAGCCTGTTTTATCTTTTTAAACCAGTCCTACCCTGGCAGCATCTCTAGTTCAAACTAATTGTGAGTGACTTCAGACATCAGGACAATGCTGTTCCACACGTCAACAAAGCTGAGACCTGACAGGTGGATGACAGTCACCAAGCAGACTCTAGGTTAGCTTCAGTTTTTTGTTGCNGTGCATAGACTACAATGAGATATGCAGATATAGTCCATATGGTCAAAATACCCTGATTTTCAAACAAGACTCAACCAGTATGCAAAGATGTCACTGAGTGATATCAGTAACACAGATAACCAACAACATTTTTGCCAGTAACAACCTTTAATCATCTGTGTCTCGGTGTTTTGAAGTGATATATTTCAAAATGTCAAAACTCAGTGAAATGTGGTACTAAAATTAATAGTCTGTTTGCTTTCCCTATTGATATACCAGGTTTCAGACTGTCAAAGTGCTTTTAGTTGTAAAAGAAAAAGTACAAAGTTGTTTTGACAACTACAAAAAGATTTATCAGTTACATGTACCTGCTGAAGTACCTAGATTCTCAAAGTGAAAATGCATGTATGCAAGGTTCTAATACTAAAAGTTGTCAAGTGAATATCAATATATTAATCTTGTAAACAAGATAAACTTTAAACTATTTTATCATATAGCATGTTACCTTGAGCTGAGGTGTGTTACTTAACAATACTAAATTAATTTTCTACCTCTGTTTTGCTTTCAGTAGGCATTTCTTTCATGCTTGGAAAAGTTGAGTTCATCTGTGTTACAGTGGATTTATTTCTCTCTAAGCCATACATGCGTAATATACCTCATATGTATGAGTATACAGCAAAATGAATCTAACACAGAATAATTCATATTCTTCCTTATCTAACTAACTTGAGCTAACATTAACAGAATAAGCACAGAAAAAAAAATTCCTGAAAATATTAGATTTCAAATTCACACCATGAGACTAACATTATTATTATTATTAGGAAGAAAAGGGCTTTATTGCATCTCAAAATCCTTTGCAATCTGGAAAAGAGGAATATTCACATCTGTTAAATTGCTGAGACAGCAAATAAAGCAACAAAACCCTTTCATGTACAATTGCTCAAATTTACTATTAGACTAAATAATGCCTACAGCTTTCCATTCTCTTTTGAGTCTAAATTAAGGAGTATCAGTTAGTCTTAGCAAATATTCCTTGAAGTTCCAAATGTCTGCAAGCTATTTTACATTTGTTTTAAGAAGCTCTGATAGAAACAGACTTCTATAACAAGTATTCACCATTGGTAGCAAAATAGCAGAAGTGGACAATAGTAAACAAATTACATTTACAGTTTATGCTTCAGATTCCTAAAACACACCACGCAACCAGTAATGCTACTTTATGAAAGATGGATTACAATTATAAATTCTATCAGCTAAATAGTTGTGACTGTATTGGAGTTCACAAGTTACAGTGGAGGTAATTATTATAAAACATTTTGTTAAAACTTTTAATATTTAAATTTACTAACTTATTTTACTATTGCATTAAAATATTCATTAAGAATTATCAAGCACTGCTCCATATAATTCTGTAAGATATCTCTGCTTTTCACATATAGCATCGCTAGAGAACACCAAGAATTTTAGCTCACTTTTTTTTCCCCCTTATATTTGCTACAAAGAGAATTGAACTTTCCCCAGTTTTATTCTTCATATCAAATTGATATGACTGACATTTAGTACTTCTTACATTATATGATACAGCAAGGACAGCTAATAAAGCACTGGGAAACTACTGCAGGTTTTCTCCATTCACTATCCCATGCAAAGCTCAAAAAACAGTCTGAAACATGATGAATTCTGAACTCATGCAAGCTCAATAGGAAGCTCATTCTTTTTTCTGCACTTGGATTAGCAACTAAAATGGACCTGTTTTCCACCACCCAAACCAAAGTACATTTCTCTTTTAAGCCTTAACACCCTTACTTCTAGAATCAATTAATAACATCATCCTTAAAACAACCACATAAACAATTCTGCAGTCACTTGATCCACATTTATTGTATAACGAAACAAAGGGCTTGATCACGAAGAGACCTTAGTGCTCTACAAAGCTTAAATTACTCAATTCCACAAAATACACCATTATATACCTTTAAATATCAGCAAAAATTAGGAATGTATTTAGCTAATAAAAGCAAAGAATCATTTTTCTTAGATAACTTAATGCCTCAAAGAAGCTTACTGCCCACAGCTACATAAGTTTTACTTGAAGCTCTCACACACTCAGTCTCAACAGGAAGACAAATTTTCTCAAATATGCCCAATAACCAAATGTTTCTCCAGAACCAGCAAGCATTACACAAAAAAATGCAGCAATTTAAATCACTGACTATGCAATAACCACTAGTACAAAGAATCCCATGTAGTCTCCCTCATGAAGGCTTGAAAACTTCAAGAAAACCCCATGAATGCAAGTTCAGTCTTCAAAAAGAATCCAAAAGAGAAAACAAAAACCTTCAATCTCTTATACTCAGAATACAACACTCCTAGTAAATAAGGTTGATGCAAACCATTTGTTTTTCAGGTACAATCAAATAGCAAGGCTATACCTAGCAAAAAGAAATCACACTTGAGCAACATCAAAGCAAGAAAGCACAGCATTACCTCCTTTGGTAGCAGCACACAGTCACAAGCTCCCACATGCAAACCTTTTTCCTTTTAGGGACTGAAGATTATTTCCACCAGCAGGGCATCCCTGTTTTGATTGACAAATATTTTTTCTAAATTCTTTTTTAGAAGTGGCGAGCTTCAGAGCAAGAAAACTTTCTTCTTTGCACCAAGTATTTGCAACTGAAAGCAGCAAATGGATTCTACACATGAACTTAAAAAGAGAGGCCCAGGTGGATACTATATAAGACTTAGAACCTGAAACACCTGGGACAGAAAAATCTTTTACCCTTTTCAAGTGATTTCAGCTGTGGCCGAGGGATGGGGTGAGGGGTCCTTATTCGCTACTGAAAAGTAAGGATTAATGACAACCTGTTTCAGAAATTTGCTTTCTCTCTAGACTGTGCTATGAACTGAAAGCCAAAAGACAACGAGCTCAAAAAGACAACACTTCTCTCTCACATCCATCCACCTTCACTTTTCTCCTGTGCTGTATAGTCACTATGGTCACTTTTTGAGGAATGGTTGACTTCTGGTTTTTCCACAGCATTATCACCATTTAAAATTAAGTTAATTGTAGGTAATTTTCATTATTTTTATAATTATAGCACCAAGCTGGTAAATACAGCTAACCTTCTGGCTTAGCACAGTATAAAAGTGGATCAGAGTAGTCGTGAGAAGGTACAAGTGATCAAATACCAGCCAGCACCTTCATTTTAAAATGCTAAGTAGGAACACCTGTGATTGTCTTGAGGTAAAGACTGTGTCTGATGTGGTTATTTTGTAGAATTTAGGCTGGTAAGCTGCAAGAGCCATCCCAACTCTCAAATTGCAGCGTCTCTTCCAGCCTAATGAAGGCATCTCATATAATGGCTACTGTTTGCCACACTTAAAACAGATATTCAGAAATACAATACCAAATACAGGATAACTGGAAGTATGACCATCTCTCTGTACAGCTGAGGAACACAAAATGTTTTGTTTCTTTGAAGCAGTTCCCCTTGAGGCCATGTGTCCTGACAGGTTCACTTCAATCCTGTGACTACAAATACCTGGACTAATCACTTCTGCTTTCCCATGGAGTCATACCCTGCCTGCCTGGTGTTCACAGAACAGCAGGTTTTCCTTTGCAGCTCAGCCTTGCTCTCTCTGACACCACTAGACTTCACACTGCCTGTTCTTTGAGCCAATTCTCTCTCCAGTGTGGCACAGGGTTATCATGCTGCAGCCCCTTCACAGCCACAAGGTTGGCAGGCCCTAAAGCTGGTCACATCCACCAGCTTCATCTATTCCCCCACCCAGGAATTTACTCACCCACAGTTATTTGGAGAGATTATGTAACACGTACACTGGCACTCTGTCTCCATAGGTAACAATCTAAAAATACATGCTTTATTTCCCCCTAAGGAAAAAAGAAAAGCCTCAGAGAAGTACACCATAATTATCCTAAAAGGGTTAGTACAATAGGTGTCTATATTCACAAAGCAAAGCTATTGTCAGAAGCAGAAATCTGTGCATAGCAGCAACATGCTGTTCTTCCAAGATGTGTGACTCTTGGTAATACTGTAAATTATTTATACATGTTGTTTGGACACAGGCTGGGTTCACCTTGTGAACTATATGCCACCTAATGTTCCCCTCTACAGCTCAAAACAACCTCCTATTCACTATCTAAATCCTTCTTATGCCACGACAAAAAGAAATTAGGCTCTTCTACACTGATACAGTTCAGAATAAAGTCAAAATAAATGCCTCTCACTTCACAACTTTTAGATTAGCTGTAGATTTTTTCTTTCAGCATCTCTACTTAGGGAAATAGCTGTTGCTAATGCTGTCTCCAAGAAAGCCAAGTCAAGTCAGCCTTACCAAAAGACTACCACAGAGATTTCTCACAAGTGACTGAAAAACAAGAACTGAAGAAGCACAATCAACAACAGTACAAAGGCCAGGCCCCAGTCCTGAAGTAAAATAGCAGCAATGCCATGAACCAGACAGATACGAGCAGTGCAGCAAGGCAGAAATGAAGAAAAAAAAAAAAAAGGATTAAGTAAAAAGATAAATGCACAGTAATGTCATAAGAAGATTCAGTTTAAAGTATTATGAGGAGTGTATCCATCCAAGCAAACAGTGAAGTCCAAATTGAGCAGACCTCCAGAGGAAAACACTGAATGCTAAGGACCCAATGTCCAACATTGGATGCTTTTTAGAGGATTTTAATGGCTATTTGATGTAATTTGTTTCCAAAGACGGGATGCTCAGCAGCAGATGGAGCATATCAGATGCACCTCTGAGGAACATCCTCCAGTTCAACTGTGTTTGAAAAGAATCCAGAGTCTGCAGATCCAAACACCTGGAAGAGCAAAAGTGATGCCTCCAAAGCACAAGCCTAATCCAGACTAAATGGGCAATGCAGACACATGCTAAAAGTCAGGGAGAGCAGGAGCAATACTAGCTCTATGGACAGGACAAGGCTAAAGACTTAAATGAACAGTTTGGCCATGGAAGCAAAGTATAAACAGCATACTTTGTTGAGAGGCAGAACCAAAACTGTGCATGCTGAAATTAAGAAATTGTTAAGGCTGCTTTTTATAATCTAATTGAGGTAGCAGTTTAGGTAGTTTAATACATTAAGCCATTCAAGAAGAAATATGATGGTAAAACAGGACTTCTTCATCCAGAGAAGTGCAGTATAGTTCAGAATTTAGTGCCTGTTTTCACTTTTACCAAGTAATCTGGTAATTGCTACATTTTTATTTTTAAAAAAAGGCTTTTTAGTCACAGGTTTACATGTTCTGAATGGAACAATGAAGTCCAGTATGATACAATCTCCACACAGTAAATTGCATTAAGCTACTAATTAGCAGTTTAAGCTATGCCTGACACATTGAATCTGTGACACTACTAGGAAAATGATAAGTTCTGTGGAAACCAAAGTTTATTTTTATATTTCTTCCTTTTGCTAACAGTGAAAACCAAGGACTGGAGGGATTTCACCCATAACACTATTAGGAAAAAGGCTTAGACTTAATTGTTAAATAGAAAATGATCCTTGCTCATTTTGGTTAGATTATTGTATCCAGTGAATCAGTGTTCATGAGTCTAAGACTACACAAACTAGCACTTATGCAGCAAAGGAAACATGGCAAGATTTGTGAACAGATTGTGTTCTTGAGGGTTGTCACGAGGAATTGGTAACGTGATTATTGGAGCCCTTGCAAGACCAAGACCAAGCTGAATCCAGTAAAACATCTAGCAAAATGGCTAAGTAAGCATTTTACAGGCTCCATTCAGTGCTGATGTGGCTGTAGGCTGTCATATAGAATCTAAACTCTTCTCCATCTTCTATTCATTGGTGTGTCCTGAGCAGATGGAATTTGACAGTGATAACAGTGCTTTCTCTTAGCCAACTTTTTCAAAATCACTTCCTCCATCTTTATGAAAAATATGGTAATTTGCTCACATTTCCATGGAGGAAAGTAAACACTTAAATGCAAGGCAGTGCAAACAAGCAAGTAAAAGAAGGGCAATAGCACTGACCACTCTGTTCCATGCCTGCCCAAATGCATCCCAGTCCTCTGCACTAGAACAGAGACTGCAGTGATCCAGAATGTGCTACCTAGTACTCCTATTAACCACAGCAGTTCAGTATCACTGTCCACACTGAATTTTTCCAATGGCTGTTTTACACTTTTTTTTTTTTAATATATAATGGCCTACTTACTTTGTATCTCCTTATACTTATTAGGAAAGTATTCCACATTTGTCCTCTGCTTTTCCACTGAGTCTACTACATGGGCAGTCTAACAGCTGAATTACATATGGCACTGCTGTCAGTCTCAGAGATACAAATGTCTTTCTCCTACAGCAAGCAACCTGAAGCCATTTAGCACCAAGCTTACGCAACAATAAGCAACCATACCTTCATCTCCCAAACACTCCTATAAGCAATCTTTATTTTTCCTTGCAAGCTTTCAGATGGACAGCTCCATCTAAAAGTCACTTTAAAAACCAGTATACTTTCATATCACATTGCATAAGGCTGATGGCATTAACATTAACCTTCATCTTAAAACAAAAATCTTCATAAGACAAAGCATCTCATTTTTAAAAGCCATAAATATTTTCAGGAGAGCAACATTTATGCAAACACTGCTACCACAGGCAGTTGGACTTGGCAGTTCATGCATAGGTGGATTAAAAAGAAAGGGCAAGGAATGGGTCAGATGCAGAGGAAGAGCTGGTCACTTCATTTATTTACCTAATCTGCTTGGCTATTGCTGGCCAAGTTTGCTCCTGGAACAATGAGAAAGGCCAATTAATTTATCAATCTGTACTCCTCTCTGCCATAACATATTTTCCCCTTGCCAACAAAAAACGTGTCCATTATCAGCCAGGTCCCTGTCCTCCCAGGCAGCTCGTGCAGCTGTATAATTACACTTCTTCCCTTGACAACTTGCATGATTGTTTTCCTAACAGTATATTACTTCGTTAGTACTTTCCAATATACGTTATTTTTAAACTGTCACTTTTGCCCAACTCATCCCAATTCGCACTCGTCTGTTTATCATAACAATCATTAATAACTGTCACTCCACGCCATCAATTTAACGAACTCACTCCCTCATTAGCATGTTCTAGCATTTGTTCCGTAGAAAGGCTGATTATTTTCTACAACAGGCCAAGCCAATTACTTTAGTGAAATGGAATCACATTAATCAAAACTTAACAAGGTGGCAAATTTAAAGATATCAGATTGCAAAAGACAGCATAACTAATATGTCAATGTCAGAGATACTACGTAGGTATGCAGCAGCTGTACTAAATATATCTCTTCACGAAGGCCACATGAATTTTGACATTTCATATGATCTGACAACTACCAAAGTGATATTAGAAGGCTGGAGGCTGGGCTGAGCTGCTCCCAATGGCTTCTGCACATTCTGGCAAGGGCAGCAAAGAAATGCAAAGAGTGAGGAGAAAAAGGAAATGGTGACTACATATGTCCACAATGCCTGGTAGATGGCACTTTATCATGTCCCTCTGTGCCAAGATATTTTCTTTTACACTTTAAATGATGATGCTCATCAATTGTACCCTGACAGCTGCATCAGAACCAGCTGTAAACATGTAACATCCAGCAGTGTGAAAATATGCTGACACAACAAACACATATTAGTTTTTACCTTTTGGTCTACATTGCAGAGAGGATGGAAGATTCTTCCCTCGGCATCTTTTTCCTTTTAATGAGTAAGTTCACACTTTTATTTTTCTCTGTCACTTTTAAAGGAGATTTCAAGTCAAAGAGCCTGCATCCCAAATCTTCACACAATCCAACAGTTCAACCACTTCTAAATATACTTTATGCAGCAGCAGAAGGTAAGCACTCACCATTAGTCCTTACCAGTGGGCAGGAAATTACAGCTTTGTTAAACACATCTCAATGCTCTTTGGTTTTCCATACAGAAAGAAGCAAATGCTCATGGCTCATTAAAAAAAAAAAATTAAAGAAGGGAAAAATATCCCTAGGTTACAACTTCTGTTGTATAATATTATTAAGCTTGGTTATATCATACAGTTCAAGAAATTGCACAGTGATTCATTTTTTACAGCTTAAATAGCTATTTGCTTCAGTTGCCAGGTTGAACATGATAAATGTATATGATAAAAAAGAACAAAGAGAAGGGCCAGTTCTTATAAACCTACAACATTAGTCAATGTATTAACCCATTCCTTTCTAACTGCTGGCATTTTAGTGTTCATCATGCCCAAGTCTGCTCACTTCAACCTGTGTTCTACTAAGTATTTGGATTTGGACAAATATATGATTATACAAAGAGTTGCCCATTTTCATTAATTTCCAAATCGCCAGTACTTCTAAGATGCAATGTTAAGCCATCATCAAATCTAAAATCAGAGTAAAACTAGACTAAAATAGAGCTCAAAGATCACGGCACCAATTCCATACATGTTGATATAATGAAGTCTATGCAGTTTTTAGTTGAAATTTAAAAAAAAAAAAAAAAGGGAAAAAAAGAACCCTTGTGAGAAGGTGCACTCATTGCCCATTCTTATGTTTAACAGTACTTCTTGTGAGAAAACTTCTCCTTATATCCAGTCTATATTCTATCTGTGAGCATTATTTGTTATTCTTCCTCTAATGAATCTGCAAAACAGTTGGTTACTAAGAAAAGGCAGCGGCCATTTTTCACCTATTTACAGGCTCACACACTTCTTCCTCCCAAGGAATGTCCTAATTTGAATTTTTTCCAATTTGCTTTTAGCAGTCAAAAATGCCATTTTAATTTCTAAGATAATACTGTAATGTAGATACCTAAGTAATTAAAATTTTTGCCAAGTTAAATTAACTCACTAACACACTTAGCCTGCTTCGAAATACTTGTCCCATATGATATCAACTAGTATCTTTTGGGTTCATTATTTCTAATTAAATTCAAATGACATGTTAATAGATATTAAACCTTTACGTAAGAGATATCATAACCTAAGATTTAAATGTAGGATTAATTTATCCTTTTAATAGAAACACCAATTGTTAATATTAACACAAGCATTTCTGAAAAAAAATGTAAAATAGCAACAGGAACAAGACTTTTTACACTTGAGCACACAAGTGTGGGAGAACAGGAAGTTCAAATTGTTTTGAGGGACACTGGTGCTAGAACTAAAAGTGAAACTTACTCTACAAATGATGAAATGCTCTTCTCTTTTAACTGGCATTTTCATGATTACAGAAAAGTGAATAAGACCAATAGAAATCAGAAACTAAAACACCATCACGTTTCACATTTGAGAAGACATCAGCAGATTTACACTCCTCACTCTGGATTTTCTTGATCCAAGCCAAGAACTAAGCCTTCACATCACCCAAATAACTCACTTCTGTTTCAGTTGTTTCTACAGACACCCTGTAGCACACAGACAGTGAACAGACAACGCGAGGTTCACCAAACCACTGAGTGCCAAACTCCAGCTGCAGCAGACCCGAGGCTGGCTCAGTGAGCACTGCTCACTGACATTCCACTCCTCTGGGCACCAAGGCTGTAACAGGGAGCATTTCTACTTCCACCCCCACCCAACCACCAGCCTGCTACAAGCAATATTCCATTTTGCTCACAGCAATAACTACCACCATGATAATAACTAAGTGTGCATTTCCACCTTTTCTCCACGATTCAGCACAGAACTTTTTAAGATATTACTTTAAGGTTTAAAATGCATGTTAAAACAACAGCCTACATTAAAATAATGGATTAATGTATCAAATTATTACCACTAACCACTACTTTTGAATCTTATTAATTTAGTTATTGCTTAGAAGACTCCCTCCAAAGCAATATATTCATACCTCTTTCCTTTTGCTACCTTATTCTTTCATATCAATTAATTTCCAAAGATGACTACTTGAGCAAGTCTCTGTAACGGTTCTCACTTTGTATGAATAAATTATGCATAACAATATAGCTCTGTTCACAACCATTCAAGGCAGAATATCTTCTCATTTGATGTATAACAATTTGGAATTGACCTACTAAATATAAAAGTAAATAACAAAGTTCTCTACCACAAATTATGCTAAAAGCTTCATTGTCACCCATTCCTGTGCATTACTTAGTTAGAAATGCAGAGACAACTGTCTTTTTTAAACCTTGCACTATGAACCCTGGCATCTTTGAACTGCTTTCAGGAAGGATGTGGTGTACATATTAAATAAGCATTATGAGTAGGAAAATTAAAGCAACTGAAATGAAATTAAATTTCTGGATTTGGAATGATCCATTTCTTTCAAGATACACGTAAAAATTTAGCTGCTGCCTTTTCAGCGCGTGCTGCCTGTTCTGTCTAAGATTAATCCCACAGGAGGTTTTTTTATTTCCTACTCTGCCTATCTTTCATCTTCACCCCAGACTAAGCAGATGGATGTGAATTCAAAGTTTTCTGATCTTTAGCACAAGTTATGGAGGGTTATCTTTGGCTGTATATCTTTCTGCTGGCAGCACTCCCTTGGTGATGAAGGATTAACCACCACAGCTGTCTCTTCCCAGAATGATGCAGTGCAGTGCTCCTCAACACGACAGCATCACTTAATCTTAATGTCCGCTCTTCCAGCGCAGCCGCGCAGGACAAAGCCAATCAACATCAGATGCCACCAAGATGGACCTACTGCTTGGCCCTGGAGTCTTTCACCCTCACACACCTATTAATCAACATCATCCAGACCAATCCCAGTGTTCACTTCTTTCAAACCACAGTTAAACTAAGCTGGGTTTTATATTAACAGACCGAGAGATATAGAAATCTACCCACAGATAAAGCATGCATAGGCAGAACTATAGAACAAATTCAAATCAAGCTTTAAACCTCCTTATTTACAAAACAAAGGTGTTTATTTTGTTTTAAAGCATAACTACCAGAATTTCTATTTTTACATATTGAAATCCACTAATAAGAAAAGCTGCCTATTATCTTTCCTGTCTCCAAACACTTAAGGTATAACTAGATCTTGAGCTTGATGTTTTTATGAGGAATTGTTCTATCCCACAAATACAGAATGCACATTATCAGAAGTTCCTTAGTCTTCTGCAGACACCTATTATCTTCCCAAGATTTATTTTCTCTATTTTAACCTATTACATGCAGACTGTTTAGTATTTCCCCTCTTCTATCTGCTCCCCCCATTTCCATAGCAATTATAACATAGCTCCTTCCTTTATCCCTCCTCCCCTTTTTAAAGCTAGCAAGTTTTCCACAGCAAATGCAATAAAACAGTAAATTATTGCAAGAGTTTACTAAACAAATGCAACCTAGTTAAATTTAGAAAAATCTTCGCTTTTGCTTACATTTGCAATTTTACTGCTGAACTACTGGTATTTCTTACTTATGCAACATTAAAATGTATAAGAAATCCTCTTGTGTGCTATATGCAGCAACTACTCTTGATTTATAATACCCAATTTAGAAAAAAAACCCCACAACTAAACCTGATTTAAATCACAGATTACTCTGTAAAACACAAGCAAGGAACTATTCCAAATCCTAAATGTAATTTAAACATATTTATATTTTACAGTGATATATTTTCCCCCATTCCTTGTCTTACTACTGTAAACTTTCAGTAATTATATAAGCAATTTCCCTGAGGTCACAACATTGATCACAGTTATATATTGCTCAAGTATTACAAAACATAACTTGCAATAAAATATTGCTGGACATCACTACATAATTTCACACAAAGAACTGCACAACTGAAGTTCAAGAGTGCTGAATTTGGCAATGGGGTGTTTTCAATAGATTATTCATTTCCTTCTCATTCCACCATTAGAAGACTATTGTTGAATTACTACAAACATTTAAGTTCCCACATCTTGAAATGTGCAAGAGAGCAGAATAAAGGAGAAGAGCATAGGAAACAGTTTACATGGAAAGCCAAGGCATATGATCCTTCTACATTATTCCTCTCCTTCATTTAACGTCACCCCACAAAGTGTCACAGTGCTATAATACACTGGAAGGGCTCACAGGAGAAAAACCCCACAGGAGTGCAGCTCGATTTTTAGTGTTTCTGGTTGAGCAAGAGTTCTCACACACTTAATGAGAGGAGAGTTCACAGCTCTCAAAGCACTATGCAAATAGATGTTATTTAGGAGCAGTTAGTGTTGGCATGTTGCACAGCTGAGCTGACGCACCAGTCACTGAACACTAGTTAACAAATGCAAGGCTCCCCTTCGGGAAGTCGCTTAGAAAAAAAAGGAAATGAAGAATTGAAGATAAGGAGATGGATATTTTAGTTCACTGTGCAAAAGCAGTAGCAATAAAAGGCTGAAGACTAGTCATTCACCATGTATATTATACAAACACAGCAAACAAACTGCAAGCATTTGCTTTGATGCAGATCTCACATAGGTTGGGTTCATTACCTATACAGGGAGTTCTCAGAGAGCATTCAGAGTCATCCAAACTGATTAGCAACACACACTTTCTCAACTAACTTCTCCATTTCCAAATTATAAAATATGACCCCCTCATAGACCTGCCAGCCAAAACAGTCACCTGGCTGCAACCAAACCAAACCAAACTTGTTGATAGATGCAAAAAGACCCACAGGTGTTTCTGCAGTAAGCCACTGTGGAGACTGACTGAATTCCCCAAGGGCAGGGTGGGCTTGCAGATCCTCCTCAAGGTCAGAGAACAAGCTGTGATCCCTGCCTGGAGAGCAGAGCTGTGATCCCTGCCTGGAGAGAAGGTCACTCAAAATAAAGAGCAAGTGGCTGTTTCCAGCAGCGCCACGGGCAGTCTGAGGCAACTCAGACTGTCAGTTATGTCTCTCAGTTCTGTGAGGCAAATGAGTCAGGCTAATTCCACTTCCCCAAAAGGATCACTGAAAACAGTACTCCAAAAAAGGAACAAAGATGACAAACATGCACGAGTTTCAAACTAACCAGCTGGGAATTACCTTCCATTAACTAACTGGAATGTAGGAACACAGAGTCAGATCCCACCTTCAAATAACAACGGAGAAATCCTTGCAAATCTCAGGGTATTTAAGAACACTTTTCCAAAAAGCTATCTATTAAAAAAAAAAAGGAATGCTAATATATTGAAGAACATGACTTCCATATTACAGAAAGATTCTAAAGACTGTATTTAAGGATGGGTCAGTGCTAAACCTGTGAGCTTCATTAGCTAGCAAGGCTCCCCAAGGTTCACAAGAGTTCATGCAGAAGCATCAGTTCCTTCCTTCGAGGACTGCAGTCACTGATTTCAGGTACTATGCTGACCCTGTCTAATATCCTGCAGTACCTGAGTATCTTTTTAGAATACTTTAGAAGAAAATAGTAACATTCCATTAACTGCCATGCCACGAATGAGCACTGACCCAAAAACAGTCTATCTTTCAAATCACAGGAGACGTTCTGCTAGTTTATGAAGGAAACAGGAAAATCTGTCAATAAAACATAAAAAAAATTGACATTTGAGAGTTTTCTTTTGAACAATTTATTAATACAAGATCTTTTTTCTCTACGATCTTCTTGAAAAATACTATTGACTCAACACAAAGCTCCTGCACAGAAAAAGGACTGATCTCTCCTATAGCCATGTCTCAAAACCAACAGTACCAAACTAAGTTTTGGTAGACTTAGCTGTCTCTACATATGCAAGTCCCAAACCCTCAAAGCTTTTCTTCCTTTCTTAAC
Source organism: Ploceus nigricollis (assembly GCA_013399945.1). Taxonomy (NCBI): domain Eukaryota; kingdom Metazoa; phylum Chordata; class Aves; order Passeriformes; family Ploceidae; genus Ploceus; species Ploceus nigricollis. Next base: position 166,692 of record VXBC01001521.1, read on the forward strand.
AAATCACATCCCCAATGTTTTATATATCTATTATTGCCAGCAAAGATGACAGTACAGGAATGGAAGCAACAAGGCAGTAGCTTTTTTTGATTGTCTCTCAACACAAAAGTAAACACATTTCAAATACTAAATAGAAATGCCTGCAGCCATCCTGCTTTGCAGATCCAGATCTCTGTTTAGGTAAAGTATATTATATTTTTCAAACTATTCAATAGTCATGAGCACATTATAATGTCTTTTCAGATATTCTTCCCTCATAAATTTAGTATCTTAATTTCAAGTTCTGAAGTCAAACAGCTACATTTGTACAACAGTGTACATTTACAGATGTACACTACACACTTAAAGACAAAGAGGCCTTCTGAAAAATGAAATTAATATAACAGAAAGAAAAGGACCTCAGGGAAAAAAGTAGACTAAACCATTAAGCATATTTTTCATGCTTAGGAGATCAAAATTGCCACTTGTGAAGACTTGTGAAACCTTCCCTGGCACAATAGTCTCTCTTGCAGATGGTTGAAAGTGTTCCTTGTCTGAAGGACTAAAATTCGGCGAATATGGACAGTTTATAGATCCACTTGCTCCCATTTGAGAAAGAGCCCATGAAAGCTTCTTTTTCAATAATCACTGAACAAATACTGAATAAAATTTTTAAAATTTCTCAAGTTACTTTGAAAAAGGAGTTCAAAATCCTAAGTCCTAGATACTCCCGATTTGTTATTGACTACTTTCTTGTTAAAAAGGCTGGGTTAAAGAAAAACATGTTGCCACTATAAGACAGCAAACTTCCCACAATAAAAGCTTAGCATCATTATGTGACAAAAGGGGTTAACTTATCAAATACCATTAAACTATAATCAAGGGCCTTTGTATTCAGCTTATGCCCTTGCTTGCATTTGTCAAGGGATGATAACAGACGGCTTACAAACTCTCTCCTCATTACTAATTCATTTTTTCACACACCTGTTAATTATTAGCAGCACATAATTATTAACCAAAACCATGCATCAAAGAGGTTATTTGGATATATTGTCACCTACATCTGATTTATGCCAGTGGAGAAAACCATAAATATATTTCAATGTTCACATAAAATGGGTGGGGGAGGGAACAGGACAGAAGACAGTGTGGGGGTAGGAGGGGGACATGGGGCAGAGGAATGAGGGGTCAATATGTTCTATACAGCTTTTCTTTTTTTAAAGTGCAAGTTAAAATCATTTACCAGCATTGTCTTCCGATGCCTCCTCACCCAGCATTGTGAGAGTGGAGTCATTAGCGGAGGGTAAAAAGGCACAAACAATAAAAAAAATCCAAACATAATTCAATAAATCAGGATTTTGGATGCTTGTATCTACAAAAATGTGTAATACTGGCATTAAGAAAAAACAAAACAAAGAAAATCACAAAGAAATCCTGAAAATCAAAACCAAACCAAAACAAACCACCAGTAAGGATTTTAACTCCAAAGTTCTGGATAAATTCCAGCAGGGATAGTTAACCCCCACTCTATTCCCTTTATGAAGTTTCAAGGACCAGTAATGTTTCTGTGTGTTAACGGGCTGCTGCAATGGTCTGTGCTTAACATTGTCTCAAATAAATATAGCAAAGATGAATTCTGAAAAACTAGTTAGAATTTCTATATGGGTACCTCTTTATAGCTTAAGATCAGTCATTTAGAAAATCACTACAGAAAGAGAAAAGGCATTTTTAAATGTAACTGATGGCTATTCATCTCAACATGCATCATCTTGTCAGAAACTTCAGAAAATACATAAAAGGGCAACCCACTGACAAAGGAAACATAATACAACATTTTGCCTCTGTTAGACTTCCACACTGTCTCTCTCCCAGCTTCAAAGGCTAACAAACTTTTGAAGGAGGCTTTCAGAAAAGGAAATAAATTTAAATTACCAACTCCATGCAAACCAGGTGGCCAACGCACTTAGTGGAAGTGGACCAAGTTCCCATTGTTTGGGGAGCGAGAAGCTTTGACTCAGCAGTGTACTGGGGGTGAGTGAGGGTGGTCTGACAAAGCTGGACTTAAGGTATCGCCTTCCTGGAGCTCCAAAGAACAGATCAGACCTTCTCAGGAGGGAGAACACGACACCCAAGCAAGCTGTACTCACTATCTGTCCACACAAACATGGGGATGAATTTGCATCTCAGTATTTGAAACAGTGTAGGAGACTGGTAGATCTTTTCTAAAACATGCATTTATTAGTAGGTACTCAGAACACTCACCATTCAAATTGTGCTTTCCTGCCCATCCTTTTAAAGAGAGAGCCAGTATTTTCATTTGAGTTATCATCACCATGCACCACAGTGCTAGTTAAAGATCACAGCACAAGTGTGAAGTAGAGCCTTATTCCACCATTGTGTAAAATCAGAACAAAACTTTGCTAAATGTAGTTCAATTGGCAAGCAAGAATTGTCAGAAAGCAAGGCACTTATAGTAATGTTTTCCCAGAAACACAAAGAGTTTCACTGGCTAAATTCAAAATTTTAACACTACCAAAAAAAAAAATCCCTTGTTTATATGGAATTTTTGGTAATGATAAACTATCATTATCAAAAACTACCAGTAAGAAAAGAAAAAAAAATTGTTTTCTTGTCACAGTTATCACCACAGTTGTGCAAAGAGAAGTCTTCAGAAATTTGATGTTACTTGTAAAATTCAGGTTTGTTTCTCTTTACTGTGTTTTTAACTCCTGCCTAAGAGAATTTTTAAGCTCAGGTTTGGTGCTATGGAGCCATTTTTATTTGGTGTTTGTTCACATCAGAGTAGACGAGTTCACTGCTGTCCACGCAATGCTGCATGAAGGTAACTTAGAGAAGCGTTGTGCTTAGAAAACAAGAAGCATGACAGTATTTTGTCACTCCCTTCTTTTCTGTCCTTAGAGCTACTCATATTAATCAGCAATATTTCTCTACAGGAAATGGCCATTAATTTTAAGGGCCTGTTTTTTCCAAGGGATTGTACGAAAACAAACATTTCAGAAACTTACTAATTCAATTTTTTATTAAAATTGCCATCAGAGCATTAAATTGGCAGGTGAGTCTTCAATTGGGTACTGCTAACATTAAGTTTTATCAGCAGCTGAATTACTGCTCTAGTTTTTAGAACAAACAACACATATATAACAAGTCAAGAACCCAGGTATTCAGCTGCAGGGAAAGTAAACAATATTAAGACAGAAGATACTTCTTAAAAAAAAATTATTCAAGACCTACATCAAGGGTCCTTGCAAACTAAATCCAGTGCCTCCAAAGTCAGTTTCCTAAATATTTTGTCATCTAAAAGGGAATTTACAGAACATTATCTACTGACAAAAGCTGAGTGCTTTTCTTTCTAATGTAACTTTCTAACTTGTAATGCAGTTTTGTAAGGTAGTGTAGTGCTGAATATTAGGACAGTTAATGTTCCTCGCTGAAAAAGGAATCAGAATCCAGTCTTAAATAGCAAAAAGTACACTTTTGCCAGTGTCCAAAAGGGAAAAAGGAAAGTAAGACCCTTAACTAGTTCGGTTTTAACACTTAACAGTGATAGCAAAAACAGGAATAGGTGATAATCTAATTTCATTCTGAAATAAGGAATCAAAGTAACACATCATAAAATTATTAAAAACATATAACAAAACAACAGCAATAAAAAGAAAACCTCTACTGACGAAGCATCTCTTTTCCAGAGAATAGGCCTAGCATATGTTGGGATTTTTTTACTGCTGTAAAAGTATTAAGGAACCTGAAATGTGCATAGTTCTTTCCATTATCTCCTTCACATGAAGGGAATGTGTTCACTCTTTACACTCTAACTTGCAAGGACAAAAAAAAATTTAAGAAATTCAGACCTCTTTGTTCGAAAGCCTTGCCAGTTCCTGTTCTTAGTGATTTATTTTTAAAAAATGTTAAGTAGTAGGTGTTAATAAAATCACATGTGATAAAATGACTTTTTTTTAAAATCTGATCTGCAATAAATTTTATAAATTCTGATTGCTAGTTATTCAAGCCGTCAAAGCTTTGCCAACAATAGCCAGCAGAGGTCTATTACTGAAGTAGTATTAATATAGACATCATCACCAATTCAAAGCAGATAATAAAGGACTGACACATTTATTATCATTATTAATTAACAGTTTTCTGAGATGGAATTAAATCAATATGCTACTCTGATATCATTTTAACTAGTTATGCAAATCAAACATTTAGAGCCCATGAAAGGATATAAATGCCATTCAAAATTCACTTCACACTTATTACTGTAATATCAGAACTTTCAGGCTTTGCTAGTAAAAAAAGGACTTAATGCTCATTTAATTACACTCAGACATAAAGCTTATGGAATGAAAGTTGAAATAGCTGATTAGTTAGGAAGTCACAGTAAGGCTATAACACTAGGGATAGACAATGAGATAATAATGTGAAAATGCAGAGCTTTTGCTCTGAGTTGTTCTGGCAGATCCTATTAAAAAGAACAATGACATGTGTAGGAGAAAATGTTTTAAAATTACAAAGTTGAAGAATCTTTCCTAAAGCTAGGAGAAAAAAGAAACCATTAGTTGTCACTTACATAAATAGAAAAATGCTATGTTAAATCATGTAACGTTTTTTCTAATTATGCGATTACAATATTTAATCTTTTAGATGTGAAATTTTAACTATTTTTCTGCATAAACAACATCATTAAAGAACCTTCTTTGGCAGAATAAAATTTGATACAGTTGCTAGGAGAGGATCAGCAGCAAGCAGCCTGGCGAAGGGCTGCTGGCTGATGCCATTGGAGATGACAGCCTGACAGATGAAAGGGTCTCTGGCGAGGTCAGAGTTGAGGCCGAGCTGGCTGGCAACAGCTGGCCCTTGGCTAACCACACTGGCCACTTAAGATCAGGTTCTAGGCCACCCCTCCAGCACCATGCAAACAGAGCTTCTCTAAGAAGCCCTCATCAAGAGGCCAACCAGAGGTAGCTGATAAAGAAAAAAGGACAAAGACCCAGGAGTCTTTTGATGTCATGCATCTTTGATCTTCGGACTTGTGCATTAAGCACAGGAGCTTTGTGTGCGGGTGTTGCTCCGCCAGTGCCAAGGGTTGTCCTTCACTTTATCCGCAGGAGACTTTAACAGGGCTCCCAGCAGCTTGGGATCTCACAAGCTGTATGCAGTCTGCACTGCAGAAGATACTAAAAAAAAACGTGGGTTTTGCCTAGTCATTGTGAATATCCATCAAACTACCATGGTTTTCAAAATTATGGGATGTTTACCTAGATTATTCTCACAGATGTTGAACCTGCATCCCTGGCTGCTTTACACAACACTTCATTGGGCTTGAAGCTTAATATGGAACTTACTATGACTGCAGGAGGGGAAGTGACAGACTTCTTACTTACAGCAGTGTCTGAATTTATCATGGTCACAAAATGAAAGCTTTGGCAGTGCAGGAAAATTTCTCCATTCAGTACACTCCATACTTCAGGGACAAAGCTCAGCCTAAGTCTTAAAACAAGCAGTCACAGAACAGATGTATTTGCTGGACAAAATTTTTGCCCACCCTGTCAAAGTAGGACTTAGAGAATGAGGTAACATTCTTAGGGTGCTAAGCAGCTGGATCAGAAAGGTAACCAACAATTTACACGGTAAGGTAACTCAGATCTCCTTGCTCAAAATTATTAATCACTAATGAAAAAACAATACATACAGGCAAAAAGTTATAATTCTATGAAAATTATTAGAAAAACCTAACTTGCAAGATTCCTATCACTACACGAACTAACTCAATATCTAGGTAAGTGAAAATAGTAGCTTTCCTAAATTGTGTGGCATCAATCAACGACATGAGGGCAGCCACATTCTGTCAAAGATAAGGGTAAAACTGAAGTCTAATCTCTACAATCTTTCCTGACTCATTTTATGATTACCAAGAAACCTTGCTAGTAGCCAGAAGAAAATTTAGACCTCTGAACTGAAGACAGATGAGTCAACGCTCTTCACAGAGGAGTCAACTCTGGCCAATATATAAGAGAATTTTGTAGTTGGCCAGATGACTAACTTCCAAATCTAATTGGGGAAAAAAGTTCTCTTTTTTTGCACTGTCTGTACTGTAAAAACAGAATATGGCACGCTGTGATCAATCACTTTTTGTACCCTGTCTCAAAACATGTACCTTAGGCATTAAATATCTGAAGTGCATGGTCTGGAAAGCACTCACAAGCCTAAACAACTGCTCATCAACCTTTTTTTCTCTCTTGTTCAGCAATACTGAATCAGGAGAAGTCCATCAAACACCAAACCGTCTGATAACCTGATCAGGTGGAAGGGTGCACTACAGACAGGACAAAGAGGAAACAACCTCACAGAGCTCCTTAGAGCACACAAAGCACTGTAGGCAACGGCCATTTTTATACAATGTAGTTGGAGTATTTTACCTGCTGATTATCTGGGTTTACAAAATTATTTGGTTTCCATGAGACCTTAACAAGGGGTTCCCAAAAGCACTCCTACACTGGCAAAAGCTCCCAGAAAAGCTGAGGGTTTAAATATTTGCTGGCTTTTTCTCTGGTATGGGAACAAACAACTTTTTCAAAATTCACACCTTGTCATCGCTCTGCAAGTATAGTTATTATTATCTCAAAAGCAAAAAAGTATTAAAAGGGGAAAGCTTTGCACCATACAAAGAACTGGAACAGCTGAGCAAAGTCTTATCTACCTTTAAAAATGCCATCAATCCTAAAACAGACAGTCAGGTGATAGCACTACAGTGACAAATATTTTATTGCCATAAGCTGTCTAGTGCTACATAGCAGCTCAAGAGGAGGGAACAGTTTTTCACCAGAAAGGCTGATGCTAGGCACTACAGTTGTTAGGTTAAGACCCAAGGATCTAAAAGACTTTCTTTCAGTAACTGCAGTAGGGAGATCTGGCAAAGCAGAAGAGCTCTGAACCACAACCACTGCTAGGGAGCCAAAGATAAGGATGAAAAAGGGCAGGGGAAGGATTTCTAAACATAAAGAATTTGAAGACTGGTCTGCAATAAGAGTAAAGTTGTGCCGCTCCAGCCTGGAGGGAAAAAATGTTGGCAAGTATGGGGAATATCTTCCCCAAAACTCTGTGTTTCATTTAAAAGTGAAACATTCATTTCCTTTAACAGTCCAAAAGACAGAAGAGTGAAAGAAAACAGAGTAGATTGCCAACACCTACTGTAAGAATCTCCCTGCAACTGTTTCCTTCTCCCACCTTCATGGCAGAAAAAGGGGAAAATGTTTTTCTCTGGGCTCACTTCATTCAAGACTTCTTTCTCAGAGAATACTGGCATGAGGAATGTTGTATTCTCCACACAAGATGAAAACCTATGTTTTTTTTCTGAAGGCTTTAATCTTGCAAGTTCCCATTGTTAAAACCAATAGGCAATAGCTTGGTGGAAAAACCAGAAATTTAATTTTGGATTGAAAAAACAGCAGAGTATACACAGTGCAGCAATCATAAGTAGAAAGAAGGGGGTTTGGGGGGATTTATTAATAATGTCCCACTCTGTTCCTACCCCCCCACCCAAAAAAACCAAAACAAACAACCGAAAACCAAACAAACAGAAGAAAACCATACAATAAGCCAAATAAACCCAAACCACCAAAAAAAAAAAAAAAAAAC